>QRDG01001416.1:0-203880 GCA_012064385.1 Puccinellia tenuiflora
GGACATGGCCCACATCCAACACCTCAACACCGCCAAGAAGCTTGGGATGCTCTCTCCGATGTGTTTGTTGGGAACGAGAGTATGAAGATAAATAGATTTGAAGCCTTGAGCAACAAAGCCGAGGGATTTTTCATGGTGGAAGGTAAAGACCATGAAGACATGTTTCGAAGACTCAAGACCATTGCCACCCAATTTAGAGCTCTTGGAGCCACCTATGTGGATGATGCTTGGATCAAGAGAAAATATATGAGTGCTCTCATGCCTTTTGAGCCCACCGACTTGAAGAGTCTCCAAGAGAGACACAACTACCACCTCATGTCATCCAATGATGTTATGCAAGAAATGGCGGCATTCAAGGTGGCCGCCAAGAACGCCGAAGATGCTCGTGCCCGAGCTATTGGAATGCATAAAGAAACTTCTCTTGCCTTGAAGGCCAAGGTTGTGGAACAAGACGAAGATGATGAGACTCAAGAAGATGTGTCACATTGGCAAACTAAAGATCTTGAAGATACTCTCAAAGACTATGAGGGTGTTTGGTTAGGCTTTTTACATGGCTTTTGGCTTTGGCTTATAAGCCCAAAAAGCATCTAAATAGGTGCTTTTGGCTTCTGACTTTTAGCTTATGTTTAACTATGGTATAAGCCAAAAGTCAAAAGCCAAAAGCACCTAAGTAGGTGCTTTTGTGTCTTATAAGCCAAAGCCAAGAAAAAAGCCTAACCAAACACCCCGTATGTAGCCCTCACATCAAGGTCCTTTTGAAAGAGCCCGTCCAAAGCAAAGGAGCTAGTCAACAAATCAAGTGGAAGGAAGGAGGGTGGCCAAAGGTTTCGTTCTTGCTATAATTGCCAAAATCAATATCACTTTGTGGCCGAATGTCCTTTTGAGAACTATGAACATCATGGAGGGAAGCTTGTTCCCAAGGCCAAGTCAAAGCTTGATCACAAGAAACCGTTCTTCAAGAAGAATGGCAACAACAAGAAGCCTCCAAGAATTGTGTTGGTTGCTCAATAGGAGTACTCATCCGGGGAGAAAGAAGAAACCACAAGTGAGGTGGCCGCTATTGCCATTGCATCTTCACCATCTCTTTCACTCTTTGAATCCTCCAATGAAAATGTCTCCAACACTTTCGCAAGATGTCTTATGGCCAAGTCCATCGAGGTATCATCCTCTCCCTCTCCTAAGACTATGAATGATATGAATGATGCTACTAGTCTTAGAGTAAAAGAGGAAATTGTTGCTTTGGATCATTTTATGGCTAACTTGCAAGGTGAAACCAAGAAGCACTTTGAGACTCTCATGAGCCAATATGGTGAGGGTCAAGATATGCTTGAGGTCAAAGGTAACATTTAAAGAGAGGATGCGATGGAAATTGCATCCTTAAATGCTACTCTTGAATAAGAGCATGAGGTTAGGGTTTCCCTTGAGGAGAAACTTGATAATATTGAGGAATAAAATGATTTAATCATTGCTAAACTCATTAAAGAATGGGACCATGCAACTGCAAAATATAAAGCTTGTAAAAAGGAAAAGGTCGAGCTTGGTGTTGGTCATTCTAGACTAACCGAGGAGCTAGAGAAACTTTCCAAGACTCACAAGGCTTTGGAGAGTGAACACTCTATCCTCACCAAGTCATATGAACAACTTCAAGCTCAACCATCTAAAATTGAGGTGCCTAGTTCCTCTACTCCTATTCCTTGTGATCATGCAAATATTATTGAGGAAAATGCTAGGTTGAAGATCAATCTTGCTAAAGCCATCTCCCTAGGTAAGATACCTTTTGTTACTTCACAAAAGGGGAGAGTTGGTGTTGGCTTTATTGAAGAGGAAAAGAAGAAGGAGAATTTCATGAAGGATGCAAGGGCTCCTCAAGCAAAGAAGGTCAACATTGCTAGTGGTGGTGCCACAAGGGGGCAAGACCACTAGTGATGACTTTGCGGGAAAAACTAACCCTCACTATATTTTATATGTTAATTACTATGGGGATGTCTATGCTAAATTTGTTGGTCCTAGAAATGTTTCTATTGCTCGTTCTATTTGGGTTCCTAAGACCCTTGTTGCTAACAAAAGAGGACCCATTGGAAAATGGGTACCTGAATCAAAGCTATAATTTCTTGTAGGACTATGCTTCCGGTGGGTCAAAATGGGTGCTTGATAATGGATGCACAAGTCATATGACCGGAAGCAAGGAGATAATGACGGAGTTGAGACCAAATCTAAATCATGCAACCGTCACTTATGGAGATCGATCGAAATTCGAGGTATCGGGTTTTGGCAAGGTGGTAGTCGCTAGGGATATCACCCTAGTGAATGTCACGCTTGTTAAAACCCTTGGTTATAATTTACTTTCCGTTCGTGCACTTAATAAGATGGGTTTTGCCATCTTTATTGATATTGATATTGTGGTACTCTTGTGGAGCAAGACTCTAAAGGTCGCTTTCGTTTGGTACGTCGAAAATGATTTGTTTGTGGTTGACTTTTCGGGGAAAACCACTTCAAATTCGATGTGCCTATTCGGAAAGGCCGACGTGGGTTGGTTGTGGTATCGCCGCTTGGCCCATGTCAACATGAGAACTTTGCAAAGTCTTCACAAGGGTGGCCACATTCTCGGACTAAAAGAAAATGTCTCTTTTTGCCAAAGATCGTGTTTGTAGGGCTTGTGTTGAAGGAAAGATGCATGATTCTACCCATCCTAGCAAAACTATTATTTCATCCAAGAGGATCTTGGAGCTCCTCCATGTGGATCTTTTCGGTGCCGTTCCCAAAGCTAGTCTTGGTGGGAAGAAGTATTGCTTGGTGATTGTTGATTACTATTCAAGATTCACTTGGGTTTATTTTTTCAAGTTGAAGAGTGAGACCCAACAAACCTTTATCGACTTCTCCAATGAAATGCAATGTGAGATCCTGGCTCAGGGCTTAATAGGATTGATAGGATACTCATACCAACAAGTTGCAACTTCTTTTCCGGAAGCTCATCTCGATAGAACCCAGATGTTAAGCGTGCTTGGCCTGGGGTAATATTGGGTGTGTGACCGACCGGAAGTCCTTCCCGGGTGCGCACGAGTGAGACAAAGTGCGCAGAAAAGACTAGTGTTGGTCTGTGGGGCCAGTCTAGAGATCCTAGAGAGCTGCCAGGCGTAACAGGCGCCGGTCCGGGAGTGGCCGGGGTGTTACATGCAACGTCAACACAGTGTCCCCATATTGCCAATTAGGAGTGACAATGGCTCCGAGTTCAAGAACTACACTCTCAATGATTTTCTTAGTGAAGAGGGCATTCGTCATCAATATTCCACAACCTATGCCCTTCAACAAAATGGTGTAGCCGATAGGAAGAACCAGACTCTTATGGATATGGCAAAGTCCATGTTGGCGGAGTTTAAATCTCCGTTGAGCTTTTGGGCGGAGGCTATATCCACGACATGTCATTTATCTAACTGGCTCTACTTCCGCAAAGGTTTAAACAAGACTCCATATGAGATCTTCACCGGCAACAAGCCTAACATCTCCTACTTCTGCGTATTCAGTTGTAAGTGTTTCTATTTGATCAAAGGTTGTCGCTTAACTAAATTTGAATCTAAAACACTAGAGGGTATGTTCGTTGGTTACGGTACCGAATCCCACACTTATAGAATCTATGTGTAGCGCCCCGACCCCGGAATTATACAGAGAGGCTATGTATTCGACACAACCATCAATGTATAATACAAAGATCGAGACTTGTGGAACAGAACTGGCACAAAGCATGACTCTACGACACCAAACATATAGCAACTCATATAACGAGAAGAATACAAATATTACAAGCAAAAGGATCACAGATCCAACAATTCAACAAGCGGAAGCGGATAGTGTTGTCTAACAACAAGAAGCAAAATATGGCCTAAGAGGCCTACAATAAACATCATCCCAGCCAGCTTGTTCCACGGTCCCAAGCTGCCACCTGGGAACCCCAGACTAGTAGTCGACGTCACGAAGAACCCACCTAGCTGCTCGGCGTCGTCCTCCTCTGAAATACAAATACATAGAGGCAGCAAAGAGAGACTGAGTACGACATACTCGCAAGTTTAGTAGGGCGATATAGGCCTAATGACTGACGGAGGCTCTAAAGCTTTATATGTATTTCCTTTTTGCATAAAGCTAGTTTTAAAATAGACTGAAACATAAAGGACACATGACATTCGTCTACTCGGAGTATTTTTCATAAAGGGGTAAGAGAGTAACATTTTCATCTTCGGTTCTCGGCGAACCTACTTGCAACCATCACCACTCATCTCACACAAAGGCACTCCCTCGACTCACCCTCGAGGAAATAAACCTTTACACACACGTTGAGTTGCAACCTTTAGCTGCCAAATTAATTAATTAAGGTTCACATTCTCTATGATCCCGTAAATCCATTCCCAAGGCGTCCATAACCGCGGACACGGCTTTTCGAAAAGATTAACCCTGCAGGGGTGTACTAAGTGGAAGTCGCCAGGTTCCCGAGGGACCTCCCAGCTTCTTCTCCATTGGTACCGTCCGGCTCACCTGGTTGGCCCTCTTGCGGGGAAGGCCGGCAAGCAGGCGCGGTTAGACCTTTACCTCGCGTGAGACTATCCAAGAGTCATCAGTGGCCACAGGGCAAGTTTACCCAGCCTCAGCCCCTGCCCCATCGCCACTTCCTAACACCACCATCCTCATCATCCTTTTTCCGCTCACACACACGGCAAATGGAAATAGCAAACTAGAGGACCCTTGGATACGCCCGCACAAGTTATTTGGTCAGTAAGGCGCCCATACACCCACCAATGGCAGCACGCTCAGACCTTGGTTCCGAAGACAGGAACTCGCACCTAGGGGCTAGAGTGAGGCAAAACACCATCCCCGATGGCAACTCACCCAAGCCTACTTAGCATTTTAATTAAGCATCACCATATCCACCATGCCCGAATCACTCCAACATCATCAACAGTTATGGAATGTAATAACGGACATAACTAGCAATTCAACTAAGCATGGCTAAGCATAGCTAAGCATATGAATACAACAATTATATCTTTATCTCGGCCAACACTTCAACCCTAGGTTTCATAGGTAGGGATACATGTGATCGGCTCGGGGAAAATAACATGCATTCATAGGATATTCTAATATTTACCCAAAAAGGATATTTGAATCGCATGCAATATTATGGTGGACAAAAATAATTTGATCAAAACATAGGATGCTAGATGCCAAGAAGGTTAGGTTATCTCTTGCCTTGCTGCCCTGTCGTGAAGTACTGCTCGTCGGGGTAGTTAGAGAGACCCTCGACTCCGGAATCTATCGATACCCAAAAGAAAATACAAAACACACATAAATCACACGAACACAAGATGCAATGCTCAATCACATGATGACATGTCAAGTTGATGCAAAGATATTATTATATAAATTAAAAGCAAAATTAAATGAGGGGCCAAATAATTAGTGCAATTATTTGGAACCAACCCCATATTTATCTTAGTGACCACATTCTTCATAAATTATCAATTTATTATGGAAGTGGCTCAAATATGCATGAACATGACATGAATGGATAGGTTTCATCATCCCGATCATTTCGGTACTTTATTTGTAAATTTTGGAGCACCGATGAATAAATAGCAAATTAATTAAATAATTGAATTTAATTCATTTTATCAAATTATGAATAACATCAAATAAAAGTTTGTGATCATGATGTGATGAGTGCATGGTTTGATAGCATTTGACATGTGGATCACTTTGATATTTAATTCATAATTTTTGGACAATTATTTAATAAGTTATGAATTTCCCTAATTTGGGATTATTTAACCCATTTTAGGAATTCTTAAATAACCAAAATAAAGTAATTTCAAAAGAAGATTACAATGACTCCAAGTGGTAGAGTTTGTTTTTCTCAACACATGGGTATTTTATTTGTTGAATTTGACCCAAAATTCAATTAGTTATGAATTATTTAAAATTTCATTTCATTTCTCCAATTTTTCAGAAATTACTGTCGCAGGCCGGCCTACAGGTCGGCCCAGGCCAGGGCGCAGGCCGGGACAGTGCCCTAAGCGGCCGGCCCATGGGTCGGCCCAGGCTGGCGTGCAGGCCGGGGCACCACCCGAGCCAGCCGGCCTTTGGACCGGCCCAGGCCAGGGAAACGGCCGGGCGTGCACGCACGCGCGCGAGCGGCCGGTCAAAGCCGCGACCGGCGCGTGCCTGCACGGTGACCGCGCTCTGGCCGGCGGCGAGCTCAGACGAGGAGGGCGACCTAGCGTGCCCGGGCGCAGCCTAACGCGCGCGTTCGACGCGCCTAGCTACCGGGAGCCACAAAAGAGCGGCGCGACAACCGATTGGCCGCCGAAGCGACGAATACGTCGGCGACAGGCGGCGGCCGGCGTCGTCCTACGAGGGCGTCTACGAACCAGGGGGAGAGGAGAGGGGCTGGAATGTCCCGGAGGAACGCGGTCTCACCATGAACACGAGACCGTGGTCGGCGACGGCGGGGAGGGCCTGACGGCGACGTGCGGTTGCGAGCCTGTGGCCGTCGGTGCCGGAGAGGAACGGCGACGGGTGTCGCTCTATGGGGCCTCCCCCTTCGATTCCTTGGACGCGGAGTTAGCTGACGTCGCGGCGGAGCGATTGGTGGTCGTCGATTTGATCGGCGGGCCCTCCATCGACGGCGACGAGCGGCGAGCGGCGGCTGGCCGCTAGGGTTCGTTTGTGGGAGAACCTGAGAGGGGAGCAGGTGAGGAGGGGAGAAGGAGAGTGAGAGGCACGGCTCGGGGTCCTCATTGTCCACCAAGGCAGGGGGCCCGGCCACTTGCGGCATGGTAGGCACGGCGGCGGCACGGCGTGGGGTGGCACTGGCGCCACAGTGAGGAAGAAGAGGGAGAGGAGAGGCTGACAGGGATGGCCCAGCGTCAGGATTTTGAACATTTTCCATTTTTCTTTTTCTGGTTTTTAAAGCAGCAAGATTTAGCTATTTAATAGAGCTATCTAAGCAATTTAGAAAAATCTGGGAAAATTCATGTGGGTTCCCAAGATCAACTAGAAGCTTCACAAAATTTGGGGTGGCAAACTAAAAAGTTTTGCACCACATTTGTTATTAGAGTTTAATTAGAGCATTTTTGATAATTTCCAAAATAGGTTTATTTGGAACATTTAAACACTTCCAAAAATAGTGAAAATATTCATGGAGGCTCCTAATATATCAAAGAATCTCCCCATAGTTTTATTTTGAATTTATGGAAAGTTTATCTTGGTTCCAAAAATAGAATTGGGTTAAACCAAAATGAATTATCTACTTTATTTATTTACTTGACAAGAAAAGCCTTAGACGAATTATTTATAAAAATATATCCTTGAGTTTCCTGAACAATTTGGAGACTCAAGAACATTTGGTTTTACCAATCTGAGTATTGTATTTGGTTTGGCCAAGGCATTTAGTTTGGAAAATGTGAGGAAGGGTTTTGCTTCCTTTGTTTTCATTTCTAGGTGTTGCTTTATTTTCCATATTAGCAATTTTAAATATGTATGCCATGATGCAATGCAACACAAAAAGTGAAAATTTGGCCCGTATTTTAGGCTGCTAATCTGGGGCTGTTACACTATGACAAAGCCTCGCGGACTATCATAGAATCTTGTAGTGTGGTGTTCGAGGAAAATGACGGCTCCCAAGTGGCGCAATTTCATGTTTCCGATGTAGATGATGAAATTCCTCAAGAAGCCATAAGAAGAATGGGTGTGGGATTTTTCCGCCCCATTGAGGAACCCCTTGTGGTGGATCAAGAAGGACAATGATCTACTCAAGTGGAGCCCTCATCTTCATCAGATTTACAAGCAACTGCTACTAGAGCCAATGTTGCACCTAACCAAAGACAAGCACAAGACCCTCCTCAAGCTAATCAGGATCAAATCGGCAGACCAGAGATTCCGGCCATCTTGACCGGAGACTTCGGCAGGACGGAGACTCTGGTGCCTCAGGCCGGAGACTCCGGTCTACATGATGCTGAAGGCAGCACTGATCAAGATTTTGGTCCATCCTCTTCTTCCAATGGTGAAGTTGTGCATTTTGAGGATCAAGATCAACATTCCGGTCAAGACGGGGACTCAAATGATCAAGATGATCAAGTGATACCTCCAAGATGCAACGAGGATAGCGAAGCCCGTCGTCAAGCTATAGTTGCAAGAACTATGGAATGTCGTCAACATACTCTTGATAAGGTTATTGGTGGCTTGAGAAGTAAGGTGTCCACCCGGAGGCAATTGGCCAACTTTAGTGATCATCAAGCTCACATCTCCATGGTGGAACCGAAGAAAGTCTTTGAAGCTCTTGAAGATCCGGATTAGTTGGAAGCCATGCATGAAGAGCTCAACAATTTTAAGCGCAATAATGTGTGGAAGTTAGTTGAGAAGCCAAAGGAGTACCGTGATGTTATTGGCACTAAGTGGATTTCAAGAACAAGCAAGATGAACATGGCATAGTTGTGAGGAACAAGGCAAGATTGGTAGCTCAAGGGTTCTCTCAAGTTGAAGGCATTGATTTTGGAGAGACCTATGCTCCCGTGGCTCGCCTTGAGTCTATGTGTATCCTTCTTACTTATGCATCCCGTTATAACTTTAAATTACAACAAATGGATGTGAAAAGTGCCTTTCTTAATGGTCCTTTAAAGGAGTTGGTTTTAGTTAAGCAACCCCCGGGGTTCGAGGACCTCAACTTCCCTAACCATGTCTACAAGCTTGATAAGGCGCTCTATAGACTTAGACAAGCACCACGTGCATGGTATGAGCATCTTAGAGAGTTATTGTTGGACCGTGGGTTTGAAGTTGGGAAAATTAATCCCACTCTTTTTACTAAGAGGGTTAATAGGGAGCTTTTCATATGCCAACTATATGTTGATGATATTATCTTTGCCTCATCTAACAAAGCTCTTAATGATGAATTTTCAAAGCTTATGACCGATAGGTTGAGATGTCCATGATGGGTGAATTGAAGTTCTTCCTTGGATTTTAGATCAAGCAATTGAGAGGAGGAACTTTCATTAGCCAAACAAAGTATATCCAAGACATGCTCAAGAGGTTCAATATGGTTGATGCTATGGAGAAGACTCCTATGGATACCAAATGCCATCTACAACTTAACCCAAAGGGTATAGATGTGGATCAAAAGCTCTACCGCTACATGATTGGTTCGTTGCTTTATCTTTATGCATCTAGACCCGATATTGTGTTGAGTGTAGGTGTGTGTTCAAGGTATCAAGCCGCTCTTAAGGAAAGCCACATGGTGGCGGCCAAGAGAATCCTACGGTATTTGATTCATACCTCAAAGTTTGGTTTGTGGTATCCCAAGGACTCATCTTTCACTCTTTGTGAGTATACGGATTCGGATTGGGCCGGTGATCAAGATGATAGGAAATCAACTTCCGGGGCTTGCTAATTTCTTGGTAGGTCCTTGGTGAGTTGGTCTTCTAAGAAGCAAAATTGCATATCTCTCTCCACCGCCGAAGCCGAGTATGTGGCCGCCGCTAGTGCATGCACTCAATTGTTATGGATGAGGCAAACTTTAAAGGAATATAGTGTCAATTGTGACAAAGTGCCTCTATTGTGTGACAATGAAAGTGCTATCAAGATTGCTTACAACCCGGTGCAACACTCAAGAACCAAGCATATTGAGATTCGTCATCACTTCATTCGAGATCATGTTGCCCGCGGAGATATTGAGCTAGCATACGTGCCAACCAAAGACCAACTTGTCGATATATTCACGAAGCCACTTGATGAAGCCAGGTTCACTTATTTGAGGAATGAGCTAAATATCGTGGATTTAAGGAGTTTGACTTGACCATCTTGCATACACACTTGTAGGTTCAACTTATATTTGGTTTAGGTGTAGGCATGGATTTAGGGGGAGTGTTGTCCTAATTAATTGGTCTCTCCCTCCCCCAATATGCCTAAAGTAAAATTCATTTGTATCTATTTTCCATTCATGAATTGTGAGCTTAAATGACGAGTATTGGTTATGAACCCAAGATATATCTTCGCGGTGTCATGCCATAAACTCTTACATGGTGGGTTGGACCACCGACCTCTTCTTTATGAAGATTATTTTTTGCAAATCTCGTGTTCTTATGGGAAACTCACTCAATCTTGGCTTTTATTATGTTTGCATCTTGCAAGAGTGAGTGTGAAGTACCATATCAGTTTGTGAAATCTGTCCCAAGCCATTTCTTACCCCAAAACAGGCCCCTCTTGCCACACACATGTCCACCACCATAAATAGCAATTCTGAGTAGTGGGGGCCGGAGACTCCGGTCTGACCTAAGTCTCTGCCCTAAGCCACGGATACTCCGGTGTGCTTAGGCCGGAGACTCCGGTCTCGGCAGTTTCCAGGGGTTCCTATAGGGGATCGGGGTGAGGAGTTGAATCACAACTCCTCTTCCACCCCCGACCCCAAACCCCCTGCCGCCGCCCCTGCTCAGAGGAGCATCTCCGGTGGCCTCCTCCACCGGAATCCGCCGTCCAGCCGGCCTCCTCCACCTCTCCAACGTCGGGAACCTTCCTCCCCTGTTAGATTTCACCATGATGGGCTTGGGTACCTTCCTCTCTCTTTCTCCCTAGGTTCTCCTAGATTGATGGATTGAGGGATGTACTAGGGCTCTTTATGTTGTAGAATCTTTTGTTGGGTCTTGCCCATCTAGATGGAACAAATTTAGAGCCTTTTTCAACAATTTTTGACCTAACCCTAGGTTTCCAGCCTCAGGGCCGGAGACTCTGGTCTGCACGGCCTCTGAGACCGGAAACTCCGGTGTAGATCCCAAATTGGTGCTTTAGACTCTCTAATTGTTTCATCTTTTTGCTCGTCTCGACATGTATGCTCATACCCTTGCTATCCCCTATCCTTTTATTCACAGATAAGAAGCGCTTCAAGAAACCCGCTCACAACCCCAATAAACCTCCTCGGAAATATAAAAGGGGCACTCGGGCATATTTTGAGGAGACGGAGGATGGCCGTCGTGTGCAGATTGACAGAGGTTCTGCTGCTAGGGACAGGAAGGCTGCAGCTGCAAGGGAGAAGGAAGAAGCTGAGTTTGCTTCCTATGAGAGGGCTAAGAAGGCTCGATATGAAAACTTATCCGTAGTGGTTGACATGGGCAAGGTCGAGTTTCGTTGCAGGAGGGAGCAGCCGTTCTTTGATATGCCTCAAACCTCCACCAATTCTCATTTTTGGAGGAGAGAGCAAGTGATGACGGAGATATACGAGAAGTTGTCCAAGAGCAAAGCCGTATGTGAGCGAAAGGTGCTCAACCTCACCTCTTTGGGCTCCAAACCATATTTTCTAGAGTCCATGTGGATTGTCCGGAAGCTTGGGCTTGAGAAGCTAATGTCCACTCAACAACACTATGACATCAAGTATGTGCAACAATTTTTTGCCACGGTTCAGTTTGGGAAGGATGAAGATGTCACCTTGACTTGGATGACCGGGCCTATCAGGTGCGTGTCCTCAATGACACGGTTTGGAGAGTTTCTTGGGTATGAGTTCCACCGTGGTGAGGAATCTAAAGGGAGAATAATGTGTAGGGTTCGTTGCATAGAAAACAAAATTTTCCTACGAAACAAGCGGAAGAAACCCAACGATCTAGATCTATTAGATGCAAGTAGCGAATTGGAGATCTAATCTCTTACCATTGAAGATCGAACAAATGTGTTTTGTCGATGCAGGGGTTGGATAGTCGATCCCCGCAACTAGGCTTGTCTAGTCGTGAGGAGATGTATTATCCTCGCGATCCAATCCGTTGAAGCGCCGCACAAGCAGCACCTCCGCGATATCCACACGTACGGCTCGATGTAGACCCCGCCTTCTTGATCCCGCAAGCAAGGAGGGAGTGGCTAGATGGATCTCAGCAGCACAACGGTGTGGTGGTGTTTATGGTGGAGATCTCCCACGGACAGGGCTTCGCCAAGCCGTGCAAGAGGGAGAGTAGGAGGTGGTTGTGCGGCAGCCCTGGGAGGGGTGGCGCGGCACAAGGTGGAGGTGGAGGTGGGGTGCGGCTAGGGCTGGACTCCTCTAGGCTCTGCCGCACCCCCCCTTTATATAGGTGGAGGGCAAGGAGGAACCCTAGGGCCGGCCGGCCTAGGGCTTGCTTGGCCCCCAAGCCAGCCGAGTCCCTTAGGGATTCGGCCTCCCCTTGCCTTCTTTGGCCGGTTGGGCCATGGGCTGGCCGCGCCAGCCCATTAAGGCTGATGCATCACATATTGGTCCATGTGGGCCCCATACGATAGGTGGGCCCCACTTCTAGACTCTTCTAGAACCTTCCATAAAATTCCAGTACCCTGCCAGAATATTCCGGAACCTTTCCGACACCTCCGGAAACCACTTTCCTTATATGAATCTTATTCTCTGGACTCTTCCGGATCTCCTCGTGACGTCTAGGATCTCATCCGAGACTCCGAATCACCATTCATTCATTCCATCAATTATCTCATTGCAAACCCTAGCTACATCTGAGAGTTAAGTGTGTGACCCTGCGGGTTCGAGAACGTGCAGACATGATCTGATCAATAATCAATAGCGGGACCGGGATGTCCATATTGACTCCTACACATTCAATCAAGATCTCTATCAGTTGAACCACGATGCCGGAGATTCAATAAATCTCGTATAGGATTCCCTTTGTCTCATGATATTTTACTTGCCCGAGATTTGATCGTCGATATCCCCATATCTAGTTTAATCTCATTACCCGGCAAGTTCTCTTTACTCGACCATAATATAGGATCTCCGTGATTACCACTTAATCATATGTTTGCAAACTTTATGATGCTATATTACCGATAAGGCCTGGAGATATTTTTTCCGTCACATGGAGGGACAAATCCCACTCTTGATACATGTCACCCAACAACTTACCATCGGAGATACCTGAAAGCCATCTTTATAATCACCCAGTCACGAAGCGACGTTTGATGTCCACAAAGTATTCATCCGGTAAACGGGAGTGACATAATCTCATGGTCTAAGAAAACTACACTTGGCATATAGTAAAAGCGTTGGCAATAAACTGTGTGACACGATCAATTGCAACTCTTTATTATTGGGTCTTGTCCATCGCATCATTCTCCTAATGATTGACTTTGTTATCAAGTGACTATAACAAGTCCATGGTCAGGAAACCTTAACCATCTCTTGACTGACGAACTAGTCCAGTAGAGGCTTACTAGGGACACTTGGTTGTTTATATTCCACACATGTATTATGTTTCCGGTTAATACAATTATAGCATGGATAATAAACATTTATCATAAACATGAATATGCTAATAAACCATTTTATTATTGCCTCTAGGGCATATTCCCAACAGTCTCCCACTTACATTAGAGTCAATAATCCAGTTTACATTTTCTCGATCCAACATCCATGGAGTCTCCGTGCTGATCATGTTTGCTCGTGGAAGAGGTTCTGTCCAAGTTCTGTACTATATAGTTCTACATGTTCTTTGCAAAACATTAATGTCACCTACTTTGACATTACTTCATCATCACATGATAAACCTCATCACCATATGATGAATATAATATATTTGGTTACAGAGTGAGATTTTCGTTTCCCTTTTATGCCTACATGACGTATGATCAGTCAAAAGAACTTTCACATATTATGTGCACCCGGAACTCACTCAGTCTTGAAACAAAATTTCTCAAACCAAAATATTATATCTTTTAATCCTTGAATTAATCATATACTCCTATATGTTGTAGACTCACAAATCGATAGTGCAATACATGTCACTTCGATATTTTCGATCATGCTTTCACTGCGCTTCTGCCTTTATGAGATTTCTAATCTAATTTGGCACTACGACTTCATCCAAGTCTACCAGTTTTTAGAAACAATTATCTCATCTCCATGTTGAAATGACTCTTCACTCCTAACACGTTCTTCTAACCAAGAACTTGGTCACATTTCATCAAATACAAAATTATGGTTGTTATATGTTTAGACCTATGAGCAAGTCATAGCAAATACCAACATATCCTCCAACCATTATTCTTGTACTAAGATTAGACTTAATGTTTACCTATCTTTTACAAGTAATGAACTCTTCTTCACTTGTTCCATTTTGAACTCCTTCAAAATCTTATTTAGGTTAAACATCCTGACTTAATGTTTATCAAACATATCTATCCACCATAGATATTTGACGTTCAAATTAACTTCATAAGTTATACGTTGGTTCCTGAACTATTAACAACATTTATGAAATCTCTATTTCATTCAAACAAGAGGTTGCAAACTCCCACTCAAATATACACCATATACATATTAAATTGTGAAACCACTTTGGCTACCACTCAGAAATATGTTATCCTTATATTTGATAACAATGATTTACTAGCTCCCCCTCAAACATATGTCTCCACATATTTTGATAATGGAAATTAGCTTATGCTCTCACTTGATATATGTCACCACATATTTCAACTAGATCCCACTTAGTTTCTCACACACTTTCTCGATATTTTGGACACCTCCAAAATTCTTAATTTAACTTTTAAAATTCGAGAACTCATATACGAAACACTAGTACTTTGCTAGCTTCAAGTTTTATTTATTCCCTACAAAACCCCTTTTTAGGAATAAATATGTGAAACATCACTTTGACAAAATCAAGCAACAATTACTTTGTGATTTAAACTTAACATAGGATGACTCTCATCCATTTTTCGTATTTAAGGCTTCTATTTCTTCTTTGTAGTTTCGTGGGCATGTATTGTTTCTGAAACATGACAAGTAAATCATGAATATTATTTTGCAACATGTCAAAATTATATATCATTGAATCCTACTATATCTTTGAAAAACTTAAACCGAAATTCAATGATCACTATCATTAATTCCTCTTTCATGTGTGAAGCTTTAAACTCAGTAGAACACTTTCTACTGTGCTACTTGATACAATAAAAGGCAAGGTTAACCACCTTGTTTTAGCTTCTCAATTTATTCCAACAATTCTTTTATCTATGAAACATTTTCATGATAAACCACTAAAATACTTAGCACAACCAACAAAATTGGTCTGCCCCCTTTTAGTCTCATATTGTGGAATTTGTATTCATAGTCACACTTATGAATATACTACAAATCTTATTCGCAATCGTCTCTACTTATCTCATAATTATTGAAACCACATTTTCTCATAACTCATATGAAAAAATTATGAGAATCATACATAGACCCTTATTTCTAAACGGAGTGTTATCAAATAAATCTAAATGTTATAAATAAACCACAATAAGAAAAACCCCTTTTGTAAGACCACACAATATCTAATATAATGTGATTACAATATTTAGGGTGCATCAAAAACTTTTAAATAAATTCTAAATATTGCAATTTGTGAAAACACTTTGCACAAGTCTTCATACTAAAACAATAACTCAAATGTCAGTCACTTTTGATCAAATCAAAAAGACTTAATTTTCTTGTTAACTTGACATTCCTATCTCCAGAATTTTATTTGATCTCATCAAATATCATAACTCGAATAAATACACCTATTTACTCATATCATTTATGATGGAGCATACAAAATAATGACATCTAACATTTGTTGAAAATACAACCAACACTTGTGTTTATTTCCGACAACTCTTGGCACTCTTCTAAAGGGTGGCATTTTATTCACACTTCTTAAAGATGCGCATTGTGAAACATCAAAATGCTTTTCACAATACTTAGCACGACTAAAACAAATTGTCATTATTAAGTTTTGAATATTTTAGTACTCCCTCCATCCAAAAATAAGTGTCTCAAGTTTGACAAAAAAGTGGATGTATCTCTACATAAAACATGTCTAGATACATCCACTTTTGAGCAAATTTGAGACACTTATTTTTGGACGGAGGGAGTATGTTCCATATCTTATAAATGTTTAACTAATCATCGTCTAGATAAGGAAAATATTCTCATAATCGAAACGTGATCACCAAAAAGGATTACTCATGAAAATAGAACAACCACTTGTCTTTAACATGAATGACCGTCTCACAAAAGCAAGATACACTAATTTAAAGATCACACTTAATTCGATTACAAAACTCATTCAAATCCTCTAATCAAAAAAGGATAAATTTAGAAGTAGAATGTCGCCAGCATCAACTCCTTGACTGCCACCATCCCGCGATATCCACTTAGTCCCTCCATGCACTTCTTAAATGGCAGGCCAGTTTTCATAAAGGGTTTTCTATTTCTATGCCCCTGGTTCCTTAGTTCTACTCAGTCATGCCCACGCTCTTAACTTTAGCTCACTTTTACCCACCTCCTTGTCTAAAACTCTCACAAATAGACAAACTCGACATTGCCGTCAGGTCAATGGTTTGACCGTTAACTGCTGACGAGTGGGGCCACACATGTCATATATTTAATATTTTCAGAAGTGAATTTTAGAAGAAAAAAAGGAAAAGATGATGTCACCCTGATGTCAGCAATGGAGGTGGCTGCTCCTGTCGATCAAGAAATCGACGCAGGAGGCACGGTGGCCAGCGTGAGTATGCGCACAAGATGGGCACGTCCGCGGGGAACCAAATGGAGGCGGTGCCGAGATCAAATGGTTGTCGGAGCATCGCCAGCCACGAGCTTCCGCGGCGGAGCATGGAGGCTCACGATGGCAAGGCGAACTAGCAAAATAAGGAGAGGGAGGAGTGGTCCTCGAGGACCATTAGATCACCAGGATATGGTAGGGATGGCCAGTGAGCTCGGGGAACTTTGGAAGGCGACGGATTCATCCGCGGTGCACGGCGGCCGGAGCTAAAGGAGACAGCTCGATTCCGACCCTACACGAACCAGTGCCACCGAGAGCTCCGCCTAGTCCTCCTATTACTCCATGCTGAAGCGCGCGAGCCAGGATGGACCGAGATGTTGGGATCGACGGCATCTTCCTCGCCTCCGGACGCCGGCCGCCATGCTTGATTTGCCTCTGTCCAAGCTCCCCGGACCTCTGCGTCCAATCTATCGTGATCCGCGTGATCCAAGGGTCCTAAAGGGCAAGGTGTGACGTGCGAGGGGAGGCTGATCTGACGACCACGAGCGGGCGAAACAGTCGGACTTCTGTCGAACACCATGAGGGCGCGCTCTGGACATGTCAATGTCGGCATCGGCACATTCCGGTTGATTCCCATCGAATTTGGAAGCCATCTATATATGGTTGTGCGCCAAATTCGATTTTCTACAACTTTCTAGATGTAAGGTACTGCTAGTTTTGAACTTGCTCTATTGAGTTTTTGTGAAAAACGGTTGTGGTCCAAATGGCATTGCCAAGTTGGAGTTAGTAACTGATTTTTTCAGAAGGTGAAACCTTGTCAAATAGGTAGAGGGATTCCAGCAGATGTTATTTATTATTTTTACTTATTTTTACCCACTAAAACAAATGGTTCACTATTTAGGTAGATAAAAAAGTTATTTTCGATGCTAAAAAATAAATGAAAAATGGCTTTTTCTTAAAAATAAAACCCTAAACCCCTAATTCAACAATATTTTACATGCAAGATACACGAGTGTGCGATCTAGTCGCGAGGAGATGTATTATCCTCGCGATCCAATCCGATGAAGCGCCGCACGAGCAGCACCTCCGCGGTATCCACACGTACGGTTCGATGTAGACTCCGCCTTCTTGATCCCGCAAGCAAGGAGGGAGTGGCTAGATGGATCTCAGCAGCACGACGGTGTGGTGGTGTTGATGGTGGAGATCTCCCACGAACAGGGCTTAACCAAGCCGTGCAAGAGGGAGAGGAGGAGGTGGTGCGGCAGCCCTGGGGAGGGGTGGCGCGGCACAAGGTGGAGGTGGAGGTGGGGTGCGGCTAGGGCAGGGGTGGTGCGGCTGGGGCTGGACTCCTCCAGGACGTGCCGCACCCCCCCCCTTTATATAGGTGGAGGGTAAGGGGGAACCCTAGGGTCGGCCGGCCTAGGGCTTGCTTGGCCCCCAAGTCAGCCGAGTCCCTTAGGGATTCGGCCTCCCCTTGCCTTCTTTGGCCGGCTGGGCCATGCGCTATGATAGGTGGCACTATAACATGTTCCCATGGGCTGATTTTGAAGATGTGAGCTCTATGCCTTCGTCCTCGCGCAACGCCGGCAAGGCTCCAATGGTTGAGAAGGAGATTGTGGAAGATGATGAAGAGAGTGGATCCGAATATGATGATGAGGATGAAGAAGGTGATGATGAGGATGTCGATGCCACCGAGGAGGACTCCGAGTGATCTTTTGGATCTCGCTAGCATCGCCTTTCCCTTTTTCCGTGTCTTGATGCCAAAGGGTGAGAAGACACAAGCATTTGCTTTTATCATTTCTTGAGAGTTTGTGTCCATTTATCTTATGTTGTTGAATTTTATTTGCTTGCTATTTTTATGTGTTGTGTGGATATTGTTGTCTATGTCGTTAATTATGTGTGAAGACTTATGGTATTCGGATTTATCTAAGGATGAAACTTTTATACTTTTATTAAGTGTGATATGCATTGGAATTCTCTCCATATCTTTATGCATAAGGTATTGTTCCCATCACATGTCTCAACCAATTTGTAGATATGTCTTATTTCCGTGCAAACGAAATTCCTATATATATATATATATATATATATATATATATATATCATGTCTCTATACCCTTGTAGTATCTCGTTCCTATATGTTGTGCATCTTTTCCTCCATGCTATTTGTTGACATGCACACATTTAGGGGGACTTGCTATTTTGTTCAACATGATATTATGTTTGTTGCAAATCCTAGTGTTGTCATCTAACACCAAAAAGGGTGGGATTGAAAGAACATTTCCTAAACCCTATTATTTTTGTGTGTTAGTTAAAACACTAATGATGATCTAATGTGAAGTCTAGTGATGCAGGTTAATAAGTTTTTTATCCATATAAGCATCTGCCACCAAAAAGGAAGAAATGACGAAGTTTTCTTGTTGCAGGGTTATCCAAGGCCGGAGTCTCCGTTCTGCCTGGAACGGAGTCTCCGGTCCCAGGATTTCCCTGGCCTGTGCCAAGGTGTGGTGCGCTTCTGGATACCAGTCCGGAGGTACACCGAAGAGTGTCCGGAGTCTCCGGGCAGGCCGGAGTCTCCGGTCTGGACAGCGTCGTCGACAAGTTTCCGTGGGGACTGCGGAGTCCCCGGCTAGGCTGGAGTCTCCGGTATGTCCATGAATACCAGAAGGTGGCGCGGTTCTGGACACCCGTCCGGAGGAAGACCGGAGTTGGGGCGGAGTCTCCGGCCCACACCGGAGTCTCCGACCCACCTACACCGAAGACTCCGGTCCAAGCAGTGTCCAACGGCTACATTTTGGGGAAGGGTATAAATACCCTTCTCCTACATTGGAAAGGACAGCTCGAGCAGAATTTGAAGAACCCTAATTTCTCAGAGCTCAAATCAACTAGATCTCCCGATCCCTCCACTCAAACTCATTGATCCTTGAAGGATTGAAGGAGAAGGCAAAGATCTACATCATCACTGACCGGTTTTCCATTTCCCCCTCATTTCCTTGAGGGAATCATTAATAGGGTTTCCATTGGGAAAACCTAAGTCATTTGTGTACTCACTTTGATTGTTATTGTTTCAGTTGTTGTGTTGATTTGGGAACCCCCGATTAAGTTGTGGGTGTGTGCCCCAAGAACTTTGTAAAGGCTCCGGATTCCGCCTTGAAGGATTCCGATAGTGGAAGGTGAGGCGAGCCTTTGTGGCGAGGTTCGTCGGAGAATAGGGTGAGGCCTTTGTGGCATTGAGTAGGCCTGTTGTGGCGAGCTCACACCCCTCTAACGAGACGTAATCCCTTAACAAGGAGGAACTCGGGAATACATCCTTGCCTCCGCGTGCTTCTACTTTCGTGTAGCGCCCCGACCCCAAAACTATACAGTGAAACGTTGTGTAACCGGTCATGCTACACAATTGAGGGTTACTGGGTTTACCAATCCCAGGCCAAAACTCATTGGCAGGTGTGCTCGGAATGGATCATCGGCACACAACACCTCGATCATGCCATAAGCTCAGACATCGCTTTCACGTATAGCAAAGAGACCAAGACTGCGGAACAACTGGCACATCACAGACTCTACGACACAAGAGATCATAGTTCAACTCATATATGAGAAAGATAGCAAATATCACAATTAGAGGTCACAGACCAATCATTACATCAAGCGGAAGCAAATATAGTTGTCTAACAACGAGATCCAAATTATGGCCTAAGAGGCCTACAAATAACATATCCCAGCCAGCCTGTTCCGAAACGTCCCAAGCTGCCACCTGGGAACCCAGACTACTCGTCGATGTCAATAAAGAACCCACCTTCCAGTTCGGTGACGTCCTCCTCTGAAACAAATAATAATCAACAAAGCAAGGCTGAGTACGACGTACTCGCAAGAATTAGTAGGGCGATATAGGCCCAATGCTGACGGAGGCTCTAATGCTGTAGATGTAGCTAATTTGCATAAAGCTAGTTTTCCTTTTTTTTAAAGAGATAAAGACCCATGGCATCGTCTACTCAGAATGTTTTCCGAAAAGGGGTAAGAGAGTAACTTTCATCTCCGGTTCTCATCGAACCATTTGTAGCCAACACCAACTCATCTCCACCAAGGCACTCCCTCGAATCACCCTCGAGGAAATGAACCTTTACCACACGTTGATTATGCAACCTCTAGCTGCCATATCAATTAAGTTAATGTTCTCTATGATCTTATTGTCTATTCTCAAGTCGTCCATAACCGCGGACACGGCTTTTCGAAAAGATTAAACCCTGCAGGGGTGTACTGTTTTTAACCATTGGTACCGTCCGACTCACCTGATTGGCCCTCTTCCGGGGAAGGCTGGCGAGTGGGCGCGGTTAAACCTTTACCTCGCGTGAGACTATCCAAGAGTCATCTGTGGCGACAGGACAAGTTTACCCAGCCTATTTCAGCCCCTGCCCCCATCGCCACTTCCTAAACACCACCATCCTCATCAGTTCTTTTTCCGCTCACACACACGGCAAATGGAAATAGCAAACTAGAGGACCCTTGGATACGCCTGCACAAGTTATTCAGTTAGTAAGGAGCCCATACCCCACCAATGGAAGCACGCTCGTCTTGGTTCAAGAGGTAAAGAACTCGCACCTAGGAGCAGGAATGAGACAAAACACCATCCCGATGGCAACTCATCCAAGCCTTCTTAGCATTTTAATTTAGCATCTCCATTAACCACCAAGTCCGCGTCATTCCATCAACATCATCAATTATGGACTTTAAACAACGGACATAACTAGTATTTGACTAAGCATGGCTAAGCATAGCTAAGCATATAAACAACAATTATAATTTGTATCCGGCCAACACATCAACCCTAGAGTTCATAGGAGGGGAAAGCATGTGATGTTTCGGGGGATAAACATGCATTCATAGGATACTATAGTACTTGATCAAAAGTGGCATTTGAATCGCATGCAATATTATGGTGGATAAAAATAAGTTTATAAAACAGTAGGATGCTAGATTCCAAGAAGGTTAGGTTATCTCTTGCCTTGCTGATAGTACTGGGCGCGTTGATCGTCGAGGTATTGTGGTGGAACCTCGACTCCTGAATCTAACGAAACACAACAATAACAGGAAACGAAATAAATAACACGAATACAAGGTGCAATGCACAATCATGATGAGATGGTCAATTTATGCACTGAAATCATATTGGGCATGTCCCACAAGTTAAATGGAACCCCTAAAATAAATATCGTAATTAACGGGTCAAAACTCCATATTTAACTTAGTGAATTAAGCATTTATTCAAAATGTCCAGTACTGAAATATGGGGTCCTAAATGCATGAAAATGACATTATTAGATAGATATTGTCCTACTGATCATTTTGGAACTTCGTTTGCAATTTTCCGATTAATGATGAAGAAATGGTGATTTAAACGGTTATGCAATTTAAATCATTTTAACCAATTCGATAATGACATCAAACGAAAAGTTGGTCACTTGTTGTGAACTTAACATAGATAGATAGCATTTGAGTTGCTGATCAAATTGATATATCATTTGTAATTTTTGAATTAATATTCATCAAGTTATGATATTTTCAATAATTGAATTAATTCTGCCATTTTATTTATTTTTAATAAACAGCACCAAAACTAGATCTACAATTCTCTAAAATAACATAAACTTGTACTCCCTCCGTTCCATATTATAAGCCGTTTTGGCAAACTAATTTAGCTAGCCAAAACGGCTTATAATATGGAACAGAGGTTGTAGATCATTGTTCACTGAACATTTTGAGAGCTTATTCATAATTTTTGGATAATTAAAAATCAAGTTATGCAATTTTCAATTTCCACAAATAATCTGCCATTTTAGTAATTTTAAATAAACAGCAAATTAAAAGATTCATTTTAGCATTCAATTACAACTAACAGGTAGATATTAATTCTCTGAACAAAATGGTACCTTATTTGTAATTTTTGGAGCAATATTCACAATGTTATGAATTTCCCAATTATTGATTTAAATCTGCCCTTTTATATTTAACAAAAACAGGCAATTTAATTTGACCAAAAATTCAACTAAATGCAGTAACAAGTAGAGTTTATTTAGCTGAGCATTTTAACATATTATTTGCATTTTTCTGAAGTATAAAACTCTAGATATGAATTTCCAAAAATTTGAATAACTCACAGATGATTTGCATTTCACATTTAAATTCAAATTCAAAAGTTCATTTGCATGTGTGAGTTACATAATTGGGTAGGTTATGAAATTCTAAACATGTGGATACCTTATTTGAATTTTTCTGAATTACCAATTAAAAGATATTGCAATTTCCATCTCTCTGTTAATTTCTGAAAATCAAAAACAGATGAACTGCTGACGTCATCATGACATCACAGAGGGGAGTTGCGGCATGTTGAGCACGAATTCGTCGCTTCGGTTTGGAATTTGGCGACTTCGAGCAGTGCATGAGGTAGAGGAGACAGAGGGGAGTAGGGGGGAGCGGAGGCATGGACCATATGGTCACCGGAGTGGCGGCGGCGGCGTTCGGGGGGGGGGGGGGGGGGGGAGCGGCACAGAGCGTTAGGGAGAGGGAGGAGAGGTGCACCAGCACCAGGAGCTCACCAGCGACACGATGGAGTGGTCTGAGGAGGCTGGGGAGGACGGACGGCGGCGAGATGGTCCACGGCGGGCTCGGTCGGCCGCGGGGAAGCTGGCTTCGATTCCGGCGAACCACGGTGTTCCAGCACGCGCGAGTCGACGGGGAGACAGAGGAGAGGTCGGCGGAGCTGATGACGTCGTCGGCTTGGCTCCGGGCGGCCGGAGTCGACGGCGGCTGTGACGGTGGCGAGCGGCGGACAGGAGCTCGATTCGGTTTAGGGTTAGGGTTTCGGAGGGAGCCGAGGTGGGGAAGTGAGGGAGGAGAAGGAGCACGGCATCGTGGGCTGCTCCTTATCCACCAGGGGGGCCAGGATGCGGGGGAGGCAGCAGGGGAGGCCACGGTGGCCAGCGGCCATGGCGCCAGTGCCGAGCACTGTCGCCACAGGGAAGATGGCCTTTTGCGAAACCCCCCTGCCCCATTTCTTCTTTTCTGTTTTGCTTTTAAATTTGAAAACAACACTCTTTGCCAATTTATTTGAGGCATTGAAACAATTTTATAAATTATGAAAATATTTATGTAGCCTCCCCATAACATTTATTAGCTCCACAAAAATTGGTGTTACAAAAAATAAAAGTTTTGAACACCAATTGTTCATAGGGTTTGAATATGGCAACTTTTAATAATTTCCAAAATCCATTTACTTGGGGTATTTAAACATTTCCAAAATAAGTGAAAATATTCCTGGAGGCTCCCAATAATATAATGAAGCTCCCCATATTTTTATTTGGAACTTTTGAAATGTTTAACTTGGTTTCAATTTAAGAATTGGTTTAAATCAATTTTGAAGTACCAATTTATTTAATGGTTTGGCAAGAATTTGACTTTCCCAATTAAATTTGAAAATGCATTCTTGGTACTTCCTGGACAAATATGGAAACTCAAGAATATTTTGTTTTGCCAATTTGAGCAATTGCATTTGGGTTGGAAATTTGAGAAGGGTTTTGCTTCCCTTTAAGTGTTTTCCAATATTGCTTTATTTTTATTTAGCAATTTACGTATGTATGCCATGATGCAATGAAAAGAAAAAGTGAAAATTTGGCCCATATTTTAGGGTACCAAACTAGGGCTGTTACATTTCGGTTATCTCTATCCCTTAGTAGCGTTTACTTGTACCGTGTTAATTACTTACTGTTAGTTGTTTGCTTGTCATATAGGTAAATTCACCGTAGTTGCATATCTAGAGAATTTACCTTTTGTGTCAAGCCTAATTTTGAAAAAGAATTAAAATTTGGTGTAAAACCTATTCACCCCCCCTCTAGGTGCCCATACGATCCTTTCAATCTGGGGCTGTCCCGTATCTCTTTGGCTCGATCTAGATCCTATGGGTCCGATCTGAGCCGGATGGACCCAGCTAGGGTGGCGATGCGTTCGGCTGTGGCCTTGGCCATGTCGGCGCTTAGCCGTGCGCTGGTTTTCCCTCTTTGTTGCTGGCGTTCCTGCTGGGAGTGGTCTCACAGCGTCGGGGCCTGCGAGACTGAAGAATAATGGTGGTAGTCCTAGGGTTCTTCTCGCGCCAAGATGAAGAATTGTCGGATGCCTATCCCCATCGATCTGGCTGGACGGTCGTGTTTCGGAAGGCTCCGCCGGTGAACTCCATTGGGCGACTCATGCATGCCTGGAGATTGCTGGATCGGATGGTATTCGATCGTGCACACCCATGTTTTTCTCTAATCGTTTGGTTTCAGAGGGAGCGCTTCGAAGCTCATCTGGCTGTTTTTATCACGGAGCACACTTTTTCGATCCATGGTGCTGGCGGAGAATGTCATGGAAGGCGAGATCTGAGGAGAAGCAATGGTGGTTTGATTCTTTGTGGCGATGAGGAATTGGCTAGGTGATTTGTGACTTCGAGCAGCGGCATGTATGTGGGGGCGACTGCACAGGAGAAGTCCTAAGTCTTATCTTTCAGGGTGAAAACCCAAGGTCTGGCCTTAATTGGTTGTGACTGGTAATGGCCTTGGTGAAGGCATTGTTTTGGGAGTGAGGACTGTCTCCTGGGTGAAAACCTGAGATCTATGATCGGGCGACGACAGCGCTTGTGCACTGTTCCTTCTTGAAGGCGTCGTTTTTGGAGAAGTTGGACTTCGATGCTGTCTTGGTGGTGTTATTTCCGCAGTTTCAAGGATCTGATCACTATAGCGGGACTTTTCTTTTTGTAATTCTTCTTTCTTTTTTCGGTTGTGTGCATTCGTAATGCCGTTAGGGCATTGCGTTGTTGCAGAGGCTGGGTGTAATTGGTATCTCCGCGATATTAATATATACTCTTTATAAAAAAAAACTTCCGCATTCTCGGCTAGAACTACTCCAAAGGGAGCATTTTCCGCATTTTCGGCTAGAACTACGTGCCTAGCACGATCTGAGGTAGTGGTAGTGACATTGTCGTGTGGGATTTTATCTGCGGTGCGAGGAGCATGGTTTGATGGTATTGGCCAAATCTAGGGTGAAAATCTAGGACTTCTATCACGCAATGGCAATGCTTGTGTATTGTTTTTTTGAGGTGTTGATTTTTTTTGACTGGTTGGAGGTGTTGCTTTTGGAGAACATGTGTTGTCGTCTGGGTGTTGTCTTTGGTGGTGGTTAGAGTGTTGCTGCTACAAGCGATTGACCGCCACGGCGTGATCTTTTTTTTTGGCTATGTACATCCTAGATGTCGTCGGGCATCTTGTTGGTGTAGAGGCTAAATGTAACGACTATCTTCGCGAAATTAATGTATTTCCTTAATCAATTTTTTTGCCACATCCATGCCGATCATATGTATGATCAATAACCCAGTGATACGAGGGACACGGTCATGAGACCACGCGAGTACTGATCTTTGTCTTATACAGTGAAATGCTAGATTTTATGGGTTTTTTGTTTGAAAAAAGTGAATGAGCTCTGGTCTCTGCATCAATTGCATCAACTGATGCACACAACCAATTTATTACAAGATATTAGAATTTAAAGTTAACATCTCACATATCAGAAAGAGTATGTAAAAAAAGCAACCAACAGAAGAAGACAAACAAATCATCTATGCATCATATAGTCTTCTAAAAAGCCGTCAACCACCTACATGGTAGATCTCCCGAGAGACCGTCTCCAGACGGATGCACCCAGAATTCATATGCGCATGCTGGTCCTTCAACAGAAAAAACTCACTCTCGGATGAGTAGCCATAAAACTAGCATTTTCATCCTTGTTAGATACCAAATCATTTCTGCAGTTAATCCCAACTCGCGGATGTGGTTTCGGCACCCATTCCACCCCCACCGACACTTTATCCCGATGCTCTCTTCGCCAATGAGCTTTGTGACATACTTACCAGCTTGGAGACGGCTATTCCTTGATGTGGAAGGGCAATTTCTTACTTCCTAACAAGGACAACAACTAAGGGAAAAATCAAGAAAGCGGGTGATTGCCCTTGAACCGACATCCGCAAAGAAAACTCGCCCAGGTACAAAGACTAAAAGAATGGCACCATTGGAAAGGCGCCCACGACTGCTTGATGAATGATCTTCCTTTTCTCCGCTCTTCCTCTCGGTTTGGATCGTTTTGTGGCTTTGGTGTTGCGCATGACCTTTTGATATTGGGAGTTTCGTTTGATATTGGGAGTTTTGTTGTGTTTTGTGGCTTTGAACGACCACTCTAGAAGCTCAACTCTAAACCCCCTGGTCCTTGGGTCGACATATGATGTTTCATTTAGTCAATCGGTATTTTCGCTTGAGCTGATCACTTCGATAAAAAACGTGAGACTGATAGAAGTCTAATCTTTTCTGTATCCCTTTCAGTATCTCTAGAAAAATAGAACATGAACATCAACGACTTGAAAGAACGAAGTTAATGACCATGTCTAGTATTTGCTCCTTGTTGGTCTTGAGTATAGTCCACAACCTAGCTCTCGGGTGAGCAGCTCTACCGGCCGACGATGTCCTCCGAGATAGGACAAGAGAGCAGGATGCTCTTTTCGCTGTTGGAGAAGGCTTGGAGTTGTAGTGCCTCGAGCTCGGGTAGCTCCTGTTGTCATGTTAATCCTCAAGGTAATGGCTGATCCTCTTCACTTCTCTTTTGTCGTCCCCTGCAACTGATGGAGGAGGGCTTTGTCGACGTCAACCAGAGCTTTATTTTCTCTTTTCGTGTGGTGTGTATTAGAGCAACTCTGGCAGTAGCTGGAAATTTCCGCGCACTAAAAGCCGGATGCAGCGCGCGAGATATCGCTTTAGCGCGCCTCTGAAAGTACATCTCATCTCCTAAGTATGTTTTGATATTTGATGACAACACGATAATATTTAACCCCTTTGTTCAAGATGTGTTGTTAGGTTAAAACGATGAAACATCGACAAAAGGAGGTTTGAGCAAGAGTAGAAGGGGAGAAGAAGAAAGCTTGGCCGGCCACCTCCCCGGCATGGCCGGCCCATGGCCGGGCCGTCTCGGTTACTAGGCCGGCCATGGTGGCCGGTCCATGGCCGGGCTGCTTGGGCATTTCCTCTGCGCACTGGCCGGCCACCTCCCCGGCATGGCCGGCCCATGGCCGGGCCGTCTCGGTTACTAGGCCGGCCATGGTGGCCGGTCCATGGCCGGGCTTGCGTCAGGGTCTCGCGTGGGTTGGCCGGCCTCTCCTCGGCCACTGCTCCGGCCTGGCCGGCCCCCACGACTGGTCTCACACTTCTCTCCAACGGCTGGATTTTCGAGACCACCTATTTAAGGGCTTCTTCTTCTACCTTGGTCACTTGTCTATCAAAAAGAAAAAAGCTTGAAGCTCCACCATTTTAGACCACCTCAATCCACATAGATCTCTCTCACTAGCCAATACATCTCGTTGATATTTGGCGAGTTGGGAGAGAACCTCTTGATCTACAATCTCCACCAAACCGATTCGTTTTCCCCCTTGATTTGTGAGAGGGGGCTTGTTTCTCTTGGTGTTCATCGGAACCCTAAGAGCTTGTTGTTCTTCGGAGCTTTGGGAGCTAAGGAGACATCGCCGGGAGCCACCAATTAAGTTGTGGTGTGTGCCCCGGTCTTGGGCATCGAGTCTTGGCGGCTCGGTGCATTTGGTGAAGACCCTCCAACTTGTGGAGTGTGCTTCATCCTTGTAAAGGTTCTAGTTGTCAACCTCAACGGCAACATAGTGACAAGTGTCTCGCCACATCGGTGGTAAGTCACAACGGAGATACGGTGTGCCATATCAAGGCTACACGGTGTTTCACTTTGGTGAACACCGCGCCGCTCCAACGGAGATTAGCTTCCATTGGGAAGTGAACTTCGGGATAAATCTTCATGTCATCTTGTTGCTTATCTTTGCACTTACCTTTACTTGTTAGCACTAGCTTACTATATCTATATCTTGTGCTAGTGATCTTTGCTCATCATATAAGCTTGTTCACCTAGTTGCATATTCTAGAGAATTCTAGAGAACTTATATTTGAGCAATATTCTTTTAAAAACGAAAAAGAAGTAAAATTTGTAGTTAACCTATTCACCCCCCCCTCTAGTTAACCTCATCGATCCTTTCAGCCTCACCCAAATTTCCCCCACCAGACGCGCTAAAAGCCGCGCCCAAAAAATCAGGGAAAATTGCCCCCCCCCCCCCCCAGCAGGCGCTGTAAAATGGCGTGCGTGCAAACATGTTTTCTGAGCAAACTCAACTTCCAGAGGATCTAGAAAATACAGAAAAATAAATTTAGCTAGAACAGAAAATAGATAAAAGTTCATACTACATTTTAGCTAGAACAAAGATTAAAATTACATTAAGCTACTTTTATACACTACACTACACTACACTACACTACCGCAGCCTAGTCATCCCAGTTGACGTCATCATCGGATGATGCCGGTGTCGCGTCGATGACCAATAGTCGTCCCAACGGGGGTCGTCTTCGGCGATGGTCGTCGACCCGGCCATCTGCGCCTCGATGAAGGCGCGCCTCCGCGCCTTGTCCGCCCGGTGCTCGAGGCGGTTCCGGATGTCGTGGAAGTTCATCGACGCGGGCGGGCGCCCAAGCCGCCACGCGATAGCGTCGTACGCGCGCGCGGCCTCGTGCGCGGTGTCAAAGGTGTCGAGGCCGATGCGCTCGTCGCCGAACCGGATCTCCGCGTAGTACTTGCCGTTCGGGCGCGAGCGGACGCCGCGGTAGCCGGCACTTCCCCGGCGCGGTGGCATGGCGGATGGCGGGCGGTGGCGCGGACAAAGAAGCGGTGGAGGGGGAAATGAAGCGGTTGAGGAGAAAATGAAGCGGTTGCGCGCGTTGAAGTGTTGGTGGTTGGGCTTGACGCGCGGCGTGCGTTTTATCGAGCGCGCAGGGAGGTGCGCCAAAATAACCGCGCGCAACCCCACGCAGTTTTTCCCGCGCGCGGGAAGATGGCGCGTATGTTGGAGGGCGCGGCGCGGGCTCTCACGCCCAAAAAAGGCTGTTTTTGGTGCTCAGTGCTGATTTTCCAGCTACTGCTGAAGTTGCTCTTATGTTGTAAGCTGTTATCCTTCGAGCCGTTTGGGACTTTATTAATTTGAAGCCAGGCCTATGACCCTTCTATCTAAAAAAAGGGTCAATCTCCATATGCAGTGAATGCTCACATCATTCTCCTCAGGCTGCACAGCAACGTGGCGCACACGGCGAAGTGCCGTCCCCTTTGCTGATCTCCCCACCAATTCCCACTCCCGTGCAAGTGCAAATGCAACCCTTTCGCCGCGTCCTCGCTTACACGGTAGCATAGTGCTAGCACGGAAACCATCCAAAAGGACGGGGCGCCAAAGCAAAAGCTAGCATCATCAAAGAAACCGTAAGAAACAGTTTAAAAAGCACCGCAAAGGAGGAGGTTTTGTACCCTCCCATCGCCAATTCGCCATTGCCAGTTGCCAACCTCGGTTAAAACTCACAACAGTGCCCCCCTCCCTTTCCCCACACGCTCTTCCCATTCGCCACTCTGCCGCTCCGCTCCAAGAAGCGCAGTTCACTGCCCACACTCACTCCCCACCCCCCAAGCTTTGCAGCGGCAGAGAGCTCAACCAAGAAGGCGGGGGTTCCTTCTTGCATCGGAGTGGCGTGTGTGGCCCCAATCAAGGCCATGGCGCTGCCCCTTCTCGCCGCCGGCAGCGGCCGCCTGCTGCTCGCCGCCTTCGTGGCGCTCTCCCTCGCCGCCTCCGCGGCCAATGCCGCCGTCTCCTACGACCACCGCTCCCTCGTCATCAACGACCGCCGCCGCATCCTCATCTCCGGGTCCATCCACTACCCGAGAAGCACGCCCGAGGTACGCCGCGCACACCTCGCACCCCCGCGGACATCCGTCCATGGCCGCCTCTTGCTTCCCGCGCCCAAATGCCGGCCGCTATTACCGGTACCTGTGATTCTAGCTCTGATTCTTGCGCCGTTTGTTTGTCCCGTGACCCCCGTGCGCGTGCTCCGCCTCCTCCCAGATGTGGCCGGGGCTCATCCAGAAGGCCAAGGACGGCGGCCTCGACGTCATCCAGACCTACGTCTTCTGGAATGGCCACGAGCCGGTGAAGGGCCAGGTATTGTTCTACTACTTCTCTCGGCTCTTTCGCCCTGCTGCATAACTGCATTCCCTTTCTGTTGCTGCTGCCGCCACGAGTTCATGGCCGGCGAGGTGACCCGGATTGATCTTGGATGAACTTGATGTGTGTGCAGTACTACTTCAGCGACCGGTACGACCTGGTCCGGTTCGTCAAGCTGGCGAAGCAGGCCGGCCTCTACGTCCACCTCCGCATCGGCCCCTACATCTGCGCTGAGTGGAACTTTGGGTACTCAACATACTCTAATCCTCCTAGATTCAGGCGCTTTTGTGAGTACCATGCTAATCAATTCTTGTGTTTCTGTGTTTGTCTGTTGCAGTGGATTTCCTGTTTGGCTCAAGTATGTGCCTGGCATCAGCTTCAGGACAGACAATGGCCCGTTCAAGGTGGTGTCTCAACGAAAAAACACTTCTGATCTCTTCAATTATTCACGGATTGTTCTCCAATTTCATCTCAACAAATTTATAGTATACACGGTGTCTTAATTCATTTCAGAAGACATTGCGTCTAATTTCATTTCGAAAGAATTTGTTTCTAATTGGTAGTTTCTTGGGACATTGTAGGCGGAGATGCAGAGGTTTGTCGAGAAGATTGTGTCGATGATGAAATCTGAGAGGCTGTTCGAGTGGCAGGGTGGTCCGATCATCATGTCTCATGTGAGGAAGTCATCCCTGGGAGAGAACTCTTGATAAGTGGCATTGCCATTTGCAATGCAGGTAAAGAGTGGACTAAGAATTTTGAGAGGCTCTCTGGCCAATTGCGCGTGTAGGTGGAGAACGAGTTCGGGCCGATGGAGTCTGTCGGCGGTAGCGGTGCCAAGCCGTATGCGAACTGGGCTGCCAAGATGGCCGTCGCGACCAACACCGGTGGCCAATAGTGAGCACTTCGTTGCGGATTGTCCCTACAAGAGTAGAATTGAGAATGGATGAAAGCTCGTCAAGAAAACCAACTTTGTTCCTAAAACAAGAACTTCATGAAGAAGGTATCTAAAAGGGCAATGGTGACAAATGAGCAAGAATATATATCCGGAGGTGAAGAAAGTGAAGATGAAGAAGAACAAATTGGCATGGCGGCAATGTCAATTGGGGCTATTCCTTCTTCTTTGGATTCTCTCTTTTCAACCCCGAATGACAAGCAAGGTCCTACCAAACACAAGTGCCTTATGGCCAAGGGTACATCTCCAAAGGTAACCCACTCACGAAAACCCTCAATTTCCTCTACTCCATCATTGTTAAATTGTGTTGAGTAACTTGATGATGAGAATGCTAATAATCTTTCAAAAGTCATGAGATCACTTGAAAGTGAAAATAAAATTGCATTTGATGCCTTCATGACTCAACTTGGTGATGCATATGGTCTCATAGAAGAACATGAAGAAAGAATATGTGAACTTGAGGGTTTCGCTCGTGATGATGCTAATAGGATAGCGGAGCTTGAGGAAGCCCTAGATAATGCACTATGTCTTAAAGATTCTATTGAGGAAGTCTCCACTTTAGATCTATCTAAAATGATGGGTGACCGTGATCATGCACTATGTAAGCTTAAGGAATTCATGGATGAAAATGACAACATTATGAATGGTCACAATTAACTACTTAAGGATTTTGAGCATCTTGAGAAAGCTCACATGGCACTCTCAAGAGAGCTCAAGGTTTTTAAGGAGTCACATGACAACTCTCAAAGTAAGGATGTGAATGAAAATGCTTGTGCCACTAACCCTTTATGTGTCAAAGCATCTCTTATACTAGAGAACAATAGGTTGAAGACTCAACTTGAGAAAGGACTAGTGTCTTGCATCCAAGGAGAAAAGAACCTCAATAATCTTTTGAGAAATCAAAAGAGAGTTGTGGGTAAGGAAGGACTTGGATTTGGAGTCACATCCAAAAGGACCAATGTGAAGAAGAAACCAACTCCCTCCACTAATGCTATTGTTTTTGTGAAGGAGGGGGAGTTGGCTAATGATGAAGATGAATTTGATATCCTTGCTAAGGGCATTGCTCCTAAGAACACATCTTCTCACAACAATTTTGCGGGAAAGTATAACCCATCATATATTCTTTTGAAATCTAATGATGGACATGTTTATGCAAAATATGTTGGAACTTCATATGGTAGTGATTATCATGCTTCTATTTGGGTTCCCAAGACCCTTGTGACTAACAAGAAAGGACCCATCAAAACATGGGTACCTAAATCGAGGAATTAACTCTTTGTAGGTATGTGCATCCGGAGGATCATCGTGGCTTATTGATAGCGGTTGCTCCGCACATATGACCGGAAGCAAAGAAGTGTTAAGTGACTTAATGCATCAACTTCTCAAGGTATCTCATGTCACGATTGGTGATGGTTCGGAACTCAAGGTATTGGGGCACGGCAAGGTGGTCATTTCTCCGGACACGTCCATTGAGAAAGTCCTCCTTGTTGAGTCCCTTGGTTATAATTTACTTTCCGTTTTGCAACTTTGCAAGTGCAACTTTACTGTTGTCTTTGGACGGTATCATGTGCTCATTCTTCACACAATTTCTCTTAAAGTAGCCTTTGTTGGATTTGTGGAAAACCGTATGTATGTAGTGGATTTCTCGAAAGAAACTACACATATTGCCACAAATCTAATGGCTAAATCCGACGTGGGTTGGCTTTGGCATCGCTGGTTGGGCCACGTCGGTATGAGAAATTTGCAAACACTTGTGAAGGGTGAGCATGTGGAAGGACTAACAAAAGTGATTTTTTCCAAAGACCGTCCTTGCAGCTCCTGTGTTGCCGGAAAGATGCATGAGAAGAACCATCCCAAAGTAACAACAATCAATACAACGAGGCCCTTCCAACTCATTCATATGGATTTGTTTGGACCTCCTACTTATGAAAGCCTTGGTGGCAAGAAATATTGCTTAGTAATTGTTGATGATTATACAAGATACACTTGGACTTTCTATATCAACAGGAAGAGTGAAACTCAAAGGGAATTCATTGATTGGGCTACCAAGTACAACGCCAATATGACACAACCATCTTGGCCATAAGAAGTGACAATGGAATCGAGTTCAAGAATTACACCATGGATGAATTCTTGAGTGATGAGGGTATTAAACATCAATATTCCGCTGCGTATACCCCTCAACAAAATGGTGTTGCGGAAAGGAAGAACCGGACACTTATTGATATGGCAAGAACAATGATGGCCGAATTCAAGTCTCCATATAACTTTTGGGCCGAAGCCATCAACACCGCTTGTCATCTAACCAACCGGCTCTATCTCCGCCCACTCACTAAAAAGACTCCGTATGAACTTCTTGGTGGTAAAAAGCCGAACCTCTCTTACATTAAAGTTTTTGGTTGCAAATGTCAAGTTTACATTAAAGGTTCTAAATTACCTAAGTTTGGGCCTAAAACTTTTGAAGGCATATTTGTTGGTTATGCCAAGGATTCCCACACTTATAGGGTCTTCAACATATCCACCGGGTGTGTTGAAAAATCTATGAATGTGGTATTCCATGAGGATAATGGCTCCCAAGTGGGGCAAGTTGATCTTGATGATGTAGGTGATGAGCCCTCCTCCATCGCCATAGGAAGAATGGGTATAGGTCCCCTTATACCCATTGAGGAACCCCTTGTGGCAACGGAGTTGGACTCAAGCTCGACGCAAGTGGAGCCTTCTACATCAACCATTGATCAAGCCGCAAACCAAGAACAAGCTCAAGATCTACAAGATGATACCAACCATCATGATAATGATCAAGATCCACCCAATGATAATGGTGGTCAAGATTTTGGTGATCTCTTACCAAGAACTCCAACCCACTCTCGGATTAATCAAAATCTAGATGAAGGAGATGATGAAGATGCACCTCCAAATGAGAGACCCTCAGATGCCCTTGCTCGTCGAGTGGCTAGCAAGGCCGTGGCATTACATCAAAAATCTCTCTATCAAAAGAATATCATTGGTGGTCTTGGTAGGAGTGTGTCCACTCGGAGGCAACTATTACTCTTTTGTGGTGTCCATGCTCATATATCACATTTTGAACCTACCAAGGTGTATGAAGCTCTTGAAGATGAAGATTGGGTTCATGCTATGTACGAAGAACTCCATAACTTTGAGAGAAACAAAGTATGGTCCCTAGTGGAAAGACCCAAGAACCATAATGTGATTGGAACCAAATGGGTGTTCAAGAACAAGCAAGATAATCATGGACAAGTGATTTGCAACAAAGCTCGTTTGGTTGATCAAGGCTACTCTCAAGTCGAAGGACTTGACTACGGTGAAACTTTCACTCCCGTAGCTAGACTTGAATCCATTCGTATATTGCTTGCATTTGCTTCTAGCTATAAATTCACTTTATATCAAATGGATGTTAAAAGTGCATTTCTAAATGGTCCACTTAATGAGATGGTATATGTTAAACAACCTCCGGGGTTCGAAGATCCCAAGTGTCCTAACCATGTCTACTTACTCCATAAGGCTTTGTATGGCCTCAAACAAGCCCCACGTGCTTGGTATGATCACTTAAAGGAGTTCCTAGTAGACCGTGGTTTTGCACTTGGGGTAATCGATCCCACACTCTTCACCAAGAGTGTAAATGGAGAATTCTTTGTATGCCAAGTATATGTTGATGATATTATATTTGGTTCTACTAATGTCTCTTTTGTAGAACAATTTGCTAAGCTAATGACAAGTGAATTTGAGATGTCTATGATGGGTGAATTAAAGTTCTTCCTTGGTTTTGAAATTGAGCAATATGACGAAGGAACCTTTATTGCCAAGCTAAATATACTCAAGACATGCTCAAGAAGTTTGATATGACAAATGCAAGCCCAGTGAGGTTTCCAATGGCAACAAACGTGAATCTAACACTAGATCACGAAGGTATTCCGGTTGACCAAAAGCTTTATCGTTCTATGATTGGTTCTTTGCTTTATCTTTATGCATCTAGACCGGATATCATGTTTAGTGTGGGTTTGTGTGCAAGATTTCAATCTAACCCTAAAGAAAGCCATATGAACGCTTGTTAAAGAATTCTTAGGTACTTGGTTGATACCCCCAATCATGGTCTTTGGTATCCTTCAAATACAAGCTTTGATCTTGTAGGGTATTCGGATGCGGATTGGGCCGGTGACAAAGTTACTAGGAAATCAACCTCGGGTGCTTGCCAATTTCTTGGTAGGTCACTTGTGTGTTGGTCTTCGAAGAAACAAAATTGCATATCCACCTCCTCCACGGAAGCCGAGTATATTGCCGCCGCAAGTTGTTCACAATTATTATGGATGAGACAATGTCTTGAGGATTTCGGAATTAAGAAAAAGACATTGCCTCTTTTATGTGATAATGAAAGTGCTATAAGAATTGCTCATAATCCCGTGCTCCATGGCAAGACCAAGCATATTAAAATACGGTATCATTTTATCCGTGATCATGTGGCCAATGGAGATATCTCCCTTTCATATATCAACACCAAAGATCAACTCGCCGATATATTCAAAAAACCACTTGACGAGAAGAGATTCAAGGAATTGAGGGGAGAAATCAATGTCGTATGTGCAAGCAACTTTGTTTGATTGGAAATTTTGCTTACACACCTCTACTAGACTCTTATTTGGATTCTAGATGATGGCATGGACATAGGGGGAGTGTAACACAATTCATGTGTCAACACTACTCCTATTATGCACAAATAGACAAATCTTGCAATATAGTTACTCATGTGACAAAATATGCTTAAAAGATGAGTTTTGATTGTTAGACCCAAGATATATCTTCGCGGTGCCATGTCAAGCATACTCATAGATGGTGGCTTCGGCCACCGACCTCCTTGTATAAGGAGTTGGGTTCATAAATCTTTTTCGGAATAGTCGATGCCCTCGGTTTATTGCACAAGTTTCACTTTCATATCACATCCAATGTTACTACTTGTTGATTTCGATTTTCCCATTGGATGTGTGACGAAATCATCCTAATCATTGTCATATCATACATCGTTATACCTCTCTCTCTCGTATTTCATCTCAAGCACATAAACCATGATTTTCTGGACAAAAGTTAAAAAAAAAGGAGTCAGGGCGCCTGGGATTGGCAGCCCGGCCATCCCCCGGTCTGGCCGGCTCCGTGACCGGCCCCTCTAGTCAAATACCCGGCCACCTGCCCGGCCATGGCCGGCACTACGGCCGGCCCCTCTCTGTATGGTCCCCGGCCATCATGGTCGATTGCCCCGCCTGGCCGGCACTATGGCTGGCCTCCCCGAAAGTGTAGTATCCCCTGCCTTGCTGTCCCATATCCTCTTCCCTTCCCTTCCAAGCCATCTACCCGAGTTTCCCCTCCATTGGAGGGCACCCAAGCTTCACCTCCTCCCTTCATCTCCATTGTTAGCCATCCCCCTTCCATCCCTTGCCCAAAACCGAAACCCCTCGGCCCGATCTTCCTCTTCATCCAAGTGATTTCCTCCATTGGTGTGGGGATTTGGAGATCTCCAAGTTCTTGGTGGTGGTGAGAGGCCTCTATCTCTCCCCTCCATCCAAGAATCACCTTGGGCAAGGATGGCTTCTGACTCGGGTATAGTTGTGTCCTATCCCTCATCTTGTGTAGATCAAATATCTCTTAGCTTTGTGGGTTTGGTTGTCTTAAGTTTTCTCATAAACATACTTATGTGCATATGCTAATCTCGTAGCTAATATTCATTGTCTTAACTTAGAGATATTAATATGAATGTTTTGGTGTCGATTCCCTCATAGGAAAATTAGTTATCACCAATTTGTGCTCATGATGTATCCCTATGCAATGGTATTTTCATTTTCCCCATAGTGACCAATTTTCCAATATTTTGGTGTCCACTCTCCTAAAGAAATTTAGTCATCACCGATTCCAAAATGTTTATTCTATTGCTTAGTGATTCTAGAACAAATGCTTTGTATGTGGTTATCCTCAATTTGTCACCATGTTATCACCAATTTGTATACATCATATATCTCTATGCCCAGTCTTGTATGTGGTTATGTGCACTTATCCATCATGCTCGTCCCTATGCTCTAATTTCACAGATTCCAACAATGTTCCTATCAATCAGCGTCTGCGGGCTCGTCGCCCTAAGAAAGTCAGTGGCAACAAAACTGCCGGTCCGTCTCAGCGCACTGTCACCAACAAGGTTGAGCCCATGCACAGTGATTGGAACACTCTTCCGGAAAAGGACTTCCAATGGGACCGTCTAGGTTTTAATCCCTATATTTATGATCGTACCTCCTCGGATCCCCGGTTCTATTGCAAGATGCATCAAGTTATGTATGAGTTTATCATCAACCGGAAGGAAAATACCTATGTGCCTCAACAGTTCCTTGATGTGGATTGGTGTAACAGCCCAGATTTGGTACCCTAAAATATGGGCCAAATTTTCACTTTTTGCTTTGCATTGCATCATGGCATACACATTTAAATTGCTAAATTAAATATTGCAAACAAGGGAAAACAATAAAAAGGGAAGCCAAAACTTCCCAAAACCTTTACTTCTTGAAATGCACCAATTTCTACAACCCATGTTATGGCAAGTGACCTTATGGTCTAGGAAATTCACCTAAGTTCACTCTTTTGCAAAGGAACCAAATGGTTGGGCCCCAATTTGTTTTCAACTTCAAACTCCAAATTGTGGTTCCTAGCCTTGGTTATTGGTAAGCCATGTCATGATGCTCAAAGGCCCAAGTAAATGTATGTTGAGCTAGTTTAACTTGTGAAGAAACTCCCAGAATTTTTTGCATATTTTCTAGAAGTGTTTTGGAGCCCTTGTAAAATTTCAGTTTTTCTGCCATGTTATGTTCATTCGGAATGACCCGGAAATTTCCGGATCTATTCCGGGCCAGTCGGAATTTTCCGGACCCATCCGGAAAATTCCGGACGAAGCACAGTGGCGACAGGGAGCACTGGCGCCATGCCGCCACCTCCTCCGCGCCCATGCCGCACGCCGCCGTGGCAAATGGAGGGCTAGCAAGCCCGTGGACGGCCTCACCTGCCCCGCATCCCTCTCTCCTCCTCGTCCCTCCCCTTTTCCCGGATCGAGGGAGAGCTCTCGTTCCTCTCACCGCACGCCGTAGCACCGCCGCCGACCTCCGTGCATCGCCGTCGACTCCGGCCACTTGGGGCAAGCCGAAGCCACCAATCGCTCCGCCTGCTCCTCCTCCACCTTCCCCACCGAAGGACGCTTGCTGGGAGGCCTCGAGTCGAGCTAATCGAGCTCGGCTTCCCGAGTTGGTCCGCCGTTCGCCGTGCCCGTTCCCTGCGAAATCCGGCCACCGCGGTCGTCCCCGTCCTCTCCGACCACACGGGAGTGCTCCTGGTGAGCACACACGCCTCCTAGGCCCCTTCCGTTTTCCCTCTCCCTCTCCTTCTTGCTCGCGTCGAGCGAGTTCCCGCCGCCGCCGTCGTTTTCTGCCCTGATTCGAGCCGTCCGGAATCACCCGGATTATTCCGGATCGATTCCGGGTCGACCGGATTTTTCCGGACATTTCCGGACAAATTCCGAAACCCTAACAGAAAGATTTTGAGGTCACCTCGGATTTGGCTCGGAATGAGCCCGGATTATTCCGGACCATCCGGAATATTCCGGCCCAATCCGGATGCATTCCGACCCAAGCTGAAAACTTGTGAACTTTGTAATTTGACTTCTTTTCGTTAAATCTTGCAAATGGTGTACCTTTTTGATCAGTGTTTCAGATGCTATCTACATATGCTAGTACCACCTCATGACAACAACTTGCCCTTTTAGATTCATCATGTCATGTTCATGCATGTTTTAGCCAATTCTAAAATAATGTAATCTCTATGAACATTTGGACATTAAGTTAAATATGAGGTGTTTCCCAAATAATTTCCTTAATTATTTGGCTCCCCATTTATTTGTGCCCTTAAGTTATATAATGGAATCCTTGCATAAATTTTGACATGTCATCATGTGATTGAGCATTGCATCTTGAGTTGTGTGATTTATGTGTTCTTTGCTTTTCTTTTGGGTATCGATAGATTCCGGAGTCGAGGGTCTCTCTACTTACCCCGACGAGCACCACTTCGCGCCCGGGCAGCAAGGCAAGAGATAACCTAACCTTCTTGGCATCTAGCATCCTATGACTTTATCAAATTATTTTATCCACCATAATATTGCATGCGGTTCAAATGTCTTTTGGTAATTAATAGAATATCCTATGAATGCATGTTCTCCCCAAGCCAATCACATGTATCCCTACCTATGAAACCTAGGGTTGAAGTGTTGGCCGAGATAAGGATATAATTATTTGTATTCATATGCTTAGCTATGCTTAGCCATGCTTAAGTAAATGCTTTATGTCCGTTGTTAATTCCAGAAATTATTGATGATGATGGAATGATTCGGGCATGGTGGATAACGGAGATGCTTAATTAAAATGCTAAGATGGTTGGGGTGAGTTGCCATCGGGGATGGTGTTTTGCCTCACTCTAGCCCCTAGGTGCGAGTTCTTTACCTCTTGAACCAAGACGAGCGTGCTGCCATTGGTGGGTGTATGGGCGCCTTACTGGCCGAATAACTTGTGCGGGCGTATCCAAGGGTCCTCTAGTTCGGTTTTCCATTTGCGTGTGAGTGGAAAAGATGATGTTGATGAGGATTTGCGTTCAGGACGTGGCGATGGGGCAGGGGCTGGGGCTGGGTAAACTTGCCCTGTGGCCACTGATGACTCTTGGATAGTCTCACGCGAGGTAAAGGTCTAACCGCGCCTGCTTGCCGGCCTTCCCCGGAAGAGGGCCAATCAGGTGAGCCGGACGGTACCAATGGAGAAGAAGCTGGGAGGTCCCTCGGGAACCTAGCGACTTCCACTTAGTACACCCCTGCAGGGTTAATCTTTTCGAAAAGCCGTGTCCGCGGTTATGGACGACTTGGGAATAGACGATAAGATCATAGAGAATATTAACCTAATTGATATGGCAGCTAAAGGTTGCATAATCAACGTGTGATAAAGGTTCACTTACTCGAGGGTGATTCGAGGGGGTGCCTTGGTGGAAATGAGTGTGGTTGGTGACAAAAGGGTTCTATGAGAACCTATGTTGACAAATGTGACTCTCTTATCCCCTTTATAAAATTGCTCTGAGTAGACGAATGCCAAGTGTCTTTATGTTTCGGTTTATGAAAATTAGCTTTATGCAAAAGAACTACATATAAAGCTTTAGAGCCTCCGTCAGTCATTGGGCCTATATCGCCCTACTAAACTTGCGAGTACATCGTACTCAGTCTCTGTTTGCTGCCTCTATGATTTTTGTATTTCAGAGGAGGACGACACCGAGCGACTAGGTGGTTTCTTCGTTGACGTCGACTACTAGTCTGGGGTTCCCAGGTGGCAGCTTGGGACCGTGGAACAAGCTGGCTTGGGTGATGTTTATCTGTAGGCCTCTTAGGCCATAATTTGCTTCTTGTTGTATTAGACAACGCTACTTCGCTTCCGCTTGTTGAATTGTAGGATCTGTGATCCTTTTGCCTTGTAATATTTGTATTCTTCTCATTATATGAGTTGCTATATGTTCTGTGTCGTAGAGTCATGCTTTGTGCCAGTTCTGTTCCACAAGTCTCGATCTTTGTTTTATACATTGATGGTTGTGTCGAATACATAGCCTCTCTGTATAATTTCGGGGTCGGGGCGTTACAATTGGGTTCGTCAACACTATCCGGAGACAATGGAAATTCTGGAATTCCACAATCTTCATGGGCTCATGGGTCGTAAGAAGGACTACAATCCCGAGCTCATCAAGGAGTTCTTTGCCACAGTATATTTTCACTCCGATCCTGCCAATACTATGACCTGGATGAGTGCCACCGCTGTGTGTCAGGCTACACTATCTGACTTCGCTCGCTTGTTGGAATTACCTGTCATTGATCCCTCTGATTCCAGATACTTCCGCATTCATGCACCGGGTCAACGTCAGTTGTCAGCCAAGCCTCATCTCTATCACTGCTATGATTCGGAGGCCGAAGGTATATGTCATGCTCCCAATGTCACCTTCATGTCACCCAAGTATTATGTCCTCCACAGGATTCTCCGCCATACAATTCATGTCAAGTATGGGGAACGGAATTTGGTTCGTGGCTGGCTGATCAATCTTCTCTTTCACTTGGAAAGCAAGAAAGAACAAGGTGTCAAACTTGACGTGATGCACTACATGCTCAGTGAGATGCGTCTATGTGTTCTCAAAAGAAGGGTTCCCATCTATGCTCCCTATCTTCAGCTTCTCATTGAGAACAAGTGTGGCGCCACTAGGTATTCGGTTTATCCTTTGATTGATCACAAGCCTCTAAATATGAATATTCATGGTGATGATGATCCTCCTCTGTCCAAGCGCTCTAAGCCCTCTCCCCATGATGAAGGTACAAGCTCAGCTCACCCTTCCAGTACACCCAAAACAACATGGAAATCCATCTTCAAAAATATGAATTGCTTTGGGATTGATATGCAAAAACGGACTTATGAGGCTCATAAGAACAACAAGATCATTCGTAATAACCAGAAATTAATGGCAAGGCACATGAACATGGAGTTTGCCAGTGGATCTGAGGGTGAGATCACTCCTGAGGAGACATGGGTTTCTTCACACTCAAATTGGTTTCTGCCACCTGTTTCTGCTAAATCCAATGTTGGCCCCAATGTCAATCCGTCAGATGGACCCAGTTCTAGCACAGCGCCCCCCGTGATCAACACTCAGTATCTCTATGGTGGTGATGATGTCGAGCTTCCTGATCTTGAGAATGAGACCATGGTTGACTGGTTCAACGAGTGGCCGTCTTCGGGTAACGCTTAGATTAGTATTCTCTCCTTTTTGGTGTCTTGATGCCAAAGGGGGAGAAATATTAGGTTGTCAACGGGAATTTGCATATGGGGGGTTTCTGCATCATGATTGCTTCTTCCATTTGCTTCTCTCGTGTGTTTCAGGTGAACTTTAATTTGGATTTCATTCTGTGAACTTGGCTATCTACTATATGTGTAAGACTATGTTATCTTGGATTTCATCCTGTGAACTTGGCTATCTACTCTAAGTGTAAGACTATGTTATCTTCGGCTATCATCTCTATGTCAAGACCTTGTTATTTGTGTGGTCAATTGATGTCATTTATTATCTCTACGTCAAGTCTTTGGTGAGCCATTCTTATCTCTACGAATGTATTAGTTGAGTGCATGATGATTATGTTATAGTTATATGTGGATTCAATGATGTTGAGAGCTATTTGTCTTAGTATAAAAGGTGTGTGAATTGCAAAAGTTAGGGGGAGCTCATGTCTCTTGTTGTTGTGCACACATTGAGGGGGAGCTCTTCTAATTCTTGTAATTCACTAACCTTCGTTGGTCACTCTCATACATATATATGTCATGCAAATTCTTGTGTTGTCATCAAACATCAAAAAGGGGGAGATTGAAAGGACATCTCAGCTCCTAAGTATGTTTTGATATTTGATGACAACACGATAATATTTAACCCCTTTGTTCAAGATGTGTTGTTAGGTTAAAACGATGAAACATCGACAAAAGGAGGTTTGAGCAAGAGTAGAAGGGGAGAAGAAGAAAGCTTGGCCGGTCACCTCCCCGGCATGGCCGGCCCATGGCCGGGCCGTCTCGGTTACTAGGCCGGCCATGGTGGCCGGTCCATGGCCGGGCTGCTTGGGCATTTCCTCTGCGCACTGGCCGGCCACCTCCCCGGCATGGCCGGCCCATGGCCGGGCCGTCTCGGTTACTAGGCCGGCCATGGTGGCCGGTCCATGGCCGGGCTTGCGTCAGGGTCTCGCGTGGGTTGGCCGGCCTCTCCCCGGCCACTGCTCCGGCCTGGCCGGCCCCCACGGCTGGTCTCACACTTCTCTCCAACGGCTGGATTTTCGAGACCACCTATTTAAGGGCTTCTTCTTCTACCTTGGTCACTTGTCTATCAAAAAGAAAGAAGCTTGAAGCTCCACCATTTTAGACCACCTCAATCCACATAGATCTCTCTCACTAGCCAATACATCTCGTTGATATTTGGCGAGTTGGGAGAGAACCTCTTGATCTACAATCTCCACCAAACCGATTCGTTTTCCCCCTTGATTTGTGAGAGGGGGCTTGTTTCTCTTGGTGTTCATTGAAACCCTAAGAGCTTGTTGTTCTTCGGAGCTTTGGGAGCTAAGGAGACATCGCCGGGAGCCACCAATTAAGTTGTGGTGTGTGCCCCGGTCTTGGGCATCAAGTCTTGGCGGCTCGGTGCATTTGGTGAAGACCCTCCCAACTTGTGGAGTGTGCTTCATCCTTGTAAAGGTTCTAGTTGTCAACCTCAACGGCAACATAGTGACAAGTGTCTCGCCACATCGGTGGTAAGTCACAACGGAGATACGGTGTGCCATATCAAGGCTACACGGTGTTTCACTTTGGTGAACACCGCGCCGCTCCAACGGAGATTAGCTTCCATTGGGAAGTGAACTTCGGGATAAATCTTCGTGTCATTTTGTTGCTTATCTTTGCACTTACCTTTACTTGTTAGCACTAGCTTACTATATCTATATCTTGTGCTAGTGATCTTTGCTCATCATATAAGCTTGTTCACCTATTTGCATATTCTAGAGAACTTATATTTGAGCAATATTCTTTTAAAAACGAAAAAGAAGTAAAATTTGTAGTTAACCTATTCACCCCCCCTCTAGTTAACCTCATCGATCCTTTCAGCCTCACCCAAATTTCCCCCACCAGACGCGCTAAAAGCCGCGCCCAAAAAATCAGGGAAAATTGCCCCCCCCCAGCAGGCGCTGTAAAATAGCGTGCGTGCAAACATGTTTTCTGAGCAAACTCAACTTCCAGAGGATCTAGAAAATACAGAAAAATAAATTTAGCTAGAACAGAAAATAGATAAAAGTTCATACTACATTTTAGCTAGAACAAAAGATTAAAATTACATTAAGCTACTTTTATACACTACACTACACTACACTACCGCAGCCTAGTCATCCCAGTTGACGTCATCATCGGACGATGCCGGTGTCGCATCGACGACCAATAGTCGTCCCAACGGGGGTCGTCTTCGGCGATGGTCGTCGACCCGGCCATCTGCGCCTCGATGAAGGCGCGCCTCCGCGCCTTGTCCGCCCTGTGCTCGAGGCGGTTCCGGACGTCGTGGAAGTTCATCGACGCGGGCGGGCGCCCAAGCCGCCACGCGACAGCGTCGTACGCGCGCGCGGCCTCGTGCGCGGTGTCAAAGGTGTCGAGGCCGATGCGCTCGTCGCCGAACCGGATCTCCGCGTAGTACTTGCCGTTCGGGCGCGAGCGGACGCCGCGGTAGCCGGCGCTTCCCCGGCGCGGTGGCATGGCGGATGGCGGGCGGTGGCGCGGACAAAGAAGCGGTGGAGGGGAAAATGAAGCGGTTGAGGAGAAAATGAAGCGGTGGCGCGCGTTGAAGTGTTGGTGGTTGGGCTTGACGCGCGGCGCACGTTTTATCGAGCGCGCAGGGAGGTGCGCCAAAATAACCGCGCGCAACCCCACGCAGTTTTTCCCGCGCGCGGGAAGATGGCGCGTATGTTGGAGGGCGCGGCGCAGGCTCTCACGCCCAAAAAAAGGCTGTTTTTGGTGCTCGGTGCTGATTTTCCAGCTACTGCTGGAGTTGCTCTTATGTTGTAAGCTGTTATCCTTCGAGCCGTTTGGGACTTCATTAATTTGAAGCCAGGCCTATGACCCTTCTATCTAAGGGCCTCTTTGGATTGTAGGAATTTCAAAGGATTTTCATAGGTTTTCAATTCTTAGGAATTTTTCCTATGGATTGCCTTTGGTTCAAAGGAATGGTACTACCAAAAATCGTATGGATTGGATTCCTATGCTTCAATTCCATAGGAATTTGAACATCCACTCCAACCTCTTTTTTAGACTCAAGCGCGTAGGATCGAGACACTTTTCCTGTGTTTTTCCTGCGTCTTATCCAAACGACAATTCCTGCAGCTTTCCTGTGTTTTATAATCCTTTGTTTTGCACTTGTAAACCTGTAAAATTTCTATGTTTTTCATATTTCTGTGTTTTTCAATCCTACGATCCAAAGAGACCCTAAAAAAAAGGTTCAATCTCCATATGCAGTGAATGCTCACACCATTCTCCTCAGGCTGCACAGCAACGTGGCGCACACGGCGAAGTGCCGTCCCCTTTGCTGATCTCCCCACCAGTTCCCACTCCCGTGCAAGTGCAAATGCAACCCTTTCGCCGCGTCCTCGCTTACACGGTAGCATAGTGCTAGCACGGAAACCATCCAAAAGGACGGGGCGCCAAAGCAAAAGCTAGCATCATTAAAGAAACCGTAAGAAACAGTTTAAAAAGCACCGCAAAGGAGGAGGTTTTGTACCCTCCCATCGCCAATTCGCCATTGCCAGTTGCCAACCTCGGTTAAAACACACAACAGTGCCCCCCTCCCTTTCCCCACACGCTCTTCCCATTCGCCACTCTGCCGCTCCGCTCCAAGAAGCGCAGTTCACTGCCCACACTCACTCCCCACCCCCCAAGCTTTGCAGCGGCAGAGAGCTCAACCAAGAAGGCGGGGGTTCCTTCTTGCATCGGAGTGGCGTGTGTGGCCCCAATCAAGGCCATGGCGCCGCCCCTTCTCGCCGCCGGCAGCGGCCGCCTGCTGCTCGCCGCCTTCGTGGCGCTCTCCCTCGCCGCCTCCGCGGCCAATGCCGCCGTCTCCTACGACCACCGCTCCCTCGTCATCAACGGCCGCCGCCGCATCCTCATCTCCGGGTCCATCCACTACCCGAGAAGCACGCCCGAGGTACGCCGCGCACACATCCCACCCCCGCGGACATCCATCCATGGCCCCCTCTTGCTTCCCGCGCCCAAATGCCGGCCGCTATTACCGGTACCCGTGATTCTAGCTCTGATTCTTGCGCCGTTTGTTTGTCCCGTGACCCCCGTGCGCGCGCTCCGCCTCCTCCCAGATGTGGCCGGGGCTCATCCAGAAGGCCAAGGACGGCGGCCTCGACGTCATCCAGACCTACGTCTTCTGGAACGGCCACGAGCCGGTGAAGGGCCAGGTACTGTTCTGCTTCTCTCGGCGGCTCTCGCCCTGCTTGCTGCATTCCCTTTCTGTTGTTGCTGCTGCCACGAGTTCATGGCTGGCGAGGTGATCCTGGTTCTTGGATGAACTTGCTGTGTGTGCAGTACTACTTCAGCGACCGGTACGACCTGGTTCGGTTCGTCAAGCTGGCGAAGCAGGCCGGCCTCTACGTCCACCTCCGCATCGGCCCCTACGTCTGCGCCGAGTGGAACTTTGGGTACTAAACATACTCTGATCCATCCTCCTAGATTCAGGCGCTTTTGTGAGTACCATGCTAATCAATTCTTGTGTTTCTGTGTTTGTCTGTTGCAGTGGATTTCCTGTCTGGCTCAAGTATGTGCCCGGCATCAGCTTCAGGACAGACAACGGCCCGTTCAAGGTGGTGTCTCACCGAAAAACACTACTGATCTCTTTCATTGTCCACACATTTTCTCTAATTTAATTCCAATAGTCAATAAACCTGCCTCATTTTCATTTCAGAAGATATTGCGTCTAATTTCAGTTCGAAAGTATTTGTTTCTAATTGGTAGTTTCTTGGGACGTTGTAGGCGGAGATGCAGAGGTTTGTCGAGAAGATTGTGTCGATGATGAAATCTGAGAGGCTGTTCGAGTGGCAGGGTGGTCCGATCATCATGTCTCAGGTGAGGAAGTCATCCCTGTGACAGAACTCTTGATAAGTGGCATTGCCATTTGCAATGCAGGTAAAGAGTACACTAAGAATTTTGAGAGGCTCTCTGGCCAATTGCGCATGTAGGTGGAGAACGAGTTCGGGCCGATGGAGTCTGTCGGCGGTAGCGGTGCCAAGCCGTATGCGAACTGGGCTGCCAAGATGGCCGTCGCTACCAACACCGGCGTGCCATGGGTGATGTGCAAACAGGACGACGCCCCAGACCCCGTGGTACATAGTAACATAGACACTGAGTAGTACTTAGTATACTGGTGTAGAATAAAAGAATTGCAGGTCAATTCTTACCTTTTGTGTTTCTCAATAATGGCAGATTAACACTTGCAATGGCTTTTACTGCGATTACTTCACCCCAAATAGTAAACACAAGCCAGCCATGTGGACCGAGGCCTGGACAGGCTGGTGAGTTTCCTTGATCTTACTCGTGTTTCATTTCATACCAATCTGAATGCAACATTTCAATTACATTTTGCAATTTACAATCAACCTGAAGGTTTACGTCGTTCGGAGGCGCGGTGCCTCATCGGCCTGTTGAGGACATGGCCTTTGCCGTGGCAAGATTCATACAGAAAGGCGGCTCCTTTGTGAACTATTACATGGTGAGCAGGGCATAGTAGTGGTCATGCCAGCAATGCCGTTGCAGTGAATGCTTCTTCTACTTGCTCTGACCACATTTACATGCTACGGTGCAGTACCACGGAGGAACCAACTTTGGACGCACGGCAGGCGGTCCCTTCATTGCAACCAGCTACGATTATGATGCCCCCATTGACGAATTTGGTATGCAATGACTGCCACATTTGACAACTTGAATTCCTGCCGGCTGTGCAGTGCAGTGCAGAGATGTTTTTGGAACTTTTCCATGTTTCTTTTTACCTTCTGTTTTTGTATATTGATGCCATAGATTGAGAACATCTAACAAAATGTGACATTGTACATCTCAGGTTTGCTTAGGCAGCCGAAATGGGGTCACTTGAGGGACCTGCACAAGGCCATCAAGCAGGCTGAGCATGTGCTGGTTTCGGGCGATCTGACGATTCAGAAGCTGGGAAACTACGAGAAGGTTGAACTCCCTATGAACATGAACGATCTGGCAACTGTCTTGAAATGCCGAAATCATCCTCCAAAAGATGTTCATGGATCAATTTTTTCTTCTTCAGGCATACGTCTACAAGTCAAAGAATGGAGGTTGTGCCGCGTTCCTGTCGAACTACCACATGAATTCTGCCGTGAAAGTCAGGTTCAATGGCAGGCACTATGACCTCCCTGCTTGGTCCATCAGCATCCTGCCGGACTGCAAAGCCGTGGTTTTCAACACTGCCACGGTGAGAGGAACCCTAACTCGTAAACATTTCTGTAAACCAGGCATGAATGAGCCTACGGTCTTACAAGCAAATGTGATAATTGTGCAGGTGAAGGGACCAACGCTGCTGCCAAAGATGCATCCAGTGGTGCGGTTCGCTTGGCAGTCGTACAACGAGGACACAAACTCACTGGATGACAGGGCGTTCATGAAGGATGGCCTGGTTGAGCAGCTGAGCATGACATGGGACAAGACTGACTACCTGTGGTACACCACGCAGTGAGTGACTGACTGACCTTGATAATCCATACGAGCAAACTCTATCTGAAACCGTATGAATGTCCCTTGAGCTCTGGTTTTGCGCTTGTTGCAGTGTTAACATTGGTCCCAACGATCTCTCGAAGAATGGCCAGTGGCCTCAGCTCACCATCTTCTCAGCTGGGCACTCGATGCAGGTTTTCGTCAATGGGAAATCATATGGTACTAGCACCTCCCTAGAGCTACATTTCGTTGTCGATTACATCAATATCCAAAATGTAGATGACCTTCCATGATCTTGTTTGTGTTGCAGGTTCTGTTTACGGCGGTTTTGAAAACCCCAAGCTGACATACGATGGGCATGTAAAGATGTGGCAAGGGAGCAACAAGATCTCTATCCTGAGTTCAGCAGTTGGGCTTCCTGTAAGTCGACCACACCAATCTCAGTTTAAATCATGCCATTTGAAACTGTCTGCGTAACACAACACTGGCGTATGGTGGTGTTGCTGTAGAATGTCGGGAACCATTTCGAGCGGTGGAACGTCGGCGTCCTCGGACCGGTGACCCTCTCGGGCTGAATGGTGGAAAGAGAGACATCAGCCATCAGAAATGGACGTATCAGGTAGGTGCTAAGATAGATCAATTCTGTTTAGCTCAGGTTCATTTAGGAGACTTCTGATCCTCGCCGGGCGCACACACAGGTTGGCCTGAAAGGCGAATCGCTGGCGCTCCACACCGACGCCGGGAGCTCCGCCGTCGAGTGGGGCGGCCCCGGTAACAAGCAGCCACTGACTTGGCACAAGGTAAGGATCAGCTAGCAGTATGACATCGTAGAACATGTCAATGGAAGATGTTGGATTGCACGTCGTCAGGTCTAACAGAAACTGAATTCTTTGTGATCGATCATGAACTGAACCACCTTGCAGGCGTTGTTCAGCGCGCCGGCGGGGAGCGACCCGGTGGCGCTGGACATGGGGAGCATGGGGAAGGGTCAGATGTGGGTGAACGGGCACCACGTCGGCCGGTACTGGTCGTACAAGGCCCCCGCCAGCGGCTGCGGCGGCGGGTGCAGCTACGCCGGGACGTACCGCGAGGACAAGTGCCGGTCCCACTGCGGCGAGCTGTCCCAGAGATGGTACCACGTGCCGCGTTCGTGGCTGAAGCCCGGCGGCAACCTGCTGGTGGTGCTGGAGGAGTACGGCGGCGACCTCGCCGGCGTGGCTCTGGCCACGAGGACTACATGATTTTTAGAAAGATAATATCCTGCTGATTGATTCATTTCATACTACAATAGTGTTCACGTGGAGCTCGTCGACGGTGATCTACACACACAACGCTGTACACGCACGGGCTGTTCTACAGTGGAGGTAGACAGGGATCCAGGCAGCCAAGCCAGGGATGGTATTTATTATTGGAGAGTTTGTTGGCTGGTTGCAGCCAGCCATCAGTGCGGCTGCAGGAACACGGCAGCTGGGCATGTGCAGTGCGCTTGCAATCAATCAGGCAGGCAGCTAGCTGATTCTTTTGATTTTTTCACGTGACGAGGAAACACTTACTGTAGGTACCACCACTACTATCAGAGTGGAGTACGTAGATGGGTTATTTAATTGTTTGTCACTGCTCGTGACAGCTTTTCTGCACCGCTGCTTTTGCAACGTCTAGGTTGCAGACGTGGTGAACATTGTTCGAACCTTGTACTTTGATTTTTTTTTCAAATGTTCCTTGAGCAAGTACTGTATCTTGGAAATGTGAGCGCATGACATGTATGGTTATTATGGGCGAGAAGTGGCCGAGATTCTTCGTACTAGATAATAAATGTATCCATCAGAAAATTAAACATGCAGTGCCGAGATCAGATGATGCAAGCTGTGTACCTGTGACTCGAGTGCTTGTCTCGTCTGCAGTGTCTCTCCGTCCGATGCATATCTGACACAGGTGGCATTTATTATTACTGCAAAGTTGCCACTGCGGCACTGCGCGACGCACTGTTGGTCGCCGCGTCAAGCTGCAAAAGTTGAAGGTTTCTTCATAAACTGAAATTTCCCGGCAGATGAGAGGGAAATCCAAACGAAAGTGGCGCCAAAACTCGAACGGGCGTCGTGTCGCCCCGCACGATTCCCCCACCTGGGCCGGCCCAGAGGTGTTTTCTCCCCCCATATTTCTTAACCCTCCGTCTCAATTTTGTTTTTCCTTGCTTTCCTAGATAATGCCTGAACAAATATTATTATTTTCTTCTTTTTATTTGTTTTAATATTTTGTACTTGTTGGACTACGTGAATATTTATTTTGAACCCGTGAACATTGCGTAAAGTCAAGAGCATTTATTTTGAACCACATTAACATTTTTTCGAACGTATGAACAAAATTATCAACCTTCGTGAATATTTTGTCGAAAGTTTATGAACCTTTTTTAATAAGTGAACGCTTTTTTCTTGGAATTTTCGCGGATGAAAAATGTTCAAGGGAAAAATGTGTTCAGGAGTCACATTGTTCACGGGTAAAAATGTTCGTAATTTTTTTGTAGGAAATTTGGACTATGTGAAGTATTTTGAACCCATGAACATTTATAAACCAGACGACCTTTATTTTGAACCACATGAACTTTTTTCAAATGTTGTGCACAACTTTTTTAACATCCGTGCGTTCGAAAAATATCACAGGTTAAAAAAAATTTCTCATGGGTTAGAAGAGATGTTCATAAGGTTAAAAAAATCACGAAGTATTAAAAAAATTTGTGAGGTAAAATATAGAGGTTACAAAAATATTTGGGGGTTCGAGAAAATTGCTCACCCGTTCCAAAAAAATGGTCAAGTGTTGGCAGAAATATATTCATGTATTACCAAAACAAAAAAGTAAATAAAAACGAAAACAGAAAAGAAGAAGGAGCAGAAAAAAGATATGAAAAAAGAAACAAAAAAAGGAAAAGAAAGAAAAGGTAAATTTTCTGGGCTGCGGCGCGTCACAGGCGCACGCTGGTGTGCGCGCGGTAGTGCTTGCGTTAAGCGATTAATAGTGGCTGCGAAAACTGAAACGGGAATCGCATATGGGCTTTCGTAGTATCGCGGAGAAGCCTATATTGATCAGACCGCGTTTGGTGTTGTAATGGGCCTCCGATCCGGGCCTGTCACGGCTTCGAGCCTCTCTCCGCCTCGGACTCCGGCTCCTCCTCCCCACGGCATGGGCGTCAAATATATATATACCCTAGCCGTCACGAGTGACGAACTCACGACTCACAACGTACTCCTCGCCGCCTCCATCACGTACTACGCGCGAGTTCTGCATCCTCACCGTACACCGGCAGTCCGGCGATGGCGCCAATGGCGAGCCACCGCATCGCTCTCCTTAAGAACGGTACGCGGCGTCGTCGATCGTACTCTTTAGATTTTCTAGAGTACGTGCCCTGATTTGATTTTGGTCCATGATTGATTTTTGTTTGCAGACGTCGTCGGGGAGTGCATCGAGAAGCTCCACGAGAAGCGCCGCGCGGTGCGGGAGGAGGGTATGGAGGCCCTCGTCGCCGCGCTCGAGGGCTTCGTCCCCGCCGACGACGTCGACCACCGCTACTTCACCGTCTTCGACCGCTGCTGCGCGTCCCTTAAAAAGGGCGGCCCCGCGGAGGCCACGCTCGCCTACCGCGCCATCGGCCTCCTCGCGCTCACCGTCGGCTCCGGGAACGCGGAAGACGTCGACTGCGCCAAAGACATCCAACTGAGAGCGCACTCGCTCGTAGACAAGACGCTGCAGTCGTCGTCGTCGTCCGGCGCGGCGACCATGGCGGCGGCCCTCGACTGTCTCGCCGCCGTCACGCTCGCCGGCGCGCGCCGCCCATTGGACGCGGCGATGGCCGTGACGGCCGTCATGGGCGTGATCAGGCGCGCCGGAGACGGGCCGACGGCGTCGAGCCCTCCACCGGAGGTCCTGACCGCCGCTCTGTCCGCGTTCGCGCTGCTCCTCGCCACCATCGGCGATGGCGGCGTCGACCTGAAGACGTGCCCCTGGGCCTTCAAGATGGACACGATCCCGTTCCAGGAACTCGTGACGCTCCTCGAGTCCGACAACCCGTCCGTTCTGATGGCCGCCGGCGAGGCGCTTGCCGTGTGCGCTGAGGCCAACCTGATGAAGCACGCTTCGCCGGAGGACATGGATGCGATCGAGACGAAGGTGTTGGACCTCGCTACCGATGCCAGCGGCGACATGACGCCCACTGAACAACGACAGGTCGATTTCTTCCAGAAGATCGCGGACATCGTGTGCCAAGGCGAGTGCCCGGAGACGGAGGAGCCAGCGCCGTTGAGCAGCGGGCGCGGCGTGCTCAGGGTATCGACGTGGGCGAGGCTGGTCCAGCTCAGTTTTCTGAAGAGGTTCCTCGGCAAGGGCTTCCGCAAGCACCTGCAGGAAAACCCTTTGTTCCGGCAAGAGGAGGACACCAGCGACGCCACTGACGAGGACGATGAACTGACCGCCGGGAAGGGCAGGCGGCGCGGGGGTGGGAAGGGGAAACAGTGGAGCTTGGCCATGAGGAGGGATCGTGAAATCGGGTGGGAGAGCAAGAACAGTTTCTCGCAGTATGATTAGTCCTTTAAATTGTTCAGTTTAGGTACTTTTGGGTCCATTAATGGCAGCAGGATACGCTATTTCCTTGTGATCACATAAGCTTTTGTAGAAGATTTTCGTTCGATTTTGCTAATTTTGAACCATTGGATCATGTTGTGATTCGTGATAGCATAAGAGTTGCAATTGTGTTGTAACCGAGCCTTTCTGGTTGCAACTAGGTTACGTTTTTTTACACCTGGGTTGAAACTGAGAAAAATATTACCAACCTTTGAATTTGTGTCGTGATTTGAGCTGAGAGTTAAAATAAGTAGTTGCAACTAAGATTTGATAATGTAATCTGAACGATGAGAATTAGTCGCACCCATGAGTATCAGTGATTTTCATTCTTAACAGTATGATGGGTCTAAATTTAAAATCATCTTACACTAATTGGGTCTCGCTATATCATGAAAAAAATCAGCAGTGGATTTTCTAGACCATTGGATGTTAGTCTAAACGGCCCAGCGACTTCTTCGACCTCTAGCCATCTCGCCTACTGAAGCTTCAAGCTCGCCTTCGGGTCGGTATGTTCCTCTCCTCCTGTTGCGATGCCGTGGAGAGTGGGAAGCTATCTATTCTGAGCGGCCATCAGATCGAAAAATCTCCCCACCTGTACCTGCTAACCCTCTTCCTCACCTTCACCGACGATGTCGCGGCTCGCTCTCACACGCAGCTCCGTCCTCATCTCCTGCGGTGTCCCATATGAGGGCTTTCCGACGTCCCCGTGTCTCGCTTCGCTCGCCGTGGCACCCTATCTTCGCCTTGGAGTTAGCTTGCAAGGTACAAACCATCCGCAGACGCCATGGCCTCCAGTGTCTCCGGATCAGTAATGTGTTCATAGGTAATTGCCGATGCTCCAAGAAAAGTACATTTTTTTCGTCTATGTAGATCGTGCCCACATCACCTGTATTCCGCACCTTCGCCACAACACCATCGACTTTCATTTTTTACTTTCCTAAATGGCGGTGACAACCACACCACTTCCCTACCTGCTTGCTTAAGTATGCTTGAGGGTTGTTGGCTCACGGTCTGACCGACAAGGTATTTTTCGATGAAGTGGTGTGTAGACAGAGATGACTGCAACTCTTCATCATGAATTAGTTTGCAAGGTGCCTACCAAATGGCCTAGAGTGCAAGAGTTTTGAATTTTTTATTTGGTCACAGTACGACTTAGGGACAATAGACACAGTTTCGGGTCATCAGTTTCATCACCAAAGATCGGGAGGGCAATGTCATCCTCCTTCAGTTCCCACGCCGCCTGAGCCATAGGACAATTGAAGAGAGTGTGCCTTGATGTGTCTGTTGATGCATTGCATATCGCACACACCAACGTGGTGGCCATGCGCCTATGAGCGAACCTTACATATAGGAAGTGATGAGCGCACAAGACGCCAAGCAATGATCCGTAGCTAATTTGACCGAACCTCTACCTTACAGAGTTTTGTCCAATTCTTTTCCTCCGGTTTTGTATTGGATGACTCCGCTCTATGCGGTAAGTAGTTTCCCCGTCAGCGTTTCATCTCCATAATCATCTGAACGCACCAAGAAAACACCGAACTTTTCATGATGCCAAGCCCAGAAGTCAGCGTGTCACACGTAATAAATTGAGATTTCTCGCAGCGCGTCAATATCCATCGGAAGAAGATGCTCCTCGAGCTTCTAAATGTTCCATGGTCTAGTGGCGGAACAAATAAAGTCTGGAACTCACTCAAGAGGGTTAGCAGATAAGTGCCCGTAGGGCCGCAAGCATCCATCCCTAGGAATCCAATTATCCTTCCATACATTGATCGTTGTACCATCATGGCCTGATCAGCCTAAGTTTTAGCATATCACGAGCTTCACATATTGCTCGCTAGATTATTGACGGGTTGGAACCAACCACAACTTTCAATATGCCAGTCTCAGGAAAATAAACAACTTTCAGAATACGTGTATTCAGGGTGTTAGGTTCATTCAAAATTCACCAAGCTTGGAGATCTCGATATCTCGGAATCCCATACCCTCTTGTACTTAGGAATTGTCATTTCATCCCATGAGACCCATGCCGCTTTCCTCTCTCCATTCTTGCTTCCCCACCAAAACTTCTGAACCATCGACATCATATGAACGCATAGTCTCCTCAAAAGTTTAAAGAGAGAATAATTGGGGATAGCTTATCATTCAAAGTTTCATTATGTACGGAAAGGATATCCTTCATATCACTCCTAGTAGTTTTGAAGCTAAACAATACTACCTCCGTTCCAATGAATAAGCCTGAAAAATCAAACTATGTAAAGTTTGACCAAGTTTTTTGAATAAATTATGAATATGTACAATACAAAATAAACATAGTTAGATACATCATGAAATATATTTTCACATGATATCCATATAATATTACAGTTGTTGATAGTTTTTTCTAAAAGTTTGATTAAAGTTTACTTAGCTTGACTTTTCCAAAAATATATAAACCTTATTCATTGGAATGGAGGGAGTACATGATCAACACCTCCCTTCAGTTTCATAGCTTCGGTTTCAGTTGCTTTAGAAAACAAGATGCAATCGTCCACGAATAAAAGATGATTGGCTTGCGGAGCGCTGGCAGCAATCTGAATCCCTGCATTGCAATGTCACCTGAACTCATACTTCATACTAAGTTTTACTACCTCTGTTCAGTGGCGGATCTACGTTCAAGCTGTGGGGTCAGCTGACCCCACAGCTTTTGAGCAAATCCTTCATATTTATATGTTTTCTATACTAAAAAAAATCTAATAACTAGATAAAATTTGGGAATTTTTTTAACTATGACCCCACATGGTTGGGGTCGTGGCTCCGCCGCTGCCTCTGTTCCATAATATAAGTCTTTATATTATGAAACTGAGGAAGTAATAAACACGATAAACCTTCAGCAACAAGGAGAAAGAGGTAGGGAGAGACATGATATAAACCAATATGAATCACTGCGATCATCTTTGGCGACTTGGCGTGAGCGGCTTCTCATGGGCTTTGCTGGACTCGTCCCGCAGCCCAACCACTGGGCTCTTGCCAATTCGGCCCAGAGCAATTCCTTGTCCAGTCCGATCCTTCAAAGGTGTCTCTTGACTCCGATCCATCTCATGCTCTACCGATTCCAAAAGTCCGGTCCGACACCGTCTCCTCCTCGTACGCCCTCCATCGTTACAAATACCTCGGCGTCCCAAGCTACTTCTCCACGCTTCGACGCACCGCCTACGTCTCACGTCAACAGCACGATCCGATCCATCCTGTCCAGACCAGACTCCGGCGTCCTCGATCGATCCGATGACGCGTACCCGCCGCTGCTCTGCACCGGCAATGGTGCCGGACGCTCCCGGCGGCGAGAACGACACGTGCCCGCCGTCCCAAAAGTACCACCACGGATCGCGTCGTGAGGATGCAGTCGACAGGATAATCACCATGCTCCAGGACAAGTGCCGCGCCGTGCGTGAGGAGGGCCTGGAGGCCCTCGCCGGCAGCCTCGAGAGCTGCTGCTCAGTCGGCACGTTCGACTACCGGTGCGCCACCGTCCTGGAACGCTGCAGCGCGTGCCTCAAGCCCCCCGGATCGTCCGCCACGGAGGCCCGCCTCGCGTACCGCGCCGTCGGCCTCCTCGCGCTCACCGTCGGCTCCAGCGACGCGTGCGCCCGGGAGATCCTCCGCGACGCGCTCCCCGGCCTCGCGGAGACGGCGGCTCAGGCGCCGTTTCGGACGTCGTCGGCGATCGCCGTGGCCGCCATCGACTGCCTCGCAGCCGTCACCTTCGCCTGCGCGCGTCTCCCGAACCAAGCGTTCATGGACGCCATCTGCCGCGTCATCAACCTCGGGAGCACCGCGAATTCCGACGTCCTGATCGCCGCCGTGTCCGCACTGGCCCTGATCCGCGCCACCAGCAGATACAGGGCAGCAGGCTTCCCGTTGGGCGGCCTCGTGAGTCTCCTCGGGACCGACGACATTGCGCTCCGGATCGCGGTCGGCGAGGCGCTGGCCGTGTGGGCCGAGCGCGACATGGCGGCCTCTCCCGAGGACATGCAAGCGCTCGATGTCATGCTGGCCAGCGTCGCCGCCGAGGCGAGAGGCGAAGGCGTCGACAGGAAGAAGCACGCCAAGCAGAAGAAGCTGTTCGGGGAGATCGCCGCCGTCATCACGGCGAGGCAGCACTGCAAGGGCCCGGAGGAGAAACCGACGCCGACGCCGACGTCGTCGTCATTCAGCGCGAGCTGCGTGCTCAGGGCTTCCGGGTGGGGGAGGACGGTCCAGCTCAACTTCCTGAGGCGGTACCTGGGCAATGGCTTCTACACGCACACCTTTTTCAACCCGCTCATCGAAGAGGAGTACTGGAGCACCGATTCTGACGACGACGACGACGATTATTTGGACTCTGATGATTCTGCGGACCGCGACTCTCAGTCAGACTCCCACTCTGGTGGCGAAGACGATTTTGTGATGGTTCAGGACGAGGAAGACGATTTTGTGATGGTTTAATAGAGTCTAGTTCCTTTTTTTCTGCGGTTTATTGAGACCTCACTCAGCTCTAACCCCGTTGGATTTATATCGTGATTCGTGTGATATGTTATTTATATATTTAATTTTTTTCTGACAGTACTTAGAAACTTATATTTTAAATAAAACGGTACGAAAAATACGATACATACGAATATGTAAAATTCAGTTTATCATAGTCGAGGTAAAAATTGTACTAAATATTATTAGCATGTATTGAATAATTAAAAAGATTGAATATGTGGATTTTTCATACAAAGATTAATAAATATTAGTGGATATGATATGAACAATTGATAGGCTAAGAGAGTGGATGTTGTCGATAGCCTGCATGTTGAGATAGAAAAATCATAAATGAATTTACTGGGATTTTACTTTATAAAAGATGCGCCCTTATATCCAACCAAGTAAAACGAATGATCCTTGTCCGAATAATTTTCTTCAGACTATAAGGTCGCACACACAATCTTAACACACCTGCGCGGGTCTCTACTCTCTACACACTTTCGGAAACCTTGGAGGTACCACCCTCTTCACTTAGCGCCGTACTAGCGGTTTCACTTAACAGGGCAATGTGTGTGTACTCAAGTCGATAAAAGTATTTTTAATGTATAAGTCTGGACTTAAAAGTTTGTGTGTGTACTAGCGGTTTTCCTTTGAGTTTTCTTGGCGAAACCATCTTGGCGCATGTGTGTACTAGCGGTTTTCCTTTGAGTTAAAGGGAAACCTTGGTGAAAACCTTTTTTTTTTTTGAAACTTCTTTAATTTATTGATATAGCCTTAAGCACATTTTACATATGACAACTCGAGAGGACAAAGACTCTCAGCTGTAATAGCCAAACATACTGGACATCGTCCAGTTTGATCCGACAAACACCTAACAGAAATTGTATTGTTTTGCATACGGAGAGCAAGCTGAGCCTGGTGATGTGCTTTGAAATTGTAAGCTCTAGAAATATGAGCTATCCTCCTTATGTGAAAGCATGCAGATGCCCTAATTGCAGAAATGATATGTCTGATTGTCCAAGGACCTGCTGAAGAAATATCCTGACATGTAGCCGCCTGCACCAGAACAGAAGAATCTGTTTTGAAGAGGGGGTCCTGAAGATGTAGGCAGTCGGCCACTTTGACTGCAAGAAGAAGCCCAAAAGCTTCAGCCTCGATCGGCGACGACACCGGAGGTGACCGAGTTGATATGTAGACGCTCGCCGCGTGCTGACCCTGCAGTTGAACAAATATACCAAGACCAGCTTGTTGGGGCAGAGGAGCAGAAGATGGGGACCAAGCTGCATCAGAAAAGAGGATGTGTCCTTTTGTTGCTTCATGCAGTGCCTCGTAGCCGTGTTGAATTAGCCGTTGAAAGTCTGCTTGTTCCGAACGCAGCTGTGAACAAAGTTGTTGCCTATATAATGCACTGTCCTGCAACAAAGCAGAAACCATAGAAAAAATTCTTGTTGGGTGCATTTTTATCTTATTGAAGAGAAAATCACTTCTGCTTTTCCAAAGGCACCAAAGGAAGGTATATAGAGTTTTGATTGATATGCATGGATGATTAGAGGATAACAGGGAGCCTATCATCTCAGGTAACAATTGATGATCATTAAAGAGAAGTTCAGTTTTGATAAACCAGGGGCTACAGTACCAGGCTGCTTTTGCAAAAGGGCAAAGGAAAAATAAATGCATTTCATCCTCATCTCCTCCACATCTAGAGCAGCAGGAATTTATACGAGTAGAAAACGCCCTGCTCTTTTACCTGTTGCTAAAGCTTTTCTTAAGAGCCTCCATGCAAAAGTTTGTACTCTAGGTATCATACCTTTTTCTGACCAGACCTGATTCAACAAAGAGATGACTTGTGGGGATACCCTCCTGGGTTGTTGATTCTAGGGAAGCTGCAGTTTGGAGAAACAATGCTTGTAGGCACTTTTTGTTGAGAAGGTACCTGCATGAGTTAGTTTCCATACCAAAGAGTCTTGGCCTATAGTATCAATAACAGGAGTTTGTAAGATTTGTGAGGCTACGTTTGATGAAAATAGAGAATTAACAAGATTTTGATTCCAAGATTTATGATTATGGGTCCAAAGATCTTTAATGGTGGTTGGGTACACATAAGGAGGCTGCTGAATATTCAAGTTGTCATAAATATGTTGCCATCGATTAACCCAAGGTGTACTCCAAATAGAAGAAGAACCATCAACAACTTGTGTAAAACAAGCAGATTCCAAAAGAGGTTTTACCTTTAAAATGGAGGCCCAAAAAGCAGACTTTGGACAACTAGTTTTAGCTCTCCAAATAGATGTGTCGGCGTGGTATTTTGACTTCAAAATAAGAGCAAGATTACTGGTTGGATCCTGAGCAATTCTCCAAGCTGCAGACAGTAGCAAGCTCTGATTCAAGGCCTGGAGATTTCTAATACCTAGACCACCACTTTTCTTGTCAGTGCAAATATCCGCCCAAGCCCTTAAGCAAAGATATCTGGAAGTGTTGTCATCTTTTATCCCTGTCCACCAAAATCTCCTAATGATAGCAGTGATACTAGCAAGAATTTTTTTTGAGAACAAAATATTAGACATGTAATAAACAGGGATAGAAGAGAAAACAGATTTAATAAGAGTAAGCCTAGCAGGGTGAGACATTCTGTTTTCTTTATATGTTGTAAGCTTGGATTTAAACTTTTCATAGACAAAAGAGTAAGCAAGAGATCTATCCCTAGCTGGCAATATCAGAGGATGTCGTAAATGGATAAAGGAGGCATCAATACAAAGCTTTTATTTCTTGCCTGAGCTGCAAATCAACATTAGTACTAAACATTATTCCTGACTTTGCCCAATTTGGAACTTGGCCTGAAAGGGAACAAAAATTATTTAAGATCTGAAGGATGGCTTCAGCCTCCTGCTTTGTTGCTGCACCACACACCAATAGGTCATCTACAAACAACAAGGAGTGTATAGGGGGACATTGTGGACCCAAAGAGATACCTGCAAGGCTGTTATTATGTATCGCATCTTGAAGAGCCAAGGATAGTTCATTAACGGCTAAGATAAAAAGAGACGGGGAGAGAGGACACCCCTGTCTTATACCTCTAGAACTCTTAAAATTTCCAAAAGGCTGCCCATTGATAATAATTGAGAAGGTAGGAGTAGCTATGCACGCATGGATCAAATTAATGAAATGGGCATTCAAACCTTTACGAGCTAAAGCAGTAGCAATAAAATGCCATTCAAGCCTATCAAAAGCTTTAGCTAGATCAATTTTTAGCATGAAGCACTTATCTTTAAAAGATTTTAAACTAAAAGAGTGAGCAATCTCCTGGGCAGCAATGATGTTATCACTAATCCTTCTACCCTCAATGAAAGCTTGTTGAGAAGGATGGATGTAATCAGCTAAAAGAGGCTTCAAACGATTGGCCAAAGATTTGGAGATAATTTTATAAACAACATTGCATAAGCTAATTGGCCTGAAGTCAGAGGGCAGGTGGCAAACAAGTTTTTTTGGAATAAGTTCTATATGTGTTTCATTAAGCTTTGGTGGCATAGTGCCCGATTCATAGAAGGTCCTTACCAATTGTGTTATATCTTCAGCTATCCAACTCCAAGCATTCCTATAGAATCCCACATTAAAACCATCCGGACCTGGAGAGGCATCCTTCTTCATTTCTTTTATGATGTTCCAAATCTCCTCTTTGTCAGGTATAGAGTTTGTGAAATCCTGCACATCATGGTTAATAACAGAATAAACAGCAGGTCTCCTCTGTGAGGGGCAGCTAGACTGAAAGATGTTACGAAAGTAAGTGATAAATTCATTAGCTATATCTTGAGGGTCAAATAAATTTTGCCCTCGACTATCCATGATTGAAACAATCCTATTTCTTCTCCTCCTCTTGGCGATTGCCTGGTGGAAAAAAGATGTGTTCCTGCCGCCTTGTGTGACCCAATGTTTTTTCGCTCTTTGCTTATAGAATTCATTTAACTTTGTCATACTTCCTTCATATTGGTGAAAGAGCATGGTTGCCCCTATGTGTTGTTTTGGTAATTAATGACAATCTCTATGGACTAATATGTGTTTTGAGTTATATTTGCAGTGTTGGTCCATAAGGAATGCTTGGACTCCATATGTTGGAGTCAAGGCTAAAAGAAGAAGACTACATGTTGATCAAGGCTAAATGCAAGTTGATCAACATACAAGATTAGGGCATGTGAAGAAGAAGATCATTTGTTGATCAAGATCCTATGTTGTCCATGGTGGATGGCGTCATTTGTTGATCAAGATCCAATGTTGTCCATGGTGGATGGCGTCACGTGGTGATCTTCAAGATAAAGGCCATGTGAAGATATGTCGAAGAGTGCCTCTCCCATCTTGGTGTATGGGGGAGCAATATGCGTGTCTTCACCAAGCGGAGCAAAATCAAGAAAGGTGATCCACTTGAGAGTAGATCAAGATCGTCATCATCGAGCTCAAGTGGAATGCGCAAGGCAAAGGTATGTTCTTGATAGGGTTTCTATTTTACCGGTCTCGCGGTGTAGTTGTGAGACCGGGTTTTTAGATAGGTAACCGTACTATCAAGAGGGGCTCTCAAGTGAGCTTTAGCGTATCGGTCGTAGAGAGCTCAAACCTTTGCATCCTTGGCATCATCTTTATTAGTTCCTATTTGGCTCTTATCGTGGTGTGGTATTGGTGCTTGTCGTGCTTGTCATGACAAGCCCAAGGTCACCGAAAACAGTTCTCATATGTGTTCCCTATTGAGTTTTCGGTGTCGGAGATTTTGTCAGTCCATCTATGCGGAAGGTTTCACTCTTCCATTTATTAGCAAAATCTCCCTTGCTTGGTTTCAATATTCTTATATGATATAGGGTAGCATTTGTCGTCCTCTTTCCAACAAAAGTGGTTTCGTGTCATTCGGACTTCATTTGCAAAAGATATGGTTTTCCGGTTTTCAATAGAAAGGTTTACCTTTCATCTTTTGGTTTTACCATATCCTTTTGAACAATGATGTTTCTGTGCATAATCTTGTAGTGCTCGTTGTGACGATTCCAACGAGTCCAAGATTATCGAAAACGGAGTTCGTATGTGGAAGATATTGCATTTCCGGTTTGCAAGAAAGAGGTTTAATATTTCCTCATTTGTTATTATAATATATTGTTGGACTATGATGTTTTTATGCATAATCTTGTAGTTCTTGTTGTGGTGATTCCAACGAGTCCAAGATTATCGAAAACAGAGTCCGGATACAAAAGTTATTGCATTTCCGATACCGGACGTTTTCTAGGCAGAAAAAGAAAAGAAAAGAAAGAAAAAAAAGGGGGAAGGACTGCCCAGCATGGCCGGGGCATGGCCGGGGGTATGGCCGGGCCTCCTCTGTGGCCAGGCCGGCCAGGCCGGCCTCCCCTTGGCTGCTGCGCGAAAATGGCCCCAACGGCCATATTTTGGCTCCCCTTTTAAGGGGTCTTCTTCCCCATTTCTTCCCCAACTTTCTCCCACCTCTTGAGATCTCTTTCCCCCATTGTTGACATTCTTTTGAGCTTGCTATCTCTCAATCCCTCCAATAGTTCTTGCTAGTTTTTGAGGGAAAAGAGAGAGGAGGTCTAGATCCACGTTTCCACCGATCGGTTTTTCCTCTAAGTGAGGGGAACACCTTGGATCTAGATCTTTGGAGTTTCTTTGTGTTTCTATTTGTTCTTCCTCCCAAATCCCTCCCAAGCATTAGTTGCTTTGGTTGGATTCGGGTTGGAAGAACTTGTCCACTTAGTGTGTTCTTGCCATTGCATTAGTTGCATCGGTTTGAGTTCTCCACGGTGATTCGTGGAAAGTGAAGTTGAGAAGCTTGTTACTCTTGGGTACTTTGGTGCCCTAGAGCTTGTTCCTCTAGGGCACGTTGGTACCCTAGACGGTTGTTGATTTCTCGGAGTCTTGGTGGCTCACGGGATTGTTGGGAGCCTCCAATTGTGGAGTGTGGCTCAACCTTGTTGCTTCGAAGCTTTGGTAGCTACGATGATATTGCCGGGAGCCATCAATTGAGTTGTGGTGTGTGCCCTGGCCTTGGGCATCGAGTCTTGGCGGCTCGGTGCATTTGGTGAAGACCCTCCAACTTGTGGAGTGAGCTTCACCCTTGTAAAGGTTCTAGTTGTCAACCTCAACGGCAACATAGTGACAAGTGCCTCGCCACATTGGTGGTAAGACACAACGGAGATACGGTGTGCCATATTAAGGCTACTCGGTGTTTCACATTGGTGAACACCGCGCCGCTCCAACGGAGACTAGCTTCCATTGGGAAGTGAACTTCGGGATAAAATCATCGTCTCCAAGTGCCTCGGTATTTCTATCCCGAGCTTCTTACTTATGCTATTTACTTTTATGATAGACATCTAGCTTAAAGTCATATATCTTGCTATCACCTAGTTGATTATATTGCTTAGCATAAGTGTTGGTGCACATAGGTGAACCTAGCTAGTTTAGGTTTTGGTTTGATAAATTAAACGTTAGTTTTATTCCGCATTCATTCAAGCCTTAACCGTAATAATTTTAAATCGCCTATTCACCCCCCCTCTAGGCGACATCCGTGTCCTTTCAATTGGTATCAGAGCCGGTTCTCTCTTTATAGGGCTTCACGGCCTAGAGAGTAAAGATGTCGTCTAGTGGTTTAGTGCACAATGCATCTTTAATATTCGATGGCACTAATTATAATGATTGGAGAAATCGCATGCTAAATTATTTTAGAGATATTGATCCATCTATAGAGCAAATCTTAGATATGGGTTTTCCTCCTCCAAAGGATCCGAAAAGATTATCTTTGGAGGATGAGGAAAATTCTTATCTAGATGCTCAAGCTTCTAAAGTTGTTTTCATGTCTTTAAGAAATGCAGTTGCCTTGTCGATATCTCCTTATCGGAGTGCTCATGAGCTATGGACCAAGCTTCAAGACAATTATGGTGTGTCCATTGATAGTGAGAATGATTGTTCTCCCTCCATCTCCGGGCGTAATAAGTTCTCAACTTCTTCTACCTCATCTACATGTGGCAAGCCACAAAACAATGCAATGGTGAGTAGGGATAAATTTCGCAATAATGATAGTGAGCTTCCTTTAGATGATATTTCATCTCTATCTTATTGCAATGATTTATCTTTGGACTTAAACACATCTAGAACTATAAATGTTTCACATGCTTGTGTTGATAGTCCTTGCATATCTTCTAAATCGTTAAGTAGTGATGATCATGACAATAATAATGATGATGAAGAAGATGATGCTTACTTTAATAAGAAAGGTCTAATGGTTCTTAATGCTCTTTCAAATAATGAAAATGCTTGTGAGAACCTACATGAAATTATGAGCACCCTTATTGAGCGAGGGGTTACTATTGAAAATTTGGAAGCTCGTGAAAATGAAAGTCTTAGCCGCGAACGTAATTATGCGGACACAATTGCGGATCTTGAGCAAGCTCTTGAAGAAATCCAAACCACCAAGAAATCTCTTGAGGAGACCTTTACTCTAGAGTTATCTAAAGTAAATGAAACCATGATAGAGCTCTCAAGGTGGCTAATGATTTTAAAATAAAAAATGATGAGCTTGTTGTTGAAATTGTTAGACTCCTTGAGGCTAATGTGAAATTTGAAAAGGATGCCAAGTCCTTGGAAGATTCTCTTGCACATCTCACTAAGTCTCATGATCAACTCCAAGCTCAATTACTAAAAGAGCTTCCTACTTGTTCTCCCATTGCTATTAATGTTGATTCTTGTGCTACTAACTCTAGTTCTTGTGAAGCATCCATTTTAAAGGAGAATGTTGAGCTAAGGGCTCAACTTAAATTGCTAACTAGCAAATATGATATATTGGAAGAAAGCCATGAGAAGCTCTCGAGCTCTCATGAAGATCTTCTCGTATCTCATGATAAGCTAAAGTTAGCTCATGAGGCTAATGCTACCAAGGTAATACCTAGTGAGCCTCATGTGGACAATGGCACAACTTCTACTAAAATTGTTACAATGTCATATGCTAGTCCTTGTAATTCTTCATCACACACTAATGCTAAATCATATGTTGAATTACATTTTGTGCCTAGTTGCTCTAATAATGAAGCTTCAACTTCCGCTAGTACTTGTGTAGCTACTAACCTTGTAGGGAAGACTAATGAGCACAAGGCACAAGCCACTTCTTTGAGGATGTGGAGAAGCGTCATAAAGGGAAGGCCACATTTGACAACATTTTGAGTGTGCAAAAATCCCCCAATGACAAGAGTGGACTTGGATTCAACTCCAATATCAAGAACAAGTCCAAGAGTAGCAATAAGAAGGGCCAAGAACAAGTCAATCACTCGGCCAAGATTGTTTGCTTCAAGTGCAAAATTGAAGGGCATCATGTTAGAGATTGCCCAATGAAAAAGAAGCCTCTTAGTGAGAAGCAACTAGGGAAGAGGCCTTTTGTTCAATCTCTTGTTCAACCTCGGGTTGAACAAAGGCAACCTCCTAAGAAGACTCAAGTCATTGCTCCTCAAGTTGAGGCGCCTATTAAGAAGAAAGAAAAGAGTCGATATTGCTACTTATGCCGTGAGAAGGGCCATTTGGCTTCTTCATGCACAAACGGTACCCTATCCAACCCCATAATTATTGATGATGTTTATTCTCTTAGGAAGGATAGGGTTGGCAATGTGTTTGCCAAATATGTGGGAACTCAAAGTGGTGTCAAGAAAAGAACCATTTGGGTTGCCAAGCCTATTGTGACTAACCTCTTAGGACCCAACTTGGTTGGGGACCAACAAGCTCAAACTTGATCAATAGGTTGTGATGAAGGACATTGGAGACTTGGCTATCCTTGAAGAATTAAGGGATCTTCTTGATTATTATTTCCACAAGCCAAGTCATTTGGATTATATTGTCATACCTCATATCCAATGCTCCTTCGTGCGGTAACTTATATTTAAAATATATATACATTGAAAGTTGCTTGCTCCCTTGCATGTGTTAGTTTTGTTCCTAGCATGTGCTTGTATATGTTGTGCTTATTACTTACCTGAGTAATCAAGTTTGTGTATGTTAATGTGCGCTCCATATATGTGTAAACTTGTGTTGAGTCCTTATTGGATCTTGTGTGATTTCAATGGGCTCTTTTGAGAAATTAATGGACTATCCCATTTTGGGGGAAGTGATATGCTTTGTGCACTTCACTAACCTAAAATGTAGTGTATATGAGTAACACCACCTAGTATTGATATATCAAGATTATCTAGTAACTATGTGGTGTGTCATGCTCATGAGAAATTCAAATTCTATAATGTCTATTAATTATCTCTATTAGATTTTATTTGCCTCTTGTTAAGAAGAAATGAATTATCACATTGTGGGGGAGTAATAAGCTATGTGCATATTACAATCCTACAAAATGTGAACATTTGAGGTTTGTCACTTAGATTTGATATTGTAAATTATCTTATTCCTATGTGGCATATTAGCTCGAACAAGTTCCAATTTGCTTCTAGCTATCTTTTGGGTCTTGTTCGTGTGTGTTTGCTTGGTGTGGTTTTTCTCTAATGTGCATCTCCATACATTAGTTGGGAAACCATTTGTTCCATATTATTCTAACCATGGCCTTGCCGGTTGGTTTGAATAGTTGGAACTACCAACAAACCTTATTCAAATATGGTGTTTATTGCTTATCTTTTGCCACATGTTTTATCTTGTGAGGATATTCTTGGATACCTCTATCACCGGGAAAATAATTCCAAATGGTCATTGTCCTTGGACAATCCATTTGTGTTTGTGGTAGAATATTTTTGATTATCCTTACATTGGCATTGGTTTTTATTTGTCATCTCTTGCCAAAATATTCATTTTGACTCCCATTGCCTTCCTTGCCTCTTGCTAGGATCCTAATCCTCAAATTGGTAGTGTTTAGTGTTGTAAATAAAATATGAAGAGTAATGATCCCTTGTGCGTGCATTGTATTCAAATGCAAATATCAAAAATTAATGCATGAATCTTGGGGGAGCATTCCTTTTATTTAGAACACTATCCTATCTATCATTATTTGATCCTTTCAATTGGCATTTGATTTCTATCATATGTGTTTATGGAAGACAAATCTTTTCTCTTGATGCTTTGTGCCATCATGAAAAGTGTAGAGGGTGTTTGGTTTATTTAGTGTAACCTTGCTCTCTCTTGGGAGTCTTGCATTCTCATCTCTTGTTTTATGTTTATCCTATAGAATGAGAAAACCCTTTGAGCATGACTCTTTCTTTCATCCTATATGCTCATTGGCCTTGCCTAGGTACCTTCAATTGGTATTAATTGGAATTTAATATCTCCTCCATAGATATTTGTTTCAATTGATATTTATTGTGAGAATTTTGATACCTTATTACTTTATTTTACTTTACTTGATTCCGGTCAAGTATTATCCTCTCTTGGTATCTTGCCTAGTTGGTATTATCTTTCAATTGGTGTCTTATCTCTCATGTGTTGTTTGATTTGATTCCTATTGATATCACACTTCATGTGTTGATGTGTTTTGGAATCAATCACATGTTGATTTGTTTCTTTCCTCAATCATGTGTTGATTTGGATTTTGATATAATTTGGACAACCTTTTTGTGTCACACTTTGGTGTGCTCTCTTCTTGGTTTACTTGGTGTTTGTCCAAACCGTATCTCATTTGGTTCTTGTAAGTCCATGCATGCATATTTACTAATACATTATTGTCACATCCCGAAAATTCGTCCCTAATGTTAGTAATGTTTTTCTCCCGCCTGAAAAACTTTTTCGGTTTCCAAACTATTTTCTCCCACTGTTGGTCTTTGAATTGACTTTGGTTTTGCTCACTTGGAGATTCCCAACAAACCTTGAGCTTATCAACCTCCACCATATCTCGATGCCACTATTTTCGTTGTCACACATTGATGCCACTCCAGTGTCCCAAAACCCTTCCGTCTATTCCACTAAAGCCACCACCACAATTGTATCTTAAGATAAATTCTACCAAGCTACCATATGGTTCCCTCATACTTATACATCCACCCTATGGGAAAATATTCCATAGTCCAATGCAAAAACCCTCGGTTATCATATCCGCTATTATGCCATTTCCAGTCCAATAAGTATTCAGACACCTTCCACTCATCCAAAAATTCTACAATTTTGTGGATGGGCCTAATTTCACCTCCTGAACTTTCACTCCATTGGCCCAACCTCATTTGAGCAATATTTGGGGTACTTCCTTTGTGATGCTCTTTTTATGCCTAATAGCAATTTCCAAAGCAAACCCTAGATACAAAAATCATTTGGCATTGGTGCTTTGCCAAGATGACAAACTCCCATATATAACCACATAACCAGAAGATCATGTCAAGATCATTTGAGGAGATGCATCTATCATGCCCATGCCATTAGGGCACTTTTCGAACACCAATTTACTTAACCATCTTCCATGTATTCAATTGAGCTCAAAATCCACAGACCTACCACATACACCCATTATTACCTACTGTGAATTTTGGGGATTTTTCTGAGTCATGGAAAGCCTTCATCATTTCATCGAACACCTGGCGTCTTCTAGCTTTTCTGAAATTTTTCTTAAACCAAGTTGCAAACCAGCCGAAACCTTCAACTAAGTTAGTTAGATCTTTACGTTTGGCGCCGAGTGACGCGATTGATTTCTATTTGGAGCCTTGTTCTGAGAGATACGTCTAGATGCCGGTGTCAGCATGGGGGCTGGCGTGGTCACCATAGGCATGACCATGCCATGCGGCGCCGCCGATTCATGGTCGTCGCCGTTCGGCCTCTCCCGGCCGCTCCCCGTGTCCCCCTGGTATCCCCTCCGTCCCTAGACCCTCCCCCTCGGCCACACCCGCCACCTCACCCTCTACAGTGCCAAGCAGCTTGACGACGCGCCGCCGATACAGTCCGCCGTGGGTCCCCCTCACCTGTACCTCGATCTTATCCACGGCCGCGTCCCTCGCCGTCCAGCACATGCCCCGCTACACCGACGACGGGTTGTTCGTCGTCACGTCGAGGCAGCATCGGGCACGTCACCCCGCCGTTCCCGCCGAGCCGTCATGGTCATTGTCCCCTCCCGAGCCCTATAAAGGAGCACCCGAGCTCTCTCGCGCAAACCGCACCCTCCTCTCCCCCTCCTGGAGCCCCTTTTCTCCTTTAATTTCAGAATGGTGGAGCCTGGCTCCGTTTTGGCCGTGGTGGTCGCCGGAGGTCCACGGACCATGGCGTGCACCAGACCGATCCATTCCTCGATTAAATTCGTGGAGGGACTCCCCTTGATCTCCTCTTCCTTCCCGGCCAGGAATTTCGAAGATTGGTGGACCGTGGCCACGTCTCCGTCCTCGTCCGCCGGCGGCGAGCTCGTTGGGCGAGCACCGGGGCGTCGCCTCCCCCCTACCTCTCTGTGTCCGTGGCCTCCTTTCTCGGACGCGGCGCATCGGGGCGCCCCTCCCCGTCCCCTCGTGGCCACGGGCACCCACCGGAGCGACGACGGCGGTCGGCGGCCGAGCCTCCTGAGCCGCGTCGGGCTCCCTCCAGGGCTTGGTCGACGCGGGGTAGGAGGCAGCCAGTCTGGCAGCCAGCGTGGCACCCTGCCGTCGCCGACAGCCGGGCCCCGGCCTGGCCCAGCCGCCACGCTGGGTAAGTGGAGGCGCCTTCACGCGTCTCCGCTTCCCTGAACCGAAAGCGCATTTTGGTGAAATACGTCACCGGCCCGGCCCAGTTCGATTTCGGCCCGCGCCGTTTTTTTTTCCAGAAGTGAGCAGCAGGTAGTTAAAGTTCGCCCAGCCATAACTTTTGAACCATAGCTCCGATCGAGGTGATTCAAATTTGTAAATTCCTATTTTAAGAGCTCTATCCAGTAGCATAGGTTTTGTATTTTTGTGAAGTGTTTGTATGCTGAGCACCCTTATACATATGCATAGGTCCATCCCCCGGTACCGGAAAATCGATACCCTAAACGCGACGTGTCCGTGACCCCGAAGCCAAATGGCGTCGATCTGCGAAGGCAAGCTAACCACTTGCTATGAACACTCAAGGGTTGTTGTTTGTTTGCAGATCATCATGTCACATATGCGCGTTATATTTTATTGCTAGCCGACGCTGATGTTGGTTCCGGTGATTTCATGTGTATATTTGCATGCTATGTTCATTTCAAGCTTAGGTAGCTACGCCATGTTTAATTTCAAGTATAGATAGTGATGCCATGTTCCACTCATCATCCATGTGTGCATTAGAATGACGAGTGAATATTGTGCGCCTCGCACTGCGTGGCCTTGTCGAACCATCTGACCAGCTAAACTATAACTAAGCGTCCCCATGATTGTTTGCTTCTTCTCCTTCGCCGAGGTGAGGAGCGGACGAATGTCGTCTTATGATCCTCGGAGTTGGGGCATTTGCCAAAAGAGTTATTTGCTTCTTCTTCCTCCGTCAAACTTGGCTGGCATATGCCCGCCTTGACTGCGACGCTTGGGAAGCTGGCTTTCATTTGGATCTTTTTGCCAAGATCGCTGACACCACGTCGAGTTAATCCTCGAGTGGAATGGATGCCTTCTTCTTATGATTGCTTTTCAATTCATTGGCGACTAAATACATGTTGGGCCCGCCTGCGTGATTGAGTCTCGCCTACTTTCAGTATTATTATTTTATGTACCTTTACTTTCCTGCAATACGATAAACCCATCAAGTGTGGGTTGAGTTCCGGCGGCGACTAAATACATGTTGGGCACCGCCCACGTGGATTGAATCTCGTCTACTTTTCTGTAGAGTTGTGGGTGTGTTGGACGGTACCATGCACCACTCACATTCCGGCGACGATGGACTGGAGGAACCGCCGCAGTCAATGGAATGGAGGAACGGGATCGCGTGGACGCCTCCACTAACTTTTGTAGTCGATCTGTGGCTGCTACTGGTCGGAGTTATCTCCGCCATCGCCCGGTTGACGCAACCAACTGTGCGGTTTATTTTCTTTTACTCAACCTGTGGCTGTCACTGGTCGGAGTTATCTCTGCCATCGCCCGGTTGAAACTACCATTGATTGAACTAACTATATATTGTTTGAAATATTGGGTGCAGTTTGTTTCTGTTTCATGTTGTTGATATGATATTACGATTTTGCATTGGACTAATCTGTTTCATGTTGATATGATATTATAATTATTGTGTGGACTAACCCTCTGTGGTTGGAATTGTTGTTGAAAGAAACTGGATTAAAAAACCAACCCTCCAAGCTTCGATAGGGTCAGTCCATAGTGCCACCATCTGATCATTGAAACGCAACCACTGTCGCCCAAATGGGAGAGCCATAGCCTATGTAACCTATCACGCCTCCTTTGATGCTACCCACTTGGCAAGTCTAGTCGGATACTGCATAGTTGTGGTCGGGGCTAGTCTTGTGAAGGTTCCGGAGCTAGGCGTTGCTCATGAGTTGGGGACGTACCGGATTCACTTCGTCATAAGACTTAGCCGAGTGGTAAGTCGGTAGCTATACAAGGAGTGTCTTGGTAGCGTGAACGGTTATGTAATTGTATCTTGCCGTCGCGAAGCAAGGTGCTTTAGATGGGTGGTAACTGCAACCTCTCGAGAGTGTATCAACTAGCAGCTAGCCTTGTTCCTAGGTTATGGAACAGTTCAGTGTCGGTCACACTATTGTCCTTTGTCGAGTCCGGAGGTTAAACTTAAGTTCGTGTGAAAGTAAGATGAACAACCTGATTTCACTAAATAACAATAAGATGATGCAGGAATGTTACCTCAGTTGTGAATGGTTACCCGCGTTGAGGGATGGCGGTGCGATCGTTGGGGGCCTAGAGTTAGGCCTGAGCCAACATCGTCCGTGCATTACCTAGTGGATAGATGAGGCCAGTGGGCCTAGCAGTGGAAAGATGTGGTGAGGCCGTTGGGCCTAGTTGTGACAGGTTTGTTATAATACTTATTACCATGGTACCTCCGTTATTCGTCACAGGTAAGTTTCTTGTCTGATCGCCGGTGCACGATCCAACCCCACCTGGCTTGGACTCTGTACTGGTGATACCCCATTATCTACTTATGCCATGATTTGTCGTACTACCCTATTGCTACCCACTTGGATGTCGTGAGTAGACACTTGCCATGTTTAGATTATTTCTATCACTAGTTACTGTTGCCTGATTGCTTGACTGTTCATGTCTTGTGGTTGTTACTTGCGAGTACATCATTGTACTCAAACTGGCTTTTCATGTGGCCAGACGTGGAGAGGATTCGTCTTCTACCATAGCAAAGAGAGATGGAGCAAGAACGTGCTAGGACCAGTAGCCCAGCCAGATGCCTGTGGAATGGAGCTGCACCAGACGTTGTCGTACCATTATCTTCCGCTGCCGATTAAAACTCCGTCCCGTGCCATACTTGGCAATGATAAATTTTCTTGCCTTGATGGCCATGTAAACCATTTGTAGCCCTTTGGGCCTGATTGTGTAATGATATCCCGCTATGTTGCATTGTCGTAACGTGCGTCCGGATATCCTGGGCTGGCGCACGGGGCGACCGCCTTTCTGACGACATGTGTCAGAAGGGGGTGCCACATTTATTTTATGGCATGCTAGTCTTTCTTGATCCAATATATAGGGGATACTCCACCAAATCCTAAAATGGCTAAGATGTGCATGAAATTCAAGTTCATCTATATGCACATATTATGTGGAGTGTTTCTATGTATTGTAGTGTATCTAATACTATGGAACCCAATGAGTTTGGGNCCTATCCTCTCCCCCTTGTCCACCTAGCCATGGACACGTGGGTGGCCCTCCCTCCTTGCCCATGCCTATAAGAGGCCACCCCCGAGCCCTCTCGCGCGAGCAACACCCCCATTCTCCCCTTCCTGGAGCACCTCTGCTTGGTTTAGCTGCGGAACGGCGGAGCTCTGCTCCGTTTCGGCCATGGACGTTATCATCGGTTCACGGACCACGGCGAGCTCCTGACCGAGCCGTTCTTCGATTAAACTGGTGGGGGGTTCCCCTTGGTCTCCTCTCCCTCCTAGACGTGTCCGTTTGCGGTTTGGTGCGCAGTGGCCTCGTCCGCGTCCGGGAACCGGCGGCGGCGAGCTCGCGGAGCGCGCACCGTGGCGGCGTCCCCGGTGTTTCCCCGTGCTCGTGGCCGCCTCCCTCGAACCACCCCACCAGTTCGGGCCTCGTTTCTTTGGCGCAGATCGGCTCGATCCGGAGGAACCTCAGCTCGCGTCCCCGGTGTTTCCCCGTGCTCGTGGCCGCCTCCCTCGAACTCAGCGCTTCGAGGCGGCCCTTCCCGAGCCCTCGGCGGCGGTCGGCCGGCGGCCGAACCGGCCGAACTGCGTCGGGCTCGCCCGCGCGAGCCATGTGCGCGTGGGCGGCTCCGGCAGCCGGCGGCGTGGTGGTCTAGCGGCGGCGGCGGAGCGCCCTCCCCAGCACCGGCGCCGGCAGCGGCTCTAGGCAACGGCCGGCGGCCCGACTGTCCCGGTGGTCGACGACGGCGTCGGTCCTCCCCGAGCAAGCTCCCGTACGTGAGCTGCTAGAGGAAGCTCCCGATCGATTGAAATGGGCTAGCTATAAGCGTATTTTTTTTGTCAGGTTTATATCTTCTGGCAGGGAAAGCGTACTTCCAGAATGCGCAACCAAACCAGCCCGGTTTCTGAAATCAGCCCACTCTGTTTTTTTTATCAGGGTGAGCAGCAGATAGATAAACTTCGCCCAAACCGTATCTTTTGAACCATAGCTCCGTTTGAGGTGATTCAAATTGTAAATTCATGGTTTGAGAAGCTCTATCCAGTGGTATACGTTTTACATTTTTGTAAAATGTTTATATGCTCAGCACCCGCGTATGCTTGTATAGGTATTCCGCGGTACCGGCACATCGAGACCCTAACCCGTGACGTGTCCATGACCCCCTAAGCCAAATGGTTGTCGATCTTCGAAGGCAAGCTAACCACTTGCTATGAACACTCAAGCGGTGTTTGCTTGTTTGCATTTTACCCTGTCATTTAGATGCATTTTATTGCTTACCATCTGCGGACTGTGCGTCATGAGATATCGTGGCTTTGTTCACCTCATGTCAACTGTGTGTCACGAGATATCGTGGCTTTGTTTACATCCTGTCAACTGTGCGTCACGAGATATCGTGACTTGTTTCATACCTGTAATACGATATACCCATGTTCCGTAGGTTGAGTTCCGGTACCCCGTCTAAATACATGTTGGGTCCTGCCCAAGTGGATTGAAGCGGCTACTTTCTTTAGAGTTGTGGCAGTGCGTTGGATGGTACCATGCACCACACCCCATTCCGGCGACGATGGACTGGGGGAACCGCCGCAGTCAATCGAATGGAGGAACGGGATCGCGTGGACGCCTCCACTAACTTTTGTAGTCGATCTGTGGCTGCTACTGGCCGGAGGCATCTCCGCCATCGCCCGGTTGACGCTAACCAACTGTGATGTTTTACTTTCTTTTACTCAACCCGTGGTTGTCACTGGTCGGAGTTATCTCCGCCCTCGCCCGGTTGACCGTGCTGTTTACTTTCTTTTACTCAACCTTGGCTGTCACTGGTCGGAGTTATCTCCGCCCTCGCCCGGGTAACTGTGCTATTTTATTTTCGTTTACTCAACCTGTGGCTGTCACTGGTCGGAGGTATCTCCGCCATCGCCCGGTTTAAACTAACCATTGATTGAACTAACTATATATTGCTTGAACTATTGTGTGCAGTTTGTTTCTGTTTCATATTGATATGATATTATGGTTTTGCATTGGACTAATCTGTTTCATGTTGACATGATATTATACTTGTTGTGTTGGACTAATCCTTTATTGTGTTGGACTAATCCTCTGTTGTTTGGACATGTTGTTGAAAGAAACTGGATTAAATGAACCAACGCACAAACTTCGATAGGGTCAGTCCATAGTGCCACCAATCTGAGCATTGAACGCACTACCACTGTCGCCCAAATGGGAGAGCCATAGCCTATGTAACCTATCAAGCCTCCTTTGATGCTACCCACTTGGCAAGTCTAGTCGGATACTGCATAGTTGTGGTCGGGGCTAGTCTTGCGAAGGTTCCGGAGCTAGGCGTTGCTCATGAGTTGGGGACATTCCGGATTCACTTCGTCATAAGACTTAGCCCGAGTGGTAAGTCGGTAGCTATACAAGGAGTGTCTTGGTAGCGTGAACGGTTATGTAAGTGTATCTTGCCGTCGCGAAGCAAGGTGCATTTAGATGGGTGGTAAGTGCAACCTCTCGAGAGTGTATCAACTAGCAGCTAGCCTTGTTCCTAGGTTATGGAACAGTTCAGTGTCGGTCACACTATTGTCCTTTGTCGAGTCTGGAGGTTAAACTTAAGTTCGGTTTGAAAGATAAACAACCTGATTACAATAGGCTGATGCAGGGAATGTTACTTGAGTCGTGGATGGTTACCTGTGTGTGGGGTCACGGTGTGATCGTTGGGAGCCTAGAGTTAGGCCCGAGCCAACATCAACCGTGCATGCCCAGAATGGAAAGTTGAGGCCAGGGGGCCTAGCAGTTTGACAGATGCGATAAGGCCATTGGGCCTAGTTGTGATGACAGGTGATGTTTAATATTTGGTACCAACGGGTACATCAGTTATTTGTCACAGGTAAGCTCTTTGTGTGATCGCCGGTACACGATCCAACCCCACCTGTCTTGGACTCTGTACTGGTGATACCCCTATTATTTGCTTATGCCATGATTTGTTGTGCTTCCATGTTGCTACCCACTTGACTACCGTAAGTAGACACTTGCCATGTTTAGATTATTTTCTGTCGCTAGCTACTTGTTGCCGGATTGCTTGACTGTTCATGTCTTGTGGTTGTTTTCTTGCAAGTACGTCATTGTACTCAAACTGGCTTTTCATGTGGCCAGACGTTGAAATGATACACCTTCTACCATAGCAAAGAGATGGAGCAAGAGCGTGCTAGGATCAGTAGCCCAGCCAGATACCTGTGGAAAGGAGTCCCTCCAAGCCGTTGCCGAATCTATGACTTCCACTGTGAGTTAAAACTCTGTCCCGTGCCATACTTGGCCATGATAATTGCTCATGCCTTGATGGCCCTGTAAAATCATTTGTAGCCCTCTGGGCCTGATTGTGTAATGATATTTACGCTATGTTGCATTGTCGTAACGTGCGTCCGGATATCCTAGGCTAGCACACGGGGCGACCGCCTCTCTGGCAACATGTGTCAGAGGGGGGTGTCACAGAGCATGGTATCAGAGCACCAGGCTGGCTGTAGACTACCCTAGCATGGAAAGTCCACCCTTGCTTTTACGTTACAATGACCCGATGGATTTAACCCATTCCTGCCTAACCGACATGGCCGGTGTTGGTCAACAGTTTGGTACAGTAGAACTTGTCCCAAATTTTTTTCCCAGTAAGACGAGCCGGCTTCTTCCATGAGAAGAAATCGACCTTACCCAGTAAACCTGAGACCTCCGTCCTAGCTGCTTATAACCCCACCCTCGCCAGCTCTCCCTGGCAACCCAACTCTTTTGAAGTAGAATCCCATAGAGGAACCTCGCATCCTTATCCCCTCAAAAATCTAAAACCCCAAGAAAATCCGATGGTGACCCCTAATGCCATCTTGGAACCACTGCCGAGGAGCATTCGAACTTTCGATTGCTTCTCTGGAGGGCCGTCAACCATATCCTTGGTAGCTCCGTTCACCCGTGTATGTGGTGTTCCAGAGCTCACTCTCGTCGGCCGGAAGTGAATTCCGAGCCAATGTGAGGATCAGCCCGTGTCCCCGGGGCACGAATCATCCCTACTTGATCCAAGGTGGCCGCATGCCTACTCTGGGGCTAGCCATCCAGGTAGCAGCCTGGGAATTCCTCATTCGTCTTCGGTCCTCCGAACCCCTGCTGGCTGAAACTCGATAGTTCTACTACATTCCGGCTAGACCACAGCCCCGTGGAGAGATGGTCCAAGCTGACGTCTCCAAAGAGTCCGACCCTGCACTAATCAACCAAGTCGCCTACGCCATTACAATGAAGAACCTCAACAACTTCTTGATGGAGGAGCTCGTGTCTACAAGGAGGAACCTCAGCCGTGCCCGCCTACGTCAATATCTGGGGAAAGCACGCCTAATCTATCTCGCAGGCAAGCTCGGCGTAGCGTACTTCCTGATCCCGGCCCATCCCAACGCGTCCCAGAGCAGGTCCGATCCTCGAAGGTGTTCCTGTGTCCTCCGACCTTGCGGAAGAAGGAGACGTGGACACCACCCTCCGGCTCGGCCGCACTCCACCATCTGTGGAGGACCGTCAAGCGGAGTGAGTTTCATTTAGTTTAGCCTGCGTGGCGCTTATAAGTTTTGAGTTTGTTTGTAATTCCTATGTTTGCTTGTACGTGTGTTTGTGTTGTTTCCTTTAGTTATAAAAAAAGGGGTTCTGTCGAGTGTTGAGTAGCCGTTGCGTGCTTGTTAACCAGTATGGTTGAAATGATTCTGCCATGCTGCTTCAAGTTTTTGGGCCATAAAGTGCAGCAATACTTTCTAAAATGATATCTTCCCCGAGTAGCAAGTTCTAATATCTATATGATAGTGCCTCTGCAATTCCCTGTGCTGCAAGAACAGATCTGTGACCGCTAAGGAAAAATCTCAATAATGCAAATATGGATCTAGATCAACGGTGAAGACAAGTTTGATACATCAACTGAGTTTAGTACATAAGGAGAATTTCAGAAACATAGGATACAAGTCCTACTCCAACATACAACACTATCACTACCTCAGTGCGGATACAAAAGAGCACCCTAGAGAAATCCTACTCCCTCTCGCGCTCGGTGGCGTCACCTAAAGATGAGCCAGACTCACCTGAAGCTGGGTCGCGAGCCACGCGACGACGATGACAGATGGCACGAGCCGCCAGCTGCCCTCCCGCCGGAGGAGCCACTGCATCAGCCACCCGCGGCAGCACCACCTGCTCGCCCGCAGCCGGCCCCACCAGCCCGTCCACTGCCAGCACCTCGGCAGCACCACCGCCAGTGCCGCGCCACCAGTCGTACAGAGCCACCAACAGGAGAACCACCGCCGCATACAGCAGGGCTACCACCACCGAAGCCATGATCCAAAATATCACGACAACGAACACCTGCTTGACGAAGCCCGCTCCCTCTCGATGCCCGTAAAATTCGTCGAAGATTGCGGAAAGGAAACCCATGGTAGTAGTAGAGGAAGAAGGAATTTCAGAGACCCCCGTTTATAGCCGAGCTCAAAAGACACGCACTGCTCAGCCTCGCGTGGGAAAAGGGAAGAATCGCGTGCAATGCTCGACCAAATCGGCGCGAAATCGTCGAGGCGCCCAAAGCCGTGATGGCCACTGCGTAGATGGACCGCACACGCAGCAGTGCCATCATGGAGTGCTTCGCGCACTCAGAGTCAGCCAGGTATGAAGGGAGATGCTACGAGGAAGAAGAAGAGAGAAGGAAGAAGGAGACTAGCAGGTGGACCCCGGACCCACCTGTCTGCGAGTAAGAAGATTACCCTTTGTGTGCTTCTATCCTTTTCTCAGGAGATTAGTCCCTCGTCTCTCCAGTGCTTCGTAGGGAACATTTTGCCAAAATGATTTTGGGCATGGCCCTATCCCTCAGTGTCTGTAAACCAATTATTGGTGACACATATGTTTTCTTTTAAAAAGAAACTCTGTTTTTTTCAAACCTGTGTATACTTGAAAAGGTATATACAACTTTTCAAAGAAAAAAATCTAGACCAGGGACATGTTTAGCATATCCCTAACCTTTTGTTTTACCAAATTTGGTAATTACTTGTCCAAGTTAAATCCAGGTTATTGAGTGACGATCTGTGTGTAGGTCTTGTTTGTTATTGCCATGCTTGTGTTTGGTTGAACTAAAAACCTTGGATTTAAAGTTTCTTTATATAACCATAGTGGAAGATCCCGTGTTGATTGATTGTGTTAGCCCTGCCATGCCATCCTTAGAATGCATTGAGTGTGATAAAATATCCTGCTTTGGTAATATTTGTTCTAGTAAAATATCCTGCTGAGTGTTGAACTCTAGTATTGGGTAGAAAAAGTTTTAAAATATTTTAAATATAAGGATATATTGAACCATACAAGAAATATCTTGTATAACTCCGGGAATCTCTATTAGTCTCCGAATATCGGGATGAGATTCTTTTTAAGGGGGAAGGTTTGTAACATCCCGAAAATTCGTCCCTAATGTTAGTAATGTTTTCTCGCGCCTGAAAAACTTTTTTGTTCCCAAACTATTTTCTTTCAAACTATTGGTCTTTGAATTGACTTTGGTTTCGCTCTCTTAGAAATTTTCCCAATGATCCTCAAACCTTGTCAACCTCCACCATAACTTCATACCATTGTTTTGCCGGTCGAACCGTGATTCCATTTGGGGACTCCCAAAACCCCTCCCATTGATCCCACCAAAAGCCGCCACTGCAATTGTAGCTTGAAATAAATTCTACCAAGCCACCCTTTGGTTCCCTCATACCTATACATAACTCCCATGGAAAAACCTTTCATAGTCCCATGCAAGAATTCCAAGTTTATTCATATTCCCTATTATGCCATTTTCAATCCAAAAATTATATGGACACCTTCCACACATCCAAAAATTCTGGAATTTTGGTGAGGTCCATGATTTAATCTCCTGAACATTTCACCCCTTTGGACCAACCTCATTTGAGAAATATTTGAGGTATTTCCTTCATAATTCCTTTTTATGCCTATTGCAATTTCCAAAGCAACCCCTACATAAAAATATCATATGGCATTGAAACTTTTCCAAATAGACAAAATCCCATATACAACAACATATCCAGAAGATCATGTCAAGATTAATTAAATGAGTGCACTTGGCATACCCATGCCATTAGGGCGATTTTGGGACACCGAATTATTTGACAAACTTCCATGTCCCCAATTCATCTCAAACTCCATGGACATACCATATACACCCATTCTAGCCTACTGTAAATTTTTGGGATTTTTCTGAGCTGAGGAAGACCTCTGTCATTTCATCGAACACCTTGTGGACCCTCGGTTTTCTGAAAATCTTGTGTTGCGAAGTTTGGAATCCTGGAATGATTCTTGTTTTTTTGTGTTGGTCTCGTCGTTACGAACCCAGTGGTATGACCTGTTTTCCATTTGGCGCCCCGAGTCGGCGGGAACGCGACGATGTCGCTCGCGTCGCGCCCTGAACGTCCCGAATGCCCGCTTTGGCGTCACCTAAACTAGCTTAACCCTAAGACGCTGCCTAAATCCCACACAGTATGGTCACTTTGGAGTGCTGTGCATCCAGCTCGGCCTCCCTATCCTTTCTCCCCCGTTCCTATCCTCTCCCCCTTGTCCACCTAGCCATGGACACGTGGTTGGCCCTCCCTCCTTGCCCATGCCTATAAGAGGCCACCCCCGATCCCTCTCGCGCAAGCAACACCCCCATTCTCCCCTTCCTGGAGCACCTCTGCTTGGTTTAGCTGCGGAAAGGCGGAGCTCTGCTCCGTTTCGGCCATGGACGTCGTCGTCGGTTCACGGACCACTACGAGCTCCTGACCGAGCCGTTCTTCGATTAAACTGGTAGGGTGGTTCCCCTTGGTCTCCTCTCCCTCCTAGACGTGTCCGTTTGCGGTTGGTGCGCCGTGGCCTCGTCCGCGTCCGGGAATCGGCGGCGGCGAGCTCGCGGAGCGCGTACCGTGGCGGCGTCCCCGGTGTTTCCCCGTGCTCGTGGCCACCTCCCTCGAACTCAGCACTTCGAGTCGGCCCTTCCCGAGCCCTCGGCGGCGGTCGGCGGCCGGCGGCCGAACCGGCCGAACCGCGTCGGGCTCGCCCGCGCGAGCCATGTGCGCGTGGGGCGGCTCCGGCAGCCGGCGGTGCGGTGGTCCAGCGGCGGCGGCGAAGCGCCCTCCCCAGCACCGGTAGCTGGCGGCGGCTCCGGGCAACGGCCGGCGGCCCGGCTATCCCGGCGGTCGACAACGGTGTCGGTCCTCCCCGAGCAAGCTCCCGTACGTGAGCTGCTAGAGGAAGCTCCCGATCGATTGAAATGGGCTAGCTATAAGCATATTTATTTTTTTGTCAGGTTTACGTCTTCTGGCAAGGAAGGCGTACTTCCAGAATGCGCAACCAAACCAGCCCGGTTCTGAAATCAGCCCACTCTGTTTTTTTTATCAGGGTGAGCAGCAGATAGATAAACTTCGCCCAGCCGTATCTTTTGAACCATAGCTCCGTTTGAGGTGATTCAAATTGGTAAATTCATGGTTTGAGAAGCTCTATCCAGTGGTATAGGTTTTACAATTTTGTAAAATGTTTATATGCTCAGCACCCGCGTATGCTTGTATAGGTATTTCGCGGTACCGGCAAATCGAGACCCTAAACCGTGACGTGTCCGTGACCCCCTAAGCCAAATAGTGTCGATCTTCGAAGGCAAGCTAACCACTTGCTATGAACACTCAAGCGGTTTTTGCTTGTTTGCATTTTACCCTGTCATTTAGATGCATTTTATTGCTTATCATCTGCGGACTGTGCGTCATGAGATATCGTGGCTTTGTTTACCTCATGTCAACTGTGCATCACAAGATATCGTGACTTTATTTACATCCTGTCAACTGTGCGTCACGAGATATCGTGACTTTGTTTCATACTTATAATACGATAAACCCATGTTCCGTGGGTTGAGTTCCGGTACCCCCCGTCTAAATACACGTTGGGTCCTGCCCAAGTAGATTGAAGCGGCTACTTTTCTGTAGAGTTGTGGCGTGCGTTGGACGGTACCATGCACCACTCCCCATTCCGGCGACGATGGACTGGGGGAACCGCCGCAGTCAATGGAATGGTTGAACGGGATCGCGTGGACGCCTCCACTAACTTTTGTAGTCGATCTGTGGCTGCTACTGGCCGGAGGCATCTCCGCCATCGCCCGGTTGACGGTAACCAACTGTGATGTTTTACTTTCTTTTACTCAACCAGTGGTTGTCACTGGTCGGAGTTATCTCCGCCCTCGCCCGGTTGACCGTGTTGTTTTACTTTCTTTTACTCAACCTGTGGCTGTCACTGGTCGGAGTTATCTCCGCCCTCGCCCGGGTAACTGTGCTATTTTATTTTCTTTTACTCAACCTGTGGCTGTCACTGGTCGGAGGTATCTCCGCCATCGCCCGGTTGAAACTAACCATTGATTGAACTAACTATATATTGCTTGAACTATTGTGTGCAGTTTGTTTCTGTTTCATATTGATATGATATTATGGTTTTGCATTGGACTAATCTGTTTCATGTTGACATGATATTATACTTGTTGTGTTGGACTAATCCTTTATTGTGTTGGACTAATCCTCTGTTGTTTGGACATGTTGTTGAAAGAAACTGTATTAAATGAACCAACGCTCCAAACTTCGATAGGGTCAGTCCATAGTGCCACCAATCTGAGCATTGAACGCACTACCACTGTCGCCAAATGGGAGAGCCATAGCCTATGTAACCTATCAAGCCTCCTTTGATGCTACCCACTTGGCAAGTCTAGTCGGATACTGCATAGTTGTGGTCGGGGCTAGTCTTGCGAAGGTTCCGGAGCTAGGCGTTGCTCATGAGTTGGGAACATTCCGGATTCACTTCGTCATAAGACTTAGCCCGAGTGGTAAGTTGGTAGCTATACAAGGAGTGTCTTGGTAGCGTGAACGGTTATGTAAGTGTATCTTTCCGTCGCGAAGCAAGGTGCATTTAGATGGGTGGTAACTGCAACCTCTCGAGAGTGTATCAACTAGCAGCTAGCCTTGTTCCTAGGTTATGGAACAGTTCAGTGTCGGTCACACTATTGTCCTTTGTCGAGTCTGGAGGTTAAACTTAAGTTCGGTTTGAAAGATAAACAACCTGATTACAATAGGCTGATGCAGGGAATGTTACTTGAGTCGTGGATGGTTACCTGTGTTTGGGGTCACGGTGTGATCGTTGGGAGCCTAGAGTTAGGCCCGAGCCAACATCAACCGTGCATGCCCAGAATGGAAAGTTGAGGCCAGGGGGCCTAGAAGTTTGACAGATGTGATAAGGCCGTTGGGCCTAGTTGTGATGACAGGTGATGTTTAATATTTGGTACCAACGGGTACATCCGTTATTCGTCACAGGTAAGCTCTTTGTGTGATCGCCGGTACACGATCCAACCCCACCTGGCTTGGACTCTGTACTGGTGATACCCCTATTATTTGCTTATGCCATGATTTGTTGTGCTGCCATGTTGCTACCCACTTGGACTGCCGTAAGTAGACACTTGCCATGTTTAGATTATTTTCTGTCGCTAGCTACTTGTTGCCTGATTGCTTGACTGTTCATGTCTTGTGGTTGTTTTCTTGCAAGTACGTCATTGTACTCAAACTGGCTTTTCATGTGGCCAGACGTTGAAATGATACACCTTCTACCATAGCAAAGAGATGGAGCAAGAGCGTGCTAGGATCAGTAGCCCAGCCAGATGCCTGGGGAAAGGAGTTCCTCCAAGCCGTTGCCGAATCTATGACTTCCACTGTGAGTTAAAACTCTGTCCCGTGCCATACTTGGCCATGATAATTGCTCATGCCTTGATGGCCCTGTAAAATCATTTGTAGCTCTCTGGGCCTGATTGTGTAATGATATTTACGCTATGTTGCATTGTCGTAACGTGCGTCCGGATATCCTGGGCTGGCGCACGGGGCGACCGCCTCTCTGGCAACATGTGTCAGAGGGGGGGTGTCAAATCCGACCCCTTACCTGATCATTTAGCTCTCTTCCTTGGAAAGCCGGCAGGGCGCGCGCGGTTAAACCTTTACAATGTATGAGACTATCCAAGGGTCATCGTGGCGACATGACAAGTTTACCCACCCTATTTCAGCCCCTGCCCCCATCGCCACATCCTAAACACCACCATCCTCATCGTTTCTTTTTCCACCCACACACTCACACGCAAATGGAAATAGCAAACTAGAGGACCCTTGGATACGCCCGCACAAATTATTCGGTTAAAGGGGATTCCATATGTCCCCACCGTTGGAAGCACGCTCGGTTCTTGGTTCTAGCTAAAAGCACTCTCAGCCTAGGCGGCAGGAATGAGGCAAAACACCATCCCCAGATGGCAACTCATCCAAGCCTTTAAGCAAATTAATTAAGTACCACAAGCATCCCCCACCTTGTCCGAATATTCCATCAATTTCATAAATCATGGAAATAAATAACGGACAGCTAAGCATCCTACTAAGCATAGCTAAGCATATAGACAACAATTATTTCTTGGTCTCAGGCCAACACATCAAACCTAAGGTTCATAGGTAGGGATACATTTATTGGCTCGGGGAAAACATGCATTCATAGGATACTCTAGTATTGACCAAAATTGATATAGAATCGAATGCAATATCATGTGAATAAAATAAGTTTATAAAACAGTAGGATGCTAGATGCCAAGAAGGTTAGGTTATCTCTTGCCTTGCTGTCGGGGCGTGTAGTACTGCTCGTCGGGGTAGGTAGGGTTAACCTCCACTCCGGAATCTATCGATACCCAAGAAAATATAGAAGAACAAATAAATCATACGAAGACAAGGTGCAATGCTCAAACACATGATGACATGACAAGTTTATGCAAGGATATCATTATTTAATTTATCTAACAAATTAAATGGAGTCCCAAATAATTGATGCAAGTATTTGGAAAAAAACCCATATTTATCTTAGTGACCACATTATTTGTAAATTATTACATTACAAAAGAAAAGGCTTAATTATGCATGAACATGACATGATTACGTAGGTTTTGTTCTCCTGATCGTTTTGGTACCTTATTTGTAATTTTCCGAGTTTCGATGAATAAATAGAGAATTAAATAATTGATGGAATTTAATTCTTTTAATCAATAAAAGAATAACTTCAAAAGAGAAATGGTGATCATGATGTGATAGTAGCACGGTTTTATAGCATTTAACATGCTAATCACTTTGATATTTTATTTACCATTTTTGGTTAAATATTTCTCGAGTTATGATTTTTTCCCAATTTAGGTATTATTTATGCCATTTTAGGAATTTTTACTAAACAGCAAAATTAATAGATCCAAAAGACCATTACACTTATACTAACAGGTAGAGTTTGTTTTTCTGAACATTTTGATATTTTATTTGCTTTTTATGAAGAAATATTCAAATAGATAACAATTGTTTTAATTTCATTTGTATTTACAAAAGGGAAAATCAAAACCCTGGCAGGCCGGCCTAGGGTCGGCCAGGCCGGGCAGAGGCCCGAAGCCTCCGGCCTTTGGCCGGCCCAGGCTGGGCGTGCAGGCCGGGGGGTGGCCAAGGCCTCCGGCCTCGTGCCGGCCCAAGCTGAGCCCAGGCCGGGCACCTGCCCGAGCCATCCGGCCTCAGGCCGGACAGGCCGGTGCCCAGGCCGGGAGCACGACACGGCGGCTTACGGTGGTGATCGACGGCGACCGGCGGCGGAAGAGGGAGAGGGGAAGCAGGAAGACGCGCACGTGAACTGGGAACTCACCCTAGCAAGTTGGCGCGGTCGGGGTGGCCGGAGAGGGGAGGACGGCGGCGAAATCGGCTCGGCGGAGCGCGGCCGATGCGGGAGGAGTCGAGGACACCGGCGACGAGTCGAGCGTCCCCGGCTCGATTCCGCTGGTGGGGGGGGAGGAGGACGCGGCGGAGCTTCTCATCCGCTTCGATCCGTGCGGGGCAGATCCAGACAGCGGCAACGCGCGGAGGCGAGCGGCGGTGAAAGAAGGAGCTCGGGAGGAAGAAGGAGCGAGACGAGAGGAGAGCCAGTGGGGGGAATGGGTAGGGGAGCTAGAGGGGAGCAGGTGCGACGGTGGCGGCCTCCTTCGTCGCCCGGGGGGCCACGGCATGGTGCGGCAGGACGGCATGGGCGCGGGAGGCATGGCGCCAGTGCCTCCCGGCATTGTGGAGAAGAAAACGGTTTCACGAAAATCCCCCCAGCACCATTTTTAGTAATTACAAACAGGTCCAACAGCAATTTAGCGATTTAATTGAGGCCTTTAAACAATTTTAAAAAATTTGGGAAAATTCACATAGGCTTCCCATGACATTTAGGACCCCCACAAAAATTGGTGTTGCAAACTAAAAAGTTTTGCACAACATTTGTTCACAGGTTTTAGATATAGCCATTTTTGATAATTTTCAAAATGTATTTAATTGGAGCACATAAGGAATTCCAAAAATAATGAATTTAATCATGGAGGCTCCTAATATCACAATGAAGCACCCCATAATTTTATTTTGAATTTTTTGGAAAGGTTTAGCTTGGTTTCAAAATAGGATTTGAATTGAACCAATTTTGGATTCTCAATTTCATTTCTTATTTGGCAATATTTAGATTTTGAGAATTGGTTATAAAAGGTAAACTTGGAACTTCCTAAACAATTTGGAAATCCAAGAATGATTGGTTTGCCAATTTAAGCAATTGCATTGGTTTGGATGTTTGGGAAGTTTGCTTCCCCATTTTAATTGCTTGCATATGTTGGTTGTTAGAAATAGCAAATTTCGTATGCATGCCATGATGCAAACAACAATGCAAAAAGTGGAAAAATTCTTCGTATTCTTCAATACAAAGCTGGGCTGTTACAAGCGGAGCAGCTGCCGCGTCGGTGAGAGAACGAGGCGGGCGGGGCGAGCAGTGCCGCGCCGGTGAGAGGACGAGGCGAGCGGGGCAAGCGGTCGGAGCAGCCGCGGCGTCGAGGTCCGCGCGCCGGAGGATTAGGGCTTCACCGGAGCAGGGCTTCACCGGAGGAGCAGGGGATCACCGGTGGGGAGGAGTAGTGAGAATGGGGAGATTGCGAGGCGCCGGTGGGGAGTTAGAAAACCTCCAACAGGCCTCTAGTACCGGTTTGTAACACCAACCGGGACAAGAGGTCCTCTAGTACCGGTTCGTGCTACCAACCGGTACTAGAGGTGAACATCTAGTACCGGTTGGTAGCACGAACCGGTACTAGATGTTTTTCGGGCCGCCGCGGAAATTTGCGCGCGCGCGGCGGCCCTTTTGTACCGGTTGGTAGTACCAACCGGTACTACATGGGCTTTTGGGCCAAAATTTTGCGCGCGAAGCCCCGTTTTTCTTTTTCTTTAATTTGTTTTTAAAAGAATGTAATAAAATTATAAAATCAATATCTTTTGATCTGCTTATCAGAAAAATGCAAGTAATATATCAAATTGTTCAGAAAAATGTAATCTATATATTTATTACAAATTCATTAATGTTTCAAATTATTTTCTAAAAACTTATAAAAATCCTATCTATTTTTTGAAAAATAATTTGATTTAATCGTATCTATTTAATTGTGAAAATCAAGTCAAATTATTTTTATAAAAAATTGCAAAAAATCATATCTATTGATTTAATGTATATCTATTAATTTTTCCAAAAAATCATATCTATTAAAAAATGCACACATACCAACGTGGGAGCTGAAGGTCGGACACACAAGTAGACCTGCAGGATCTTGTGAGCCAAGTATGATGCACAAGACTTGGTACTTATGCATATCACAAGGCTCACAAGACCTGCAGGCCTACCACCTAGTGCCACAACATTTTAATCATCGGCTATCGAAGAAAAGAGAAAAAAAATAAAAACATCATCATATAGAAAAAGACAAAAACTAAACAAAAATCACTTGGATTTGTGCCTCATACTTAGGTCGGACACACAATTAGTAGCCCTGAATGATCAACAGAGCCAAGTAGGATGCACAGGACTTGTAATTGTGCACATCACAAGGCTCCGCAGACCTTCAGGGTTACCACATAGTGCCACAACATTTTTAATCATCGGCACACACACAAGCAACCCTAAATAGCTCATCGATCATAATAAAGAAATGTAATAAAACATTATTTACACGATTCATTAACCCTAATATTAATAGCATCGATAATAATTAAGTTCAACGACTGTCGAAACTAGCGAGGAAAGTTAACGTACGGATTTTGACACATGTAAAAAGTTTACAGGTGTAATAATCAAATACCCTTGCATACAAAGTTCGGTTCCTATTTTTCAGAGCAACCATTCATATCAGATTTCATAATTCAACTTCAAACATTCACATGAAGCAACAACAACACACATATGTATCAGAATATCATGTCACACTAGGCACACATCAAACTAGGAGCAGGGGATAGGAAGTCCATACCTCCGGTCGGCGGCCAAAGGTGCTGCTACCGATTCTCCAAGGATTTCTGTAGTTCAAACAAATCAAATGTTCATCAGAGATTTACACATGAAGCAACAACGCATATGTTTTGGCTGCTTGAGGGGAGGATGCGGACGGTCGCGAGTCGCCACCCAGGGGAATGAGGTTCGATGAGGGGTATACATCTCCGGAACACGAATTCGAAATGTGGGTCGGGATCCAAACAAAATGGGGTCGACAAGCCGATACGATATGTACCACGAAGAGAAAGATCTCACTAATGTTTCCCAGAATATTAGTCTAGAATTTTCGGTCGACTGGTTTCTTGTATTTGAAGGAGGGGAAATTCCGCCACAAATTCCGCAACGACGTCAGCAAATAAATACTCCTAAATACAATACTAGAAATTAGGAGCCCAGGGATCAGCCCACTACGTCAATAATCTCATCTGCCATATTTCTTTCCCACAATGGACTGTGCGAAACGGACCATCCCCAAATCTCATATGCATTGCTCTCTCCGGTGATCTTGGATCGTGCCTCCCCTAGACCCTAATCCCTACTACCCAGGCGCTGCAGTAGGGGCGGAGAGCCGCGGTGGCGTGTGGCCTTCCGGCCGGCCGCCGGCGCACCGATCAGTGGCAGGACGGAGATGGCAGCTCGAACGCGCAGAGCAGCGGGTTACTTGGCGACGGGGAGAGGAGGGCTAGTGGCGGCGGCGACGGGGAGAGGAGGGCTGGTGGCGGTGGAAGCAGCCGGTCCGCACTGCGGTGGCGGTGCGCGTGGGCCGCGGGAGTCGACGGTGGCGGCGGTGGCGGCAGTACGTCGATGGTGCCCTAACGAGTGGAAAATTAGGTGGGGATGAGCGAGAGCTCGACCGGCCGGTCCGCGCGCGCTATGTAGTACTACCTACCGCTGGCGAACCATATCTATGGTTCGCCAGTGATACTTAACTTACCGCTGGCGAACAGCTAAGACAGTTCGCCAGTGGTAGGTGGCGCCGTTACGGTTGCCCGAACCTGCGCTTACCACTGGCGCGTTGGGAGCTTTGTTCGCCAGTGGTACTTGTCTTACCACTGGCGAACAGGAATACATGTTCGCCAGTGCTATTTACCGCTGGCGAACATTGTTTTCTTGTTCGCCAGTGAGGCCCCGGCGGCTATAGCCCTTTTCCTACTAGTGTGACAAGGATAAACAAGGCATTATGCATAAATCAAACCATCACATGCATCATAGAATATCTCCAAAGTATGACAAGTCATAAAAGATCCAACACAACGGTAAATGAATAACAAATATCATCTCATACCACAATATCCACCATAGGAATTACATAGATAGATCCATACTCATGCAAGGCATATCATATGGACTTCAACAATGATCATACATAGAGAGATTAGATCAAGTTACCACCACAAACCCAAAGTCCAGGGGGTGGACTACTCCCCCTTCATCATGGTGACGCTGGTGGAGATGTTGGAGAAGATGGAGACCACCCCGGCAGCGCCCCGCCGGAGTTTTCCCCCTCCAATCTACAGCTTCAGGTCTCTGTTTCATGGTTTCTGTGTTTCGGCAGCGCTCCCTTCTGGAAAACGTCGGGGGACTATTTTTATAGTCATTTTTAGGTCAAAAGGAAGCTTCGGGAAGAAAGATCGACGACAACGGAGCCACGAGGGCCAAGTTGGTGGGCCCCACACGGCCAAGGAATCTGGCCGCGTGGGCCCCCCTCTTTTGGCCTTCGGGCTTCCACTTTTTCGCTTCCTTCGCTCCTACGCTTTGTTCCTTCCAAAAAGTGATGCTCGTAAATTTTCAGGTCATTTGGACGTTGTTTGGGTCCCTGAAACATCAAAATATAGAAAATAGGGGTTTCTGCCAGTGCAGGGTTAATTCCAGAAAAACAGGAAAACTGTGAAATCTTCCCAAAATCATTATAAAACAATGATATAACCCTTATATGATGCAAATATGATTGCAATATGAGTATTATAATGCAAAGTTCATGTATGCATTTTACATGCATCACACGGAAAGATTTTTTGTCACGTGCATCACGTCGATTGCAGAGCGAACCTCTAGGATTTTCCAATAGGGTAGCTCCCAAAATATAGATTTCTTCTTCCACATGGGTGCGTGTCCGTCAATGTCATTCGGAACAGATTGTCCGCCAGGACCCTTTCCAAAGATTACTTTTAAATCCTTGACCATACCATATATATCTTGACCAGTAGAGAGGGTAGGCTTCGTCCGGTTTTCTGTCTCACCTTTGAAATGTTTGCCTTTCTTTCTTAAGAGATGCCTGGTCGGAAGAAATCGACGATGCCCCAGGTACACAATCTTTCTACATTTCTCCAAATATATACTATCAGTCTCATGTAAACAGTGCGTGCATGCATGATATCCCTTGTTTGTCTGTACTGAAAGGTTACTAAGAGCAGGCCAATCATTGATGGTTACAAACAGCAATGCTCATAGGTCAAATTCCTCCTGTTTGTGCTCATCCCACACACGTACACCTTCTTCACGCCACAACTTAAAAGTTGTGGCAACTAATGGCCTCAGATACACATCAATGTCGTTGTCGGGTTGCTTCGGGCCTTGGATAAGCACTGGCATCATAATGAACTTCCGCTTCATGCACAACCAAGGAGGGAGGTTATAGATACATAGAGTCACATGCCAGGTGCTATGACTGCAGCTCTGCTCCCCAAAATGATTCATGCGATCTGTACTTAGACCAAACCTTATGACGTTTCATGCACAACCAAGGATTCCTTGCGTCACCTGCAAAGTCCTTGAACTCTCTTTCGATTTTTCTCCACGGCGACCCATCAGCGGGGTGTCTCAGCATCACGGCTTTCTTACGGTCTTGTTTGTGACATCGCAACAACTTGGCATGCTCTTTGTTTTGGAACAAACGTTTCAACCGTGGTATTATAGGAGCATACCACATCACCTTGGTGTTGGGAATATGCCCTAGAGGCAATAATAAAATGGTTTATTAGCATATTCATGTTTATGATAATAGTTTATTATCCATGCTATAATTGTATTAATCGGAAACATAATACATGTGTGGAATATAAACACCAGGTGTCCCTAGTAAGCCTCTACCGGACTAGTTCGTTAGTCAAGAGATGGTTAGAGTTTCCTAACCATGGACTTGTTACAGTCACTTGATAACGGAGTCATATCATTAGGAGTAATGGTGTGATGGACAAGACCCGATAATAAAGAGTTGCAATTGATCGTGTCACAACAGTTTTATTGCCAACACTTTTATAATGCCAAGTATAGTTTCCTTAGACCATGAGATTATGTCACTCCCGTTTACCGGAGGAATACTTTGTGGACATCAAACGTCACTTCGTAACTGGGTGATTATAAAGGTGGCTTTCAGGTATCTCCGATGGTATTTGTTGGGTGACATGAATCAAGAGTGGGATTTGTCCCTCCGTGTGACGGAGTAGATATCTCTGGGCCCTCTCGGTAATATAGCATCGGAAAGGTTGCAACCATGTGATTAATTGGTAATCACGGTGATCCTATATTATGGACGAGTAAAGAGAATTTGCCAGGTAACGAGATTAAACTAGATATGGAGATATCGACGATCAAGTCTCGGGCAAATTAAATATCGGTGAGACAAAGGGAATCGTATATGAGATTAAGAATCTCCGGCATCGTGGTTCAATCGATAAAGAACTTCGTTGAATATGTAGGAGTCAATATGGGCATCCCGGTCCCGCTGTTGATTATTGATATGATCATGTCTGCATGTTCTCGAACCCGTAGGGTCACACACTTAACGCTCCGATGTAGCTAGGGTTTACGATGAGATTTTTGATGGAATGAACGAATGGTGATTCGGAGTCTCGGATGGGATCCCGGACATCACGAGGAGTTCCGGAGTGGTCCGGAGAATAAGATTCATATAAGGAAAGTGGTTTCCGGAGGTATCGGAAAAGTTCCGGAATATTTCAGCAGGGCACCGGAAGGTTCTAGAAAGTTCTAGAGGAGTCTAGAAGTGGGACCCACCTAATGTAGGGGGCCCACATGGACCAAAGGGGGTGCAGCAACCACTTGGGCTGCGCACCACCTAGAGGTCCACATGGGCCTAGCCGGCCAAGGCAGGGGAAGGGGAGGCCAAGTCCTAGTTGGACTAGGTGGCCAGCCACCCCTAGTTGGAAAGGGCCCAAGCCCAAGTCCAGTTGGACTCGACTTGGGGGCCAAGTTGTGGGGGCCGGCCAGCCCCCCTCCAAACCCTAGCCGCCCCACTATAAAAGGAGGAGAGGGGAGGGGGTGCGGCACACCCTTGGTGGCTGCCCCTCTCACATGCCCTAGCCGCACCCCTCCTCCACCTCCTTCTTAGCCGCGCCACCTCCCCAAGCCGCACCACCCCTTTGCCCTAAAGGGCTGCTGCGCCTTGTCCTCTCCCTCTCCCTCTCACATGGCTTGGCGAAGCCCTGTCGGACGGAGCACTACATCATCAACGCCACCACAACCGTCGTGGTGCCGAGATCCATCTAGCCATCTCCACCTTGCTTGCGGGATCAAGAAGGAGGAGATCTACATCGAGCCGTACGTGTGGATACCGCGGAGGTGCTGCCCGTCGTGGCACTTCATCGAATTGGACTTCGAGGAAATACATCTCCTCGCGACTAGATGAGTCTAGTTGCGGGGATCGACTAGCCAACCCCTGCACCGACAAAACGCGTTTGTTGATCTTCAAGGGTAAGAGATTGGATCTCACCTTCGCTACCTTCGTCTAATAGATCTAGATCCTTGGGGTTTATTCCGTTTGTTGCGTAGGAAAATTTTTGTTTTCTATGCTGCGACCCCATCAGTGGTATCAGAGCCTAGATCTATTCGTAGATGTTGGTGCGATTAGAACACAAGTGTTGTGGGCGTTGATATTTTATGTTGCTACCTTCTCGCGTGCACTTTGCGTCTTTGCGGTATTGTGAGATGAAGCGGCCCGGACCAACCTTACTCGTCCACGCACGAGAGACCGGTTCCACGATTGACATGCAACTTGTTTTGCATAAGTGGCTGGCGGGTGTCTGTTTCTCTTGCTTTAGTGAAGATGCAATTTTCAATGGAAGGCCTTTCAAAAGGATGAGTAAATAAGCAACTACTATATCACCGTTGTGGTTTTGCGTAGATTAGAACGGTTCTATCTCGTTGACCCAAGCCACGTAAAATTTGCATAAACAAAGTAGAGGACGTCTAACTTGTTTTTGCAGAGGGGGTCATGTGATGTGGTATGGCCAATATGTGATTTGTGATAATGTATGCAATGATCATGTTTGTAATCTTTCGCGACTTGCATGTCGACGAGTACGGCAACCGGCTGGAGCCATATGGTTGTCTTTTATTTTATGTGACCTGCGTGTCAATGAATCACCATGTAATTGCTTTACTTTATTGCTAAGAGTAGCATTAGTTGTAGTTGCAATAGTTGGTGGACAACCATGGTGATGGCGCCACGATGATGGAGATCATGCCGGTGATGGAGATCATGCCGGTGCTTTGGAGATGGAGATCAAAAGCACAAGAAGAAAGGCCATATCATATCACAATTATGAATTGCATGTGATGTTAATCCTTTTATGCACCTTATTGTTATGCTTAGATGTGATCGCGACGGTAGCATGATAAGGTGATCTCTCATGTTAATATCAAGATGTGTTCTTCCCTAGTATGCACCGTTGCCAAAGTTCTTCGTTTCGAAGCACCACGTGATGATCGGGTGTGATAGATTCAACGTTCACATACAACGGGTGTAAGCCAGATTTACACACGCGGAAATACTACGGTTTCCTTGACGAGCCTAGCATGTACAGACATGGCCTCGGAACACAAGAACCGAAAGGTTAAACACGAGTCATATGGATGATATGATCAACATGGCGATGTTCACCATTGAAGCTACATCATCTCACGTGATGATCGGTTGTGGTGTAGTGGATTTGGATCGTGTGTCACTAAACAACCAGAGAGATGTTGAGTTTAGTGGGAGTTCATTAAGATGAACTAAAATTATCATAAACAAAAGTCCAGATGTCTTTGCAAAAATCCTTGTAGATCATGGTCGACTACGGTAGTCAGTTCTGCTGAAAAACTGCGTCTCGATGGGTCAAATGTTGTTGAGTAGTACCCGCGTCCTGAAAGAAGTCCTACACACCAATGGTGAGCTCTACATGCTAGAAGAACCAATAGGAGATAAACCCAAATATTTCTGCAAGCAATGAAGAGTACATGGAGTGGTTTTGAACCACCTACTTGAAAGTCAAGTGGATGATGTGCACCTTCATGAATTCTGACCTAAGTAGACAATTCAAGAACTTGATTGCAATGGAGATTGTTGATGAGCTGAAAAATAGTTTTTCAGCACAAGTTAGAATTGTAAGGTTTGAATGTCTGAACGGTTTTCTTTCACTCAAGATGGAAGAGAACACTTGCTTGGAACAACACCTGAGGATAATGCATGAGATACATCATCGTCTAGTGCTTGTTTGGAACCACGAGATGAATGACGGTTTCGCGATAGTGGGGTGATACGCTAGCTTCTCCCCAGCTTCAAGAATTGTGTCGGAGACTAGGTCATGGGAAGGGATTTGATCACTTTCTGTGAGTTTGTGTCTCGGCTGCGTCATGTCAATGTGGAACCCATAGCAAGAGAAGTTGGCAATGCAGAAAGTATATTTTGATATACAAGTTATAAGTGTTTAAGTCCAAATTGCAATTGTGGCGGTTTCGATAAGTATTTGATACTCATTCTGTTTTATGAAAACAGAACCTGCTGCTTGAGATTTGCATAAAGGATATGGGAAGACGTTGCAGAATAGTGGCAATCAAGGAGTTGATGCTGGCAACGATCTGTCTCTACATTTATCATTTTGGATTAGAGGATTTGAATAAGTTTTGTAATCGAATTAAGTGTGATTTTAATTAGTGTGTCTTGCTTATGTGAGACGGTTATTCATGTTAAAGACAATGGTTGTTCTATTTTCATGAGTGATCCTTTTGGAAATCACAAGTTTTCGATTATAAGTGTATTATTCGTATTATAATCTAGATGATAAATTGGTTGAACATTTATAAAATAAAAGACATACTAAAATATCCAAAACTTAATAATGACAATTGTTTTAGTCGTGCTAAATATTGAATAAACATTTTGATGTTTTATCAATGCGCCTTATTGAAGGAGTATGACTAAAATGCCACCCTTTGGAAGAGTGCCATGAATTGCCGAAAGTAAACACAAGTGTTGGTTGTATTTTCAGCAAATGTTAGATGTCATTATTTTGTGTACTCCATCATAAATGATTAAATAGGTGTATTTATTCGAGTTATGATATTTGATGAGATCAAATTTCTGGAGTTTAGGATATTAAGTTAACAAGAAAATTGAGTCTTTATGATTTGATCAAAAGAGACAAAATATTTGAGTTATATGTTAGTATGCGGACTTGTGAGAAGTGTTATCACAAATTACAATATTTAGAATATTTTCAAAGGAGTTTGATATGTCCTAAGATATTGTAATCACACACTATTTGATATTGTGTGGTCTCAAAGAAGGGTTTTATTTCGGGGGTTTGATAATAGCATTTAGATTTATTTGATAAACACTCTGTTTAGAAATAAGGATCTATTTAATGATTTGCATTTCGCATATGAGTTATGTGAAACAGTGGTTTCATTAATTATGAGATAATTAGAAACTATTGCAAATAAAGTTTGTAGTATATTCATATGTGACTATGAATAGAGATTCCACAATGAGAGACTAAAAGGGACAAATCAATTGTTGATTGTGTTAAATGTTTTAGTGGATTTATCGTGAAAAGGTTTCATTGATAAAAGAATTGATGGAATGGAAAAGCTAAAACCTTGCTTGTTTATGTATCAAGTGGCACATATGTAAAGTGCTATGTTGGTTAAAACTTGACACATAAAGGAATTGATGATGGTGATCATTGAATTTCGGTTTAGCTTGTCTAAACAAAAGTAGGATTCAAGAATATAAAATTTTGTCAGGTTACAAAATAATATTCATGATTTACTTGTCATGTTTGAGAAACAAGACATACCTACGAAACTACAAAGAAGAAATAGAAACCTTAAATACGAAAGTGACTAAGAGTCATTCGATGTTAAGTTTAAATCACAAAGTAATTGTTGCTTGATTTTGTGAAAGTGATGTTTCACATATTTATTCCTCAAAAGGTGTTTTGTAGAGAATAAATAAAACTTAAAGCTAGTAAAGTACTAGCGTTTCGTATAAAGAGTTCTCGATATTAATAGTTAATTAAGAATTTTGGAGGTGTCCAAAATATCGAGAAAATGCACGAGTGTGATCTAATTAAGATATGTGGCGACATATATTAAGTTAGAGCAGAAACTATTTTCCAAGATCAAAATATGTGGTGACATATGTTTGAGTGGGAGCTAGTTAAATCATGGTCAAATATAAGGATAACATATTTCTGAGTGGGAGCCAAAGTGGTTTCACAATTTAATATGTGTATGGTGTATATTTGAGTGGGAGTTTACAACATCTTGTTTGTGTGAAATGGAGATTTCATAAATGTTGTAAATAAGTCAGGAACCAAACGCATAACTTATGAAGTTAGTTTGAACGTCAAATATCCATGGAGATGGATGTATCTATGGAGGATAGATATGTTTGATAAAGCATTATGTCAGGATGTTTAACCTAAGTAAGATTTTGAAGGAGTTCAAAATAAAACAAGAGAAGAAAGGTTCATCTGCTTGTGAGAAATAGGTGAAACATTGAGTTGATAACTCAGTACAAAATGATGGTTGGAGGATATGTTAGAATTCGCTATGAATCGTTCATAGGACTAAACATATAAGAACCATGTGTTTGTATTTGACAATATGTGACCCAAGTTCTTGGTTAGAAGAACATGTTAAATGAGGAGTCATTTTTCTATGGAGTTGAGATAATAGAATCTAGAGATTGGTAGACTTGGTTGAAGTCATAAAACCAAACTAGATTGGGGATCTCATGATAGCAGAAGCGCAGCGAAAGCATGATCGGAAATATCGAAGTGACATGATTGCACTGTCGATTTGTGAGTCTACAACATATAGGAGTATATGATTGATTCAAGGATTAAAAGATATAATATTATGGTTTGAGAAATTTTGTTTCAAGACTGAGTGAGTTCCGGGTGCACATGCTATGTGAAAGTTCTCTTGACTGATCATACGTCATGTAGGCATAAAAGGGAATCGAAAATCTCGCTCTCTAACCAAATATATTATATTCATCATATGATGATGTGAGTTTATCATGTGATGATATGAGGTTTATCATATGATGATAAATAATGTCAAATTAGGTGACATTGAAGTTTTGCAAAGAACATAAAGAACTGTATAGTACAGAGCACGGACAGAACCTCTTCCACGAGCAAACATGATCAGCACTGAGACTCCATGAGTGTTAGACACCATGAGTGTTGGATCGAGAAAATGTAAACTAGATTATTGACTCTAGTGCAAGTGGGAGACTGTTGGGAATATGCCCTAGAGGCAATAATAAAATGGTTTATTAGCATATTCATGTTTATGATAATAGTTTATTATCCATGCTATAATTGTATTAATCGGAAACATAATACATGTGTGGAATATAAACACCAGGTGTCCCTAGTAAGCCTCTACCGGACTAGTTCGTTAGTCAAGAGATGGTTAGAGTTTCCTAACCATGGACTTGTTACAGTCACTTGATAACGGAGTCATATCATTAGGAGTAATGGTGTGATGGACAAGACCCGATAATAAAGAGTTGCAATTGATCGTGTCACAACAGTTTTATTGCCAACACTTTTATAATGCCAAGTATAGTTTCCTTAGACCATGAGATTATGTCACTCCCGTTTACCGGAGGAATACTTTGTGGACATCAAACGTCACTTCGTAACTGGGTGATTATAAAGGTGGCTTTCAGGTATCTCCGATGGTATTTGTTGGGTGACATGAATCAAGAGTGGGATTTGTCCCTCCGTGTGACGGAGTAGATATCTCTGGGCCCTCTCGGTAATATAGCATCGGAAAGGTTGCAACCATGTGATTAAGTGGTAATCACGGTGATCCTATATTATGGACGAGTAAAGAGAATTTGCCAGGTAACGAGATTAAACTAGATATGGAGATATCGACGATCAAGTCTCGGGCAAATTAAATATCGGTGAGACAAAGGGAATCGTATATGAGATTAAGAATCTCCGGCATCGTGGTTCAATCGATAAAGAACTTCGTTGAATATGTAGGAGTCAATATGGGCATCCCGGTCCCGCTGTTGATTATTGATATGATCATGTCTACATGTTCTCGAACCCGTAGGGTCACACACTTAACGCTCCGATGTAGCTAGGGTTTACGATGAGATTTTTGATGGAATGAACGAATGGTGATTCGGAGTCTCGGATGGGATCCCGGACATCACGAGGAGTTCCGGAGTGGTCCGGAGAATAAGATTCATATAAGGAAAGTGGTTTCCGGAGGTATCGGAAAAGTTCCGGAATATTTCAGCAGGGCACCGGAAGGTTCTAGAAAGTTCTAGAGGAGTCTAGAAGTGGGACCCACCTAATGTAGGGGGCCCACATGGACCAAAGGGGGTGCAGCAACCACTTGGGCTGCGCACCACCTAGAGGTCCACATGGGCCTAGCCGGCCAAGGCAGGGGAAGGGGAGGCCAAGTCCTAGTTGGACTAGGTGGCCAGCCACCCCTAGTTGGAAAGGGCCCAAGCCCAAGTCCAGTTGGACTCGACTTGGGGGCCAAGTTGTGGGGGCCGGCCAGCCCCCCTCCAAACCCTAGCCGCCCCACTATAAAAGGAGGAGAGGGGAGGGGGTGCGGCACACCCTTGGTGGCTGCCCCTCTCACATGCCCTAGCCGCACCCCTCCTCCACCTCCTTCTTAGCCGCGCCACCTCCCCAAGCCGCACCACCCCTTTGCCCTAAAGGGCTGCTGCGCCTTGTCCTCTCCCTCTCCCTCTCACATGGCTTGGCGAAGCCCTGTCGGACGGAGCACTACATCATCAACGCCACCACAACCGTCGTGGTGCCGAGATCCATCTAGCCATCTCCACCTTGCTTGCGGGATCAAGAAGGAGGAGATCTACATCGAGCCGTACGTGTGGATACCGCGGAGGTGCTGCCCGTCGTGGCACTTCATCGAATTGGACTTCGAGGAAATACATCTCCTCGCGACTAGATGAGTCTAGTTGCGGGGATCGACTAGCCAACCCCTGCACCGACAAAACGCGTTTGTTGATCTTCAAGGGTAAGAGATTGGATCTCACCTTCGCTACCTTCGTCTAATAGATCTAGATCCTCGGGGTTTATTCCGTTTGTTGCGTAGGAAAATTTTTGTTTTCTATGCTGCGACCCCATCACTTGGCAGGAACCCTCTTCCTGTGGTGCTCGCCCTCAACATTACCGGGGTCATCTCGTCTGATCTTATACCGCAATGCACCGCATACTGGGCATGCATTCAAATTCTCGTACTCCTCACCGCGGTAGAGGATGCAATCATTAATGCATGCATGTATCTTTTGCACCTCTAATCCTAGAGGGCAGACCACCTTCTTTGCTTCATACGTACTGGGGGGTAATTCGTTATCCTTTGGAAGCGTCTTTTTTAATATTGTTAGCAACTTTTCATATCCCTTCTCAGATACACCATTCTCTGCCTTCCATTGCAGCAATTCCAGTGTGGTACCCAGCTTTTTCTGGCCATCTTCGCAATTTGGGTAAAATAATTTTTTGTGATCCTCTAACATGCGCTCCAATTCAACCTCCCGTTTTCACTTCCGTAGTTTATCTGTGCATCAAAAATGGCCCCGCGAAGATCATCGTTGGGCTCTTCTTCAGCTTCGTCTTCCCCCACTGTAGTACCACCGTGTGAAGTGAATGTAGGATAGTTGTCATCATCCTCTTCTTCTTCATTGTCTTCCATTATAACCCCTGTTTCTCCGTGCTTGGTCCAACAATTATAGCCGGACATAAAACCGGACTGCAACAGGTGGAAGTGAAGGGTTTTTGAGGAAGACTAATCCTTCATATTCGGACAGACACTACATGGACAACTAATAAAACCATTCTGATTCTTGTTTGTCTCAGCCACACGGAGAAATTTATGCATTCCATTAATGAACTCGGGACTATGTCGGTCACCCTACATCCATTGCCAGCTCATCTGCGTTATATAAGTATATAAAAAATCATTACACCCAACATCATGAATAGAGAAGTGACCAAATTAATTAATTAATACAAGTTCATCACATTAAAACCAAAGTAGAGTAGTGACCAAATGTAATACATAGTTCTCATAAAACATACATTGAAACTAACATACAACTATCTAATGCATTTAAATGCAACAACACATGCGATCAAAATCGCAACTAAGGTAACCATTGATCCAACAACATAATGATACCAAGCCTCTTTATTAATGGCATATTTTCTAATCTTTCTAATCTTCAAGCGCATTGCATCCATCTTGATCTTGTGATCATCGACGACATCGGCAAGATACAACTCCAATTTCATCTTCTCTTCTTCAATTTTTTCAATTTTTCTTTCAAATCATCATTTTCTTTTTCAACTAAATTTAACTTCTTGACAAGAGGGTCGGTTGGAATTTCCGGTTCATATATCTCCTAGATAAAAATATCTATGTCAAGTGTTGGTCGGCATAATTATTATAAACTCAAAATTAAACAAATAGTTATAAAAGATAATATATCACATCCGAATCATAGACCAGACGAGGGCCGACGGGGACAGATTTCAAAACCATGGCACTATACATATAAAAAATGTAAGAAAATTATACAAGTAATAACTATGCATCTAAATCATATAAATAAGTTTTTTTAAAACAAAAGAGAAAAACAAGAGGCTCACCGAGGTGGTGCCTATGACGGGACGGCGCAAGCGATCAACGGCGATGAGGACGGGGACCGGATGACACTAAAACCAAAAAATCATACTTTAATTTGAGCTCAAATTGCAAAACATATGAAATCCCTAACTTAGGCATTTCATCAAATACCTAGCTAGCACTAGAAAAATGAAATGAGCTAAACTAGCAACGAAATGAGCTCAAGTAGCAATGCCGGAAGTGCTAACCCTTGGATAGATGAGGCGTCGTCAATCTTGACGAATGGTGGGAAAAAATGAGGACGAACTCGAGCTCGGGAGAGGAAACAAATGAGAAAATGGTGATGAACTCGAGCTCAAAAATGGCCATGGCCGGCTCGGGGGTGGGAGATGATATAGGGAAAAAACTGTAGTCCCAGTTCGTTACATGAACCGGTACTAAAGGTCAATCTTTAGTACCGGTTCGTGATAGGAATCGGTAGTAAAGGTTCTCGCGCTGGTGAGAGAGCATGGTTGCCCCCATGTGTGGTTTTGGTAACTAATGTGTGCTTTGAGCTATACTTGTAGGTTTGGTCCATAGCATGCTTGAACTCCATATGTTGGAGTCAAGGCTAAAAGAAGAAGAGTTTATGTTGATCAAGGCTGATTAACACACAAGGCTAGGGATGTACCATGAGGAATTGTATGATCGCATGGTAGTTCTTCATGAGCATGCAACGAAAGGGATATCCTATGTAGCCCATGGAGGATGGCGTCACGTGGTGATCGTCATCAAGATAAAGGCCAAGTGAAGATATGTCGAAGGGTGTCTCTCCCATCTTGGTGTATGGGGGAGCATGTTGCGAGTCTTCACCGAGCGGAGCGCAATCAAGAAAGGTGGTCCAACTTGAGAAGGTCAAGATCATCATCCTCAAGCTCAAGTGGATTATGCGAAAGGCAAAGGTATGATATTGATAAGTTTTCTATTTTACCGGTCTCATGATGTTAGTTGAGAGACAGGGTTATAGGATAGATAGCCATACTATCAAGAGGGGCTCTCGAGCGAGTATCTTGATCGTATCGTCGTAGAGAGCTCAAACCTTTGCATCCTTGGTATCATATTTATTGGTTCTTATTTGGCTCTTATCGTGGTGTGGTCTTGGTGCTTGTCGTGCTTGTCATGACAAGGCCAAGTTCACCAAAAACGGATTCCGTATGCATCTTCTCTTGCGTTTTCGGTTTTTGAGATTTTGCCGATCCATCTATGCGGAAGGTTTCACTCTTCCATTTTTTAGCAAAATATCCCTTGCTTTGTAGGGTAGCTCTTGTCGTCCTCTTTCCAACAAAATTGGATTCACCTCGATCGGAGTTTCCTAGCAAAAGTTATTCAGTTTCAGGGTTTTGCTGTTTTTCTCTGTGCAGCGGTAGTACCGCCGCCTCCGGCGGCAGTACCGCCGGTGGTACCACCAGCAGTGCCGCCAGCACCACCGCCAGGGAGGTGCTCTGTTAGCCCTCAGTGGCAGTAACGCCACCTCTGGCGGTAGTACTGCTCCTGAGGACGTTGAGCCCTCTCCTGGGCTGTGCAGCACCGCCAGCAGTGCTGCCAGCACTACCGCCAGGGAGGTGCTCTGTTAGCCCTCAGCGGCAGTACCACCGCCTCTAGCGGTAATACTGCTGCTGGGGACATTGAGCCCTCTCCTGGGCTGTGCAGCACTGCCTGCAGTGCCGCCAGCACTGCCGCCGTTGATACCCTCTGTTTCACCCCAGCGGTAGTACCGCCACCTCTGGCGGCAGTACCACCTGTGCGGGATCTTTTGCTAGCTGTTGGCTGGCTGAAATGCATGGGGGCGGTAGTACCGCCAACACTGGCGGTAGTACCGCCCCTGCGCGAATCTGCCCCCCAATGGTTGGATTTTTTTTTGCAAAGCCAACGGTTGGATTTTTGGGGCAACCTATTTAAGGGGCCTTCTTCCCAATGGTTTCCCAACTCTTTCCATCTCTTGGCACTCTCTCTCTCCTCCATTGTTGACCTTTTTGAGAGCTTTCTTCCTCTCCATCCCTCCATGATTCTTGCCTCCTTCTAAAGGGAAAAGAGAGAGGAGATCCAGATCTACCACTTTACCAGGCCATATCTCCTCTAAGTGAGGGGAACCCTTTAGATCTAGATCTTGGAGTTCCTTCGTGTTCCTCCTTTGTTCTTCCTCTCAAATCCCTCCCTAGCATGAGTTGCTTTGGTTGGATTTCGGAGAGAAGGACTTGACCACTTAGTGTGTTCTTGCCATTGCATTGGTGCATCGGTTTGATTTCCCCATGGTGATACGTGGGATTGAAGTTTGAGAAGCTTGTTACTCTTGGGTGCATAGGGCTCCCAAAAGCTTGTGCCTCTTGGGTGCATTGTGCACCCTAGACGGTTGTATGTGCTACGGGAGCCTCCTATTGTGTGGAGGTAGGCTCGGCCAAATTGTACGGGTTTGGTCAATGCCCTCAAAAAGACCTCATTGTACGGGTTTGGTCAACGCCCTCAAGACAACCTCATAATGGATGAGCAAATCCCCCATCGGGTATTCCCCACGGAAGGAGCTCATGGAGAATAGGGTGAGCACGGACGTGCTTGTAGGAGGGCCAAGGAGCCTCCACACCTCTCCAACGTAGACATACTTCCGTTGGGAAGGAACTACGAGAAACAAACCTCGGTCTCCACTTGTGTCGGTTATCTCTATGACGAAACCCTTTTACTTATGCATTTACCTTGTGATAGCCATCGAGCTTGAAGTACTATATATCTTGCTATCCTTGTTGTTTAACTTTCCTAGCATAAGTTGTTGGTGCACATAGGTGAACCTAGTATATTAGGTTTTGTGCTTGATAAATTAAACGCTAGTTTTATTCCGCATTTATTCAAGACTAAACGTAAAAGTTTTAAATCGCCTATTCACCCCCTCTAGGCGACATCTCGTTCTTTCAATTGGTATCAGAGCAAGGTCTCTCCTTGTTAGGCTTCACCGCCTAGAGAGCAAAGATGTCGTTTAGTAAATTAGTGCACGATCCCACTTTTATATTCGATGGCACAAATTATGTTACTTGGAAAATTCGCATGCTTAATCTTTTTAGGGACATAAGTCCAAATATAGAGAGAATCTTAGATATGGGATTTCCTCCTCCAAAGGACTCCCAAAAGTTGTCTTTAGAGGATGAGGAAATCTCTTATCTTGATTCTCTATTATCTAATGCAATTTTCCATGTTTTGAGTGATGTAGTTCTCGGGTCAATCATGCCTCATTGGAATGCTCATGACTTATGGACGAAGCTTCAAGATAAATATGGCAAGTCCAAGATTAATGAGGATGATTGTCCTCCCTCCACCTCCGGACGTGATGAGTTCTCGACTTCATCTACCTCACCAATATGTGGTAAGCCACAAACTAATGATATGGTGAGTAGTGATAAATCTTGCAATGATGATAGTGAGCTTATTGTTGATCTTTCATCTCTATCTTATTGCAATGCTTTATCTAAGGACTTAAACACTTTTAGCACTATAAATGTCTTACATGCTTGTGTTGATAGTCCTTGCATATCATGTAGAAATTGCATGAATAAATCTCATAATGATATGCTAGCTATATCTTGTTGCCATGATCAAAATGCTTGTGTTTCCTCTAGTCCTTGTGTTCCTAACAATGTAGAGGAAATCCAACTCTCTATAAAACAAGATATTAATTTAAGTGATGCATCAACCAATGGTTCATCTTCATCAACTATCTTTTGCCTTATGGCTAAATCTACAATTGATGATGATGATAATAATGATGATGTTGATAATGATGCTTTCTTAGATAAGATGAAAAATGTTGTCCTTCATGCTATTCGTAAAAATGATAATGCTTCCTCTACTTTCTTAAACATCATGTCTATTGTTGATGAAAGTAAAAATATTATTGATGAGTATGAAGACACAATTGAGAAAATGGAAGCTCGTGAGCGTGATTATGCCAATGAGATTGCGGACTTCTCTATTGCTCTTGAAGAAGAGCAAGGTCATAGGTCGACCCTTGAGGAAACTCTTGTGAATCTTGAGGAGTCTAATAATCTAGATATGTCTAAATTAAGAAAAGAACATGATCATGCTCAAGCTCTTGCTAAAATATTAAAAACTAAAAATGGTGAGCTTGTTGTTGAAAATGTTAGATTTCTTGAGGCTAATGAGAAGCTTGAAAAGGAATTCAAGTCCTTGGAAGGTTCTCTCGCTAATCTCACTAAGTCTCATGATCAACTCCAAGCTCAAATGCTAGCAGAGCTTCCTACTTGTTCTCCTATTGCTATTAATGATGATGCTTGTGCTACTAACTCTACTTATTGTGAAGCATCCGTTTTAAAGGAGAATGTTGAGCTAAGGGCTCAACTTGAGTTGCTAACTAGCAATTATGGGAAATTGGAAGAAAGTCATAAAAAGCTATCTAGCTCTCTTGATGATCTTCCAGTGTCCCATCATAGGCTAAAGTTAGCTCATGAGGCCATCGATCACTACCAAGGTAACATCTAGTGAGCCTCATGTGGACATAATTGCTATATTGCCATGTGCTAGTCCTAGTAGTTCATCCACTCACAATGTTGGCACATATTGTGATGAATTACTTTCCATGCCTTGTTGCTCTAACAATCATCTGCACAGGAACATCTATGATCTTCATCTGCATGGTTTTTTTGCCAACAAGACCTGTGGAACAGCTCTTCCTCCTGCCATGCAATGGACAAAGATAATGGAGATGGTTCTTCCATCTTTGATGAATCAGCATATCCCCAAGGCTCTTAACAACACTGCTCTGTCTTTTGTTAAGGTTTTTTGAATTCTGATCCTGTTTGCACAAGAGACACTGCTAGTTCTGAGATGGTTTCGCGCAATCCCACTGCTAGGAGGTTGTGTTTTGATGTAGCAGATGTCAATGGTGATGGGTTTACAAGCAACAACAGCTTTACTTCAAGAGATGGTTTTCAGTTTGTGGCAACCCCAGCTACAGTTACTAAGAAGAGAAGCAGGGGCAAGAAATGTATTCCAACTGATACCAGTACGATCAGGAGAAGCACCAGGCAATCGGTTAGAGCTAATGGATATAAGCTTTATCCCATGAAGGAGAATCCTAAACCACCTAGGAAGAAGGCCAGGAGTGCCAGACCCATGAAGGAGGATGGGCCTGTCACTCCTCACATTCCCATTAGAATCCTGCAGCAAGTTGGGCGGGAGCTTGAAATTCCAGAAGCAGAGATTTCAGAGGATAGGCTTGAAGCCCATTCTGGAAGATCTAAGCCCAAGGAAGCAGATGATGAGTCAAAGAACTAGCCCAAGCTATGGCCCAAGTGTGGGCCCTTTTGACCCTCCCATGGGTGGTTTATCAATGGTGTTTATCATGTTATTCATGTTTTTGTTAAGTACCTTACTCATGTATCAGACAATTATGTTATGTTGCTATCAGACTGGTTGCTTGGATGATTATGTTTATCTGGCTTTTGTTGGGAGTTTGTTGTTGACGTTGCTACTTCCCTAGTTGACTGGTGTTCCATGTCAGCTTATTTTCACATTCCTCAATTGTTTGTTCCATGGATACTACAACTCAAGGCTATTAGATTGGAAGGTTTTGGACTAGAATGTGAGAGGCTTGAATGATAAAGATAAACGCTTGTTTGTTTACAATAAAATTGAGGAAAGTCAATGTGCTATTATTTGTCTCCAAGAAACGAAATGTGAAAGTTTTGATCATTCATTTATAAGGTCCTTCTGTCCAAAAAGATTTGATAAATTTGCCTTTGCCCCTTCTGTTGGAGCATCTGGAGGAATTATTGTGCTATGGAACAGTGCTATCTTTGAGGGAACTCTTTTAGAAGCGACTAGAGCAGCTGTTAAAATTTCCTTTACCTCCAAGCACACCCAGGAATCATGGGCACTTGTCAACATGTATGGGCCGTACAGAGGCATAGACAGAGATGATTTTGTGCAGTGGCTTCATGATCTTGACATTCCAATGCATGAGAACTGGTTATTGCTTGGGAATTTCAACTTTATAAGGTCTGTGGACAATAGAAACAGGCCAGGAGCAGATATGAATGACATTTTCATTTTCAATGAAATTATAAGTCACTTGGGGCTGGTTGAGTTACCTTTAAAGGGGAGACGTTTCACCTGGTCAAATATGCAGGATCAACCTTTACTAGAGCAGCTGGACTGGTTCTTTACCAGTACTGGTTGGACTTTGAAGTATCCTAACACTATTTTTCTTCCTCTATCCAAGCCTACCTCTGATCATGTGCCTCAATACCGAAGGCACAAATTTTCAGATTCGAAAATCACTGGGTTCAACAACCTGGGTTCCTTGACTTAGTTCAAAAAGTGTGGAATTGGCCAGTGCGAGCTACATCGAGTGCAGGGATTCTTACAGCTAAATTTAAGAATATAAGACATGAGCTCAAGAGATGGGGCAGGTCGTTGTCTCAGATCAAGATCTTAATTGGCAAGTATAATAAGGTGATTTTTATTCTGGACCAGCTTGAGGAAGAAAGAGGGTTGAGTCGACCAGAGTTCAACTTCAGGAATATTGTAAAGGCCCACTTAAAGAGAATCATATTGATACAATCTGAATATTGGAAAAAACGTTGTACAATAAGATGGGTTCAATTAGGTGGTGAAAATACTAAATTCTTCCATGCCAAATCTACAGAAAGGTATCGTTTCAATACCATTGCTGAAATAAAGAATTCGGATGGAGTGACGCTTGTTGATCACCAGCAAAAAGCTGCTGCTTTTTGGCATTGCTTCAAGAGCAGAATGGGTGTTACCATGCCAACTGTGCAGCCTGTTGATATGTCATGGTTGTTGCCTGTTATTGAGGATTTAGAAAGTCTTGTTCAGCCTTTTTCTGTTGAGGAGATCGAAGGAATTGTCAGTCTCGTGAAAACAGATAAGGCACCTGGGCCTGATGGTTTCAATGGACTATTCTTGAAGAAATGTTGGCATATTATTAAAGACAATTTCATTAATCTATGTAATGATTTCTTCTCTGCCAAGGCATCTTTGGAAAGTATCAATGGTTCCTTCATTACACTCATCCCTAAAAATCAAAATCCAGAGACAGTTAATGATTTCAGGCCTATCCCATTGACCAATACTTGCCTTAAGTTCTTAACTAAGCTTCTGGCCAATAGGCTGCATCAAGTAATTACCAGGACCATACATGACAATCAATATGGCTTTATCAAAGGAAGAACAATCCAGGATTGCCTGGCTTGGTCTTTTGAATTCCTTTTTCAATGTCAACAGTCAAAGATGAAGGTGGTTATTCTCAAAATTGACTTTGAAAAGGCTTTTGACACATTGGATCATAATGTTATTTTGCAAGTGTTGAGAGCAAAAGGTTTCCCTTCTCTTTTCCTTTTGTGGATAAAGGAGATATTCTCTTCTGGATCTTCCTCTGTTCTGTTAAATGGAGTTCCAGGGAAACCATTCATCTGTAAAAGAGGGGTGAGACAGGGGGATAACCTTTGTCCTTTGCTTTTTGTAGAAGGAGCTGATCTGTTGCAAAGTATGGTTAACAGGGCATATGCAGAAGGACTTTTAAATGCGCCAATTCCTGTCAGATCAGATTTCCCAATAATCCAATATGCTGATGATACTATTATCATCTTGCCAGCTAATAAGCAAGACTTGCAAGTGTTTAAGGATATATTACATCTATATGCTGCTATCACAGGCTTGAAAGTTAACTTTCATAAGTCATCTATGATTCCAATCAATGTTCCTCAGGCCGAAGTAGAAGAGTTGGCACATTTTTGAATGCAAAGTGGAGACTATGCCTTTCACTTATCTGGGACTTCTTATGGGAACTACTAAGCCGGCTGTTAAGGATTTTTCACCCCTGATTGATAGGATTGAAAGAAGGTTGTCTGCCACAACTTCCTTTTTATCATATGGTGATAGGCTGGTCCTGGTCAACTCTGTTCTCTCTTCTCTCCCAACATATTATATGTTGTGTCTTAAAATCCTAGTGGGAGTAATTGAGGTGATTGATAGAGCAAGGAGACATTGTTTGTGGATAAGGAAAGACAAGGAAAAAGTAAATTCGTTGGTGGCATGGGATATGGTTTGCAAGCCAAAGAAAAAAGGTGGTCTTGGCATCATTAATTTAAAATTGCAGAATGCAGCCCTTCTCCTTAAACACTTGAGCAAATTCTATAACAATGAGGATATTCCATGGATACAACTGATTAGGGAGGCGTATTATCACCAATCTGTACCACATGCAGTAGTTAGCTCTGGCTCTTTCTGGTGAAGGGGAGTATTTTCTCTTTTTGATCAATATCAAGCCATAACGAAGTGTGATGCAGGCAATGGTCACTCCATCTTATTCTGGTCTGATTTATGGAGGGATGAAAAATTGGAAAATACTTTTCCAAGATTATTCTCTTACTCTATTGATAAGCTACAGTCGGTTCATCAATTTTTAGATAGGGATAATTGGTTAGATCACTTCCATCTTCCTTTGTCTGTTGAAGCACACCAGGAACTACAGAGTATGCAGCGCAGCCTTCAAGGATTGCACTTGGACAGTAATTCTGGGGATAAATGGATTTGCAGCCTAGGAAATGGTATTTTCAGACAAAGCCTGATATATAAGCAATATTGAAGCCATATTGCAAATCACACGCCATCTTGCTGGATATGGAAGAGTAAGTGTCAGTCAAACCATAAATTTTTTGCTTGGCTGTTACCCCATGATCGCCTAAACACAAGAGATATGTTGTTCAGAAGGAATTGGAATGTTATAGACTCCTTTGATTGTGTACTTTGTCATGCCCATGAGTATGAAGACTGGCGACATTTATTTTTTAATTGTGTCTTCAGTACTAGAGTCTGGAACTTTTTGCAAATACCATGGTACCCTGGATCAACTAATGAGACTCTACTAGCTGCAAAGAGAGGTTTTGGAGGTGCATGTTTCTCTGAAATTGTGATCCTTGCATGTTGGTGCATATGGAAGCAAACGAATGGATGGATATTAAAAAATATCAGGCCAACTTTCAGGGGATGGAAGGCAGCTTTCATACATGAAGTCACTCTGCTTAAATACAGGGTGAAAGATTTTGTTGCTGTTTCTTTGTCATCATGGCTTGACAGTCTACATTAGCATGCTCTGTGAATATGTAAATATGTAATTATGTAATACTTCTGTACACACTTTTGTTTTTTAAATAAATTGGTGGGGATGTGGGGGTTTCCCCTGCAGTAGTTAGGCTTCAAAAAAAACCATGTAGGGGAAAGAAATGAGCCCAAGGCCCAAGCCACTTCTTTGAAGAAAGGCTTGGAAAAGCGTCATGAAGGGAAGACCACACTTGAAAACTTGTTGAGTGTGCAACAATCCCCCAATGACAAGATTGGACTTGGATTCAACTCCAACAACAAGAACAAGTCCAAGATTGACAAGAAGAAGGGCAAAGAACAAGTCAAGAATTCAGCCAAGATTACTTGCTTCAAGTGCAAGATCGAAGGGCACCATGTTAGAGATTTCCCTATGAAGAAGAAGCCTCTCAATGAGAAGCAACTAGGGAAGCGGCCTCTTGTTCAATCTCATGCTCAACCACGAGTTGAACAAAGGCCACCTCCTAAGAAGACTCATGCTATTGCTCCTCAAGTTGAGGAGCCTATTAAGAAGAAAGGGAAGAGTCAGTGTTGCTGCCTATGCCGTGAGAAGGGTCACGTGGCGTCTTCATGTACTAACGGTACCCTATCCAACCCCATTCTAATTGATGATGTTTATTCTCTTAGGAAGGATAGGATTGTCAATGTGTTTGACAAATATGTGGGTGCTCAAAGTGGTGTCAAGAAAAGAACCATTTGGGTACCCAAACCTATTGTGACTAACATCTTAGGACCCAACTTTGTTGGGGACCAACAAGCTCAAACTTGATCAATAGGTTGTGTTGGAGGACATTGGATACTTGCCTATCTTTTGAAGAAGTAAGGGATCTTCATTGTTATATTTCCTCAAGCCGAGCCAATTGGATTATCACATATCTATCTTATACCCAATGTTCCTCCTTGCGGTAACTTGTACTTAACTCATTTACATTGAAAGTTACTTGCCCCCTTGCATGTGTTAGTTTTGTTCCTAGCATGTGTTTGTATATGATGTGCTTCTTTCTTACTTCTTGAGAAATTAATCAAGTATGTGTATGTTAGTTGTGTATCATGTATGTGTAAACTTTGTGTTGAGCCTTTTATTGGACCTTGTGTGGATTTTATTTGGCTCTTTTGAGAGATTAATGGACTATACCATTTTTGGGTGAGTGACTTTCTTTGTGCACTTCACAATCCTAAAAATGTGTATTCATGTTGTACACAACATAGTATTGATATAGTAAGATTATCTAGTCTCTATGTGGTATGTATGATTCATGAGAAATTCAAATTTTATAATGTCCATTAATTTCTCTTCTTGGTTTTTACTTGCCTCTTGTTAGAAAGAAATGGATCATCACGTTATGGGGGAGTAATAAGCTATGTGCCTATTACAATTCTAGAAAACGTGAACATTTGAGGTGTTGCCACTTGGATTTGACATTGTCAATTATCCTATTCCTATGTGGCATGTTTGCTCAAACAAGTTCCAATTTTATTGAGTGCTTCTTTTGGTTTTCTTTTGGATCTTGTTTGCTTGAGTTTTGCTTGGTGTGGTTTTCCTCAAATATGTATTTCCATATTCTATTTGAGAAATCATTCGCTCCATATTATTTTAACCATGGCTTTGCCGGTTGGTTCGAATAGTTGGAGCTACCAACAAACTCTATCAAATATGGCATTGCTTTAATTCTTATCTTTTGACATATGACTTATCTTGCGAGGATATTCTTGGATATCTCTATCACCGGGAAAATATTTCCTTTTACTCATTGTCCTTGGACAATTGATATTGATGTTCGTGGTAGAATATTTGTGATTATCCTTCGTTGGCCTTTGCTCTTATTTGCCTTATCTCTTGCCAAGTTTTTATTATTTTTTATTTTGTGTTGACTCTTGTCTTCCTTGCTTCTTTCATGGATCCTTTTTTTTCAATTGGTATTCTTTAGTGTTGTAAATGGCATATGGAGAGTAATGATCCCTTGTGTGTGCGTTTTGTATTCAAATGCAAATCTTAAAGATAATGCATGAATCTTGGGGGAGCTTTCCACTATTATTTAGAACACTATCTTATCAATTGACATTGGATCCTTTCAATTGGCATTTAATTTCTTTCCTTGGTGTTTATGGAAGACAAAACTTTTCCTTTTGTGCTTTGTGCCATCATGAAAACTGTAGAGAGTGTTTGGTTTGTTTGTTGTAACCTTGCTCTATCTTGGGAGTTTCTTTCTCATTTCTCAATTTGTGTCTTATCTTCTTAAATGGGAAAAACCAATGAGCATTTATCTTTTTATATTATCTTCTATGCTCATTGATCTTGCTTAGGTACCTTCAATTGTATCTATTGAAATTTTATATCTCATCCATAGATATTTGTTTCAATTGGTATCTCTTATGGGAGCTTTGATACCTTGTTTCTTGATTTTATTGGTATCTTTCAAGTAATACTCTTCTCTTGGTATCTTTGCCTCTTGCGGGTATCTTATTTTCAATTGGCGTCTTATCTCGCATGTGTTGTTTGATTTGATTCCTATAGATACCTCACTTCATGTGTTCATGTGTTGGAATCAATCATTGGTTGTTTTGATTTTTCCTTGATCATGTGTTGATTTGGATTTTGATATAATTTGGACAACCTTTTCGGGTCACACCTTGGTGTGCCTACTTTTGGTTTACTTGGTGTTTATGTCCAAATTGTATCTTTTTGGTTCTAGAAAGTCTTTGCATGAATATTTATTAATATATACATATATCTTATGGCATGCTCGTCGTTTTGTTCCAATATATAGGGTATACTCCACCAAATCCTAAATCGGCTAAGATGTGCATGAAATTCAATTTCATATCTATATGCACATATTATGTGGAGCGTGTCCTATATATTGTAGTGTATCTAACTACTATGGGACCCAATGAGTTTGGGAACCATTTTGTACTTGAATTGTGTTTTAGGTACAATGGAGATGCATTGGATGCTTGCCTCATTCATAAGGAAGGTGTTCTCACCATGTGATTATAGGAGTCAAGCTATGATGATTAACGAACTCTCATCTTCTTCATCACCAATGACATCTCGGTAACAAGTATCTATCCCATGCATAATTTTCTAGTCTCAACCTTGTGTAGGTTGCTTCTTGGCATGAAATGCTTTTATATGCAATTGTTGTGGTTTTGGCCTATTTTCTTCACTTGGTATATCTTTGTGATATGTGTGTTGAAATTGCAAAAACCATTCCTTCAATTGACATCCTCTTGGTGATACTTGTTGCCTTTTTCTCAAAGCATCTCCACTATCTCTTGTTCCCTTAGTGATATGTGTGATGTCTTTGATGTGTTTAAAGTTCATCTATATACATTAAGATAAATTTGAGCTATGTGCTATGCTTTTAAGCAATAATCTTATTTGTGTATTTATGACTTCCCTTTGGATACCTTGTTCTCTTCTTCTCTAACCATTTTGTATGTACATGTTTCTTTGTGGGTGTATATCATCAATGATTTATCTACTTAGAAACCTATACATATGAGAGAGCTAACTTTTTCATTTGGTATCCCTTTCTTTTCGAGTCACCTTGATTATTATCTTTGATTCTTTGGTGGCTTCAAAAAGAAAATATCTCGTGAGTGCTCGTCTATCTTTATTTGCTTCTCTTCGCACTCATTTTTTTATCGAAGATCTTTGACTTCATGCTTATCATGGTGAGCATGTTGATTTTTATTGGCTCTACTTGTTACTACTAGCTTTTGGCTTTTTCAATTGGTTTAGTTTCCAATTGGTATCCGTGAGCTTGTGAACATACTCTTTATTTAAAGATCGTCTTTGTGTCTTGGTTGGGCCTCTCTTATGTTGAATCCTTTAAATTGGTATTTTCTTATGGCTCAATCATATCTTTGGTGCAAGTGCTATGTGCTATGTTTTGTTTTATGCACTCTTGCACTTGTTGTGCGTTCTAGATGATTATGGGGGAGTGAGGATTCCATATTTGTGCACTCGTCAATAGTGCATGAACATTGGAGAGCTTCTCTACTTTCATTTAGAACGCTCTTTTCGGATCTTTTCGATTGCTTTTCTCCCTTTGTGGAGATGTTTAAAAAGGGATGTCATCTTAATTGCAATCTTTAGATCCTCCAATATAGTTTGATTTCCTCTACCTATTCGTCATCGAATATGTTCATTTGATTTCACTCATATCTTGAGAAATGCACACCTTATGGAGCAACTCATATTATATTGGCCTTCTAAAATTTTCCTCCCATTTCGGCAATAGATGCCAATGGGGGAGAAGTTTAGAGGGTTTAAGGGAATTTGGTTTTATGCTTTTGTTTGGTTCTTAAGCATTTGCCTTTATGCTCTTGCGTGCTTGCTTGTTTGTCTTGCAAGTACGCTTATTGCATTATATAAACCCTCTTAAAAAGGGATTGTCATCAATTACCAAAATAGGGGAGATTGAAAGAGCATGGTTGCCCCCATGTGTGGTTTTCGTAATTAATGACAATCCTTAAGGACTAATGTGTGCTTTGAGCTATACTTGTAGGTTTGGTCCATAGCATGTTTGAACTCCATATGTTGGAGTCAAGGCTAAAAGAAGAAGAGTTTATGTTGATCAAGGCTGATCAACACACAAGGCTAGGGATGTACCATGAGGGATCGTATGATCCCATGGCATTTCTCCATGAGCATGCAATGAAAGGGATATCTTATGCAGCCCATGGAGGATGGCGTCACGTGGTGATCGTCATCAAGATAAAGGCCAAGTGAAGATATGTCGAAGGGTGTCTCTCCCATCTTGGTGTATGGGGGAGCACGTTGCGAGTCTTCACCGAGCGGAGCGCAATCAAGAAAGGTGGTCCAACTTGAGATGGTCAAGATCATCATCCTCAAGCTCAAGTGGATTATGCGCAAGGCAAAGGTATGATCTTGATAGGTTTTCTATTTTACCGGTCTCATGATGTTAGTTGAGAGACCGGGTTATAAGATAGATAGCCGTACTATGAAGAGAGGCTCTCGAGCAAATATCTTGATCGTATCGTCGTAGAGAGCTCAAACCTTTGCATCCTTGGCATCATCTTTACTGGTTCTTATTTGGCTCTTATCGTGGTGTGGTCTTGGTGCTTGTCGTGCTTGTCATGACAAGGCCAATTTAACCGAAAACGGATTTCGTATGCATCTTCTCTTGCGTTTTCGGTTTTGGAGATTTTGCCGGTCCATCCGTGCAGAAGGTTTCACTCTTCCATTTATTAGCAAAATCTCCCTTGCTTGGTTTCAATATTTCTCAATGGGTAGCTCTTTTCGTCCTCTTACCAACAAAATTGGATTCACCTCGATCGGAGTTTCCTAGTAAAAGTTATTCAGTTTCAGGGTTTTGTTGTTTTTCTCTGTGCAGCGGTAGTACCGCTACCGCCGCCTCCGGCAGCAGTACTGCCGGTGGTACCGCCAGCAGTGCCGCCAGCACCACCGCCAGGGAGGTGCTCTATTAGCCCTCAGCGGCAGTACCGCCGCCTCTCGTGGTAGTACTGCTCCTGAGGATTTTGAGCCCTCTCCTGGGCTGTGCAGCACCGCCAGCAGTGCTGCCAGGGAGGTGCTCTGTTAGCCCTCAGCGGCAGTACCGCCACCTCTGGTGGTAGTACCACTGCTGGGGACTTTGAGCCCTCTCCTGGGCTGTGTAGCACTACCTGCAGTGCCGCCAGCACTGCCGTTGTTGATACCCTCTGTTTTACCCCAGCGGTAGTACCGCCGCCTCTGGCGGCAGTACCGCCTATGCGGGATCTTTTGCTAGCCGTTGGCTGGCTGAAATGCATGGGGGCGGCAGTACCGCCAACACTGGCGGTAGTACCGCCCCTGCGTGAATCTGCCCCCCAACGTTTGGATTTTTGGGGCAACCTATTTAAGGGTTCTTCTTCCCCAATGGTTGCCCAACTCTTTCCATCTCTTGGCACTCTCTCTCTCTCTCTCTTCTCCATTGTTAACCTTTTTGAGAGCTTGCTTCCTCTACATCACTCCATGATTCTTGCCTCCTTTTAAAGAGAAAAGAGAGAGGAGATCTAAATCTACCACTTCACCAAGCCATATCTCCTCTAAGTGAGGGGAACCCTTTAGATCTAGATCTTGGAGTTCCTTCGTGTTCCTCATTTGTTCTTCCTCTCAAATCCCTCTATAGCATTAGTTGCTTTGGTTGGATTTCGGAGAGAAGTACTTGACCACTTAGTGTGTTCTTGCCATTGCATTTGGTGCATCGGTTTGAGTTCCCCATGGTGATACGTGGGATTGAAGTTTGACAAACTTGTTACTCTTGGGTGCATAGGGCTCCCAAGAGCTTGTGCCTCTTGGGTGCATTGTGCACCCTAGACGGTTGTGTGTGCTACGGGAGCCTCCTATTGTGTGGAGGTAGGCTCGGCCAAATTATACGGGTTTGGTCAACACCCTCAAGAAGACCTCATTGTACGGGTTTGGTCAACGCCGTCAAGACGACCTCATAGTGGATGAGTAAAAATCCTCCATCGGGTATTCCCCACGGGAGGAGCTCACGGAGAATAGGGTGAGCACGGACGTGATTGTAGGAGGGCCAAGGAGCCTCCACACCTCTCCAACGTAGACGTACTTCTATTGGGAAGGAACTACGGGAAACAAACCTCCGTCTCCACTTGTGTCGGTTATCTCTATGACCAAACCATTTTACTTATGCATTTATCTTGTGATAGCCATCGAGCTTGAAATACTATATATGTTGCTATCCTTGTTGTTTAATTTACCTAGCATAAATTATTGGTGCACATAGTTGAACCTAGTTTATTAGGTTTTGTGCTTGATAAATTAAACGCTAGTTCTATTCCGCATTTATTCAAGCCTAAACGTAAAAGTTTTAAATCGTCTATTCACCCTCCCCCCCCCCCCCCCTCTAGGCGACATCTCGTTCTTTCAGCTGGGACCTAGAGCTGCCGCACACCTTTAGTCCCGGTTCTTATAACGAACCGGGACTAAAGGGTCCGGTCGAACCGGGACTGGTTCTGTTTGGCGCTCCGCCTGTTCGAACTGGGACTAATGCCTAAACTTGTCTCGGTTTTAAACATGGCCGGTATGAGAGGCTAGTATGGAATGGTGCTTTTCAACTAGTGCCCTGGCGTGAATCCCTCTTGGAAACCAGGCCACAACCAGCGTGACCAACTCGCAACACCCTTTCAACTTGCTCTACCCTCTCTTACAGAACAGAAAACACGTAGGGTGCAGTTTAGTACTTTTTCCCTGAATGAATCCATGGTTACTGGCTAGATATATTAGTGTGTTTGAGCAAATCGAGGGTAGGCTGAAGCCTAACGAAGCCTGCCTGATAGATTCGCCCCCACACCTATTCAGATAATCATTGTTGACTAGTAGAGCGAGTGACAGTGTGAGTGACGCGGCTAAGCTCACAAGGAGTTAAGTTGACTTCTTTGCACCATAAGAACATCTCCAGCAGTAGACTTCTTTGCGCCATAAGAGTATCTCCAGCAGTAGACGCACTAAAAACAGCGCACGTAATCTTTTAGCGCACGCGAGGGTAAAAATTGATGCTATAACAGAAGCCGTAAAATATAGCACGCCCCTAGGCTGCATATTTTGAGAGCCCGCTCCAGCACGCCGAAAATCGAAAAGTCTGGCGCGAAGGAAAACTGCCAACCTGAAGCTTCCGCCCGCGTCCCCGGCCGTGACCTCGCGCGCGTCCTCGGCCGCCGCCCGCGTCTCCAGCTCCGGCCGCCGCGACCTGGCCTGCGTCCCCGACCGCTACCCGCGTCTCCAGCTCCGGCGAGCCAGCCGGCCACCGCGTCCCCGGCTGCCGCCCGCGTCTCCAGCTCGGGCTGCCGCGACCTCGCCCGCGTCCCCGGCCGCCGCCCGCGTCTCCAGCTCCGGCCGCCGCGACCTCGCCCGCGTACCCGGCCGCCGGCCGCGTCTCCAGCTAGCTAGCTCCGTAGCGTCTCGATCCGTAGCGGCCGGCTGCCCGCGTCTCCAGCTAGCTAGCTAGCTCCGTAGCGGCCGGCTGCGCGCGTCCCCGGCCGACCGCTCGCGTCCCCGGCCGCTGCCCGCGTCCGTCCGCAGCGGCTCCGAGCCAGCTAGCTCGAACGATTTGGGCCTAATTGCTTTTCTATTTTTAGTTAGGGACCTATTTATAAAATTCAGGGACCTATTTATAAAATTGAGAGACCTATTTGCAATTTATTTCCCAGACTCTAGTTTACAGCGCCCTATTTTACAGCATCTGGTAAACTGCTGCAGTCTGCGCCCTATAGTTGTAGGCATCTAAAAAAACTGATGTCGACCGCGACGCGTTAAAAGTGCTATTTCAGCGTTGTAAAGTTTTTTTTGGACGCCGGACTATAGGGCGTCTGTTGGAGATGCTCTAAGAGCATCTTTACCGGCACCCTCAAAGCATCCTAAATTTTAATTTTAAACTAGTCCGAAAATGGCCCTAAGAGCATTCTCTAATTGTCTAGAGCGATCCAATTTCTGTTCGGCACCCTCGAGTTACGCTCTTAATTTAGTATCTACTTGTGGGCGTCGGACACACTCGTACATATCCGCATGTAGCCTCAGACAGGCGGGCCTGTTTGTCATCCGCACATGTGTCATGTCGGTTTTATGTCCGATCAGCCTTCACACCTTTCCAAACGCTGCTACGAGGGCAACTCCCCCTGGCGCAGATCGCGGGACGCCAGGAGAGGGGTGTCCGTGCAGTAAAGCAGTGGAGGCTCACCGGAGGTTGCTTGAAGGCAGGGCAGAGAGGCGCTCAGCAATGAACGACGGTGAGGCTGGTCCCTCTCACTTCATTGCCCCGGCGACATACGATGACGAGACTGGTCCCTTTCACTTCGACGTCCCGACCCCGAACAACGACGAGACTAGAACCAGTGTGCCTGCTGCTCCAAGGCTTTAGATTAGATTTAGTTTTAGTTTAAATTTCACTATAAAGTTAGTTTCAATGAAAATCAACTCTTTTGTTAAAAAGTTGCACATGATCGAAAGATACAAAATAATTTTTTGGGGTGTCTCCGGGAGCACCACCCATCGTGTTGAACATGTGTCAGTCACCCGTAAAACGAACAAATTTTGGGACATGCCGGACAGATTTTTGAGAGTGGGTGTGGAGGTGCTCAGGTAAAGCAACATCCGTGGACTATGAGAAGGACAGGTCACCCGGGGTGGTAATATGCCCAAATGATGAAAAGGACGCGAATTTGATGGAAGGAAGGACGGTAATGAATTTCTTGGAATGGTCCATGCATGCATAGCCCCAATGTTGACTAGAAAGGAAGTTTCCCACTGAAAAGTCTCTTCGACTCCCGAGCACTAGTGCTCCTGTTCATTCGAAAAAAAAATACATACAAATTTCAAAAATATTGAAAAAATCTCATAAGTAGAATATAGTGTATCCCATAACCATGTAAAAAATCAACTCTAAATACTTTGTATTATGATCTACACATAAATCACAAATGATAAAATTTGGAGATTTGAAAATGTGCTTACTCAGATCCACACTTTTATCTTTTTTGTGTAGTTCGAAATACAAAGTATTTAAAGTTGATTTCTTTACAAGGTTGTGTAATACAATGTTGTATACATCCATTTTTTTAATATTTTTTTGAAATTTGTAAGTATTTATTTTAACAAAAACGACAAAAAAAAAGTCAAACTTCAACAAAAATGGACCAGATTCAAAACAAATCGTGATTTTTCCATCTTTCATGGCGCCCACACCTGGATCGTCAAGGTTAGGTTTTATCAGAACCACGAATACGGGGCGGGTCGCATAATAAACATTTTCAGATTTGAACACCGATATATTAGAGCATCTCCAAAAGGGGTCGTAAAAGGGGCCGTAAAGCTCATTTGGGGCGCCGGAAAGAAAAACAGGCCACACCGGGGGTCGCAAAGCCTTTGTCCGGCCCAAAATCTATCCGGCACCGCGAACAGGGCCTCCAACTTTGGGGGCTGCCTTCGCGGTGTCGGACACTGTCCAGGCATGTCCATTGACAGGGTTTAATGCCGGAGCAGCCTTACGAAGCGGCGCGGTAGCCGACGCGGCGGAGACGTATCGCCGGCATTAAACCGGCGCGTCGCCTCACCACCCACCCGTCGCTTCCCGCGCGCGCCTGATGCATGTAAAATGCATACATGAACTTTGCATTATATTACTCATATTTCAATCATATTTGCATCATATAAGGGTTATATCATTGTATTATAATGATTTTGAGAAGATTTTACAGTTTTCCTATTTTTCTGAAATTAACCCTGCACTGGCAGAAAACCCTATTTTCTATATTTTGATGTTTCAGGGACCCAAACAATGTTCAAATGACCTGAAAATTTACGAGCATCAGTTTTTGGAAGGAACAAAGCGTAGGAGCGAAGGAAGCGAAAAAGTGGAAGCCCGAAGGCCAAAAGAGGGGGGCCCATGCGGCCAGATTCCTTGGCCGAGTGGGGCCCACCAACTTGGCCCTCCTGGATCCGTTGTCGTCGATCTTTCTTCCAGAAGCTTGGTCTTGACCTAAAACCGACTATAAAAATAGTCCCCCGACGTTTTCCGGAAGGGAGCACCACTGAACACACAGAAAACCACGAAATAGAGACCTGGAGCTGCAGATTGGAGGGGGGGGGGGGGGACTCCGGCGAGGCGCTGCCGGGGTGGTCTCCTTCTCCCCCAACGACATCTCCACCACCTCCATGATGAAGAGGGAGTAGTCTCCCTCAGGGTTGAGGGCTCATGCCGGTAGCTATGTGGTTCATCTCTCTTTCCCATGGTGTGATCTTTATGTGATCATGAGCTTTATAATATAGTTGAATTCATAGATGTTACTCTTCATTATCTTATGAATTATGCTACTCAAGTGGTTTTATTAATGTAATCTCTGGAGTCACCTTTGTCCCATGATGCGAAGTTGACAGTGTGCACACCGTGTGTGGCTCTTAGGCTAAAGATTATGGGAATACTTATCGTGAGTTATTATTTGTCATGGTGGTGCACGGACAGATGCCATATAGGATTAAGGTGGGGCCGATGGACGCTGGAGGTAACCGGGGAGGGCTTGCACGTGAAGACGTACAGAGAAACTCACACACACGAACACACACACACACACCCGATTTTACCCAGGTTCGGGGCTCTCGTGAGGAGATAACACCCCTACTCCTGCCTGTCTGATATATATATGTGGATCACAACGGTGTTACAAGCTTGCTCCTTGAGCTGTATGGAAAGAACTACCCACTCCAAGCTCCTACCGAGTCTCAGAATGGCTCCTTGGCTCACTAGGAAATGTCTAAGTCTCTTGTGAAGCAGGGTCTCTGGGCTCTCAATCAAGTGTCTAGCCTCCCCGTAAGAGGAGCCCCTGGTACCCTTTATATAGGGAAACTCAGGGTTACAGTGTAAAACAGAGCTACTGTCGCCATACCCCTTGGTCGCCGCCCGACACGGGCGCCGCTGCGCCATGCCCAGACCGTGTCAGCGCTGGTCGCCACGGTCCCCTCTGCATCAGACATGACATCCCTGCCTACGCCTAGCGCCACTGTACCGCGCCGCCCGCGTCAGAGGTATGGCCGAGACATGGCACACCGTCCACTTGCGGCACGCCGCCGCCCTTGTTTCGCTCCGTGCCTCCAGGAGCTCGGTCTACCATCCGGATAACTTTTACCCGGAATAGGCATGCCCCGTGCTCTTGACTCGGTTACCCTTTCCTGCATATTAGAACAACAAAGAGGATCCCGACATATAATAAGCATGATCCGACATAGGGATATGTCGGTAAGCCTTGACCCGGTCGACACCGAGTAGGCCGGTATGGTATGTCGGTTTCCACTGACTCGGTCAACTCCGAGTCCTTGCTTATTTCACCATATTGACCCCACTCGGGGGCTGCCCCCCGACATTAGTCCCCGAAGCTGGCGCGGTCCTGCAGCCTCGGATGGAGGGCCACGGCAGGTTTACCCGAAAACCATCATTCTTAAGTGATCACCGACATAACATACGTCGGCAAACCATTTATATGTCGGAAAGCAGCTTTGCTTCCCACCGTGATATTCGACTCAACGTCGGATCGTTCCGACTCTCCGGAAAAACCCACGGCTCTTCCGAGTCATTGGTTCCCCTACGTGGCAGAGCATCTCTGCTTAATGCCTCGGCTCCTGTGCAAGGATGGACATGCCACTGGCACGCACGCCACTTACGTCATGCCGGTCGCCTCGGAGACTGTGCACACGCAAGCACTCAAGTGCGGTTGGACCGCACCGCTCGCGTCGCCTCGGGTCTTGCCCGATCAGGTGTGCCGCTCGGAGCCGTTGGCTCTCTGTGGCCCATCGTGGGGCCGATCGTGCGGCGGTTGAGCCGCTGAGGAGATCGTGGCGGAGATCGTGGGGCGGTAACTCCCCGTCCGTTACGGGATCGTGCGCAGAAAATCACGCACCCACGATCTCCTCCGGCCGCTCTTAAATAGTAGGGAGGGGGCACCTGTCTTCCCCTCCGCATTCACTCTTCTCTTGCCCTCCTCTTCTTCTCCAGCGCCCAGAGCACAAGCGACGCCGCACGCCACCGCGCACAGCACCGCCGCTGCTCGCACCCGCACACCAACGCCGCCGACGCATAGCGCCGCCGCCGTACGCCGCGACACCGCGGTAAGATTTTCTCTTCTTCTTTCTTGTCTCTTGCGCATTAGCGCTTTGCTTCTATAAGTATCGTAGTTCTTGTTCTTCCTCCTGTTCTTCCTCTTTTCTTCACCGCGGCAACGCATCAGGCGCCGCCGGTGGGTTTGCGGTTTGTAGATGCGATTCACCGCCGGTGGACTAGCCGCCGTAGTACCTTTTCTTCCCTTCCTCCTGGCGCATTAGCGCTTTCTGTATCTAGATTAGATTCATGCCATTCTTCCTTTCTGTTCCTTGTTCGCTTTTCTTCTTCACTGCCGCTTGCTGTTCTTCCTCTCTAGCTTTCTTTTCTCTGTAATGATTTTGATCTTCCCGCATCATGATTTTAACCTTAGTGCCCGTGCACCTCCTCTTGCAGATCTCGGCAACCCTTCGCCAACATGTCGGACCACTCCAACCTCGAGGTAGTCGAAGCGGTAGAGGAAGGAGTTGCGGAGGAGTCCACCCGAGCCACCTGGGAAGGCTCCTATGTCACCCAGGCCGACATAGACTGGTTGATCCGGACTCGGCGGATTCCGGCCGAGGTGGAGTGTCGGATACCGGGTCGAGAGACCACGCCGGATCTGCGAGAAGGAGAATTCGTTGTCTTCATTGAGCATTTCGAGCGAGGATTCGGTCTACCTTCCAGCGCCTTCTTCCGCAACTTCCTCAACAAATTCGGCCTTCAACCTCATCAACTCCCGGCAAATGCCTTCACCACACTTTCTGCCTTCGTCTCCTTCATGGAGGGCTATCTCGGCCTCTGGCCCACCGTTGAGGCGTGGTCCAAATACTTCCACTTCCGGAAGCAAGTCATCCCGAATCCTGATCACCCGGACGCTCCCAAGGAAATGACTCAGTGCGGGGCCGCCACCATCGTACCTCGGCGCGGCTCCATTTTCCCCCGGATCCAAGGACTGGAGTCATGCCGGAAATGGCAGCGCTCCTTCTTCTACGTGAAGAACACAACCAAGGTTGACATGATCAACCTGCCGAAGTTCGGCATCGGCCCCCCAACCGCGCAGCTCAACTGGGGGTACAACCCGACGGATAAAGATTTGGTGGTCAACCACATCCACCAGGTCGTCGAGCAGCTCAGGGATGAAGGGATGACAGCCGATGACCTGCTCGCCACCTTCATCAGCCGCCGAGTCCTGCCTCTCCAGCGCCGAGTCCACAAAATCTGCCACATGAGTGGCCCACTGGATCCGACCCGAGTCAGCACCGTCGAGCTGGACAACGACCAGATCCGGCGGCGCATCAAGGCCATAGCCCGGACAAAGATGCCGGAGGCATGGGAATGGGGCAAAGAACCCCACAGCCGGAGCAACCTTCCACCGAAAGTAAGCACCTCGGCCGACATAACTTTTTCACCGACATAAACTCTTATGTCGGTACAACTCTGTACTTGGTATTAATCATTTCCCGTTTCCACTACGCAGAGATTCGGTCGGCAGCTGACGGAGGACGGAGAGAACCCCTCTGCCAAATGGGGTAAAGACCGGGTCGAAGCCGACTCGGAAGACCCGGACGACGAGGACAACATGCCAATTCCCGACGTCAGCTCAATTTCTGCCACGGGTAAGACTCGTGCTTCCTCCCTCCGAGACTGGTCTGAGGATGAAGATGACGATTGTCGGGTTTTAGAGGTGTATGACCCTCTCCCCGTTGCATACTCATATCCGATGTCCCCGCCCTCAGCTGACTCGGACGAAGTGATCGAGGTGGCACCCTCACCACAGGACCCAAGGGTGCAGCCGCATCGGCAGATGCCGGAACCTCCGGCACCTCTGGTCCCGCGCAAAAGAAGCAGAGGACAAAGACAGTAGCGAAACGCCAACGCCCTGTCTCCAAGGGGTAAGATTCCCTTTTGCCGACATATACTTTATACTCTTGATTACACTTGCTCTTCCTGTCTTTCTCCTTTTTACGAACACTTTGCTGTTTGGCTTTTCAGCATGGCTCCTCTGAAGGTTCCCACTACCGGGTCAACTGCCCGGGTCCCTCCAAGGACACCGACACCGCCTCGGCCCGACGATACTCGAGTGCCAAGCCCTCCAAGGATGAGTCCGGTTGCGGACATCTCGGCTCCGGGATCCGGAGTCGGGCATGAAGACTCGGTCGAGGCCGCAACCTCGGCGCCCGACCAAGTGATAAATCTCGGAGCCAGCTCTTCGGCTCCCGAGGTAGAAGCAGACCGAGGTCCAGCAGGACTCGGAGCCACCGAGACAGCAGCAACAGCAAGAGCATCCAACTCAGCCGCAACAACAACAACAGCAGCAGCAAGAGCAGCCACTCAGCCACCACCACAACAGCAGCAGCAAGCTCAGCCACCACCATCGCAGCAGCAAGCTCAGCCACCACCCTCGTAGCAGAAGCAGAAGCAGAATCAACCTCCACCAGCGCAGCAGCCGCCAAAACACAAGCCGCAGCCCTCGCCATCGAAATCAAAATCGACATCAACGGCCAAGCCAACACCGCCACCGGCACAGCCGCAGCCACAGCCGCAAACATCCAAGGCTCCAGTTCCTGCAACTGGGGTAACAACTGGAAAGGCACCGGTGACCACAGTGTCGGCTAACCCGGAACGGCAGTTAATTGTGCCACCAAGCAAAGGCGCAGCGACATCCAGCAGTATTCAGACCGCCAACTGGGGATTTGCCCCACTGCGAACTCTTAGCGGGAAGAGCCTGGGCTCCCTTGAGCACTACAACCTGGATTGGAACGCTGCCGACCTGAGCGAAGTGAGCTCGAAGTCACCAGCAGGCCAAATCGTCTCAGAACATCCGGCGGGGCCGAGTCTGGTGGCTCAAAAGATGGCCGCAGCCAAAACTGCCCTTCTCGCAGCCGACCAAGCAGCTGCGGTAAGTTGCGCCGAGTAAATATAACTCGGTTTATTTCTTTAATGTAGATATTATCCATCCCCAGTCCCCGAGATTCGGGTCGAGTGACTGTGGCTCGGCCGAGTAAAGCTGACTCGGTTGAGTGAGGGTAACTCGGCCTGAATCTTCATCAACAATACTAACCTTTCTTCTTTTCAGGCTTGCATGACCAAGCGCACACAACTGCACCGCAAGCTGCTGCTGGAACACAAGACGCTCTCCGACAAGTTCAAGCTGCTCCGGGCCAAGCTGGACCAAGTAGCTGACTCGGCGCTCAAGGCCGAAGGATTGGAGAAGCGGATCTCGGAAATCGAGAGTAAGCCATATTTTTGCCTTTCAACTTGTACTTGCATCAATTTTCTCATTCTGACATCTGCTACCTCGGCACAGCCGCACAGAAGGAGCGCGAGCTTGCTCACCAGGCCGAGCTGAAGAAAGAACAGGAGGAGGTGTCCCGGCTGAAAGCCGAGCTAGAGAAATCTCGGAGTCGAGCCGCCGAGTCGGAAAAGACCGCCGCCACAGAGAAGCAGCTCCGAGAAGAGGAGACTCGGAAGCTCAAGGAATCTCTTGAAGAATCCAAATCAGAGGCAACCTCGGCTGAGAGCGAGCTCCAAGCTCTGAAGACCAAGATTGCGAAGTGGCTGGTGGACATCTCCAAAATCAACTCCGAGATGGACAGTAAGCCCCTTCCCCTTCTGCCTTTATTCAATCTATCACTTTTCTTCTCATGTAACTTATTCTGGCGTCAGCAATTCCCTACTCAGAACGCTTCCCCCACACCAAAGCCGCCGCGGACAAGAGCGCTGCAGAGCACCGGTTCGAGAAAATCCAAGATGGCCCTATCTCGTCTGGTTGGGATATGGATGCTCACTTGGTGGCCCTGAAGGCGCGCTTGGTACCGATGAGGGCTATCGGGATGAATCTCCTTACCTCTGCAATCCGGGCTTACAACGTTCTCTGGCCCGGGTGCGAGGCCCCTGCTATCGTTGATGAGCTGGCCAAGTGCCTGATGGCCTCCGAGGAAAGGCTCGATGACTGGCGATCATCCGCCGCCCGAGTCGGAGCGGATGAAGCGCTAACTTATGTGCTATCTTGGTACGAGGAGCTCGACCTCGAGATGCTGAAGACTGTGCGTGACGGATCGAATGGCTCTCTGACCCGGAACTCATCCGGCGTCGCCAAGAGCTGGCTCATTCGCTCATCCAATACGCCCCGGTACACAGCTTTGTCCCGGGTGAACGGGTTCCTCAAGGAGAAGAGATGGAGGTCGACGGTGAGGGCGAAGAAGAGGACGAAGAACAAGTCGATGAAGAAATCCAAGCCGACACTCCTCCCGACACAGCCACAGCCGAGGAACCAGCCTCAACCGACACTGCTCCCTCTGCTCCGAGTAATTAGTATCCTGCTGCCTAGACTTAGAAAAACTGAATTCATCAGATCCCCGGAATGCCGGGTGCAAATGTAATATAACCTTTAATTTTTATGCTTTGGCACTTGGCTCTTTTACTTTGCACATTTTTAGCATGGTTTATTTATTATGCCGAATCATTCTGAACCGAGTCCCCGAGCTCGTTTTCTTGTTTACCATACTTAGCAACCTCTGCTCTTGTCTACCTTTTTTGGTTTCCTGACAGTCGAGTCACAAGATTACCGAGATACGGCATACAATACTAATGAACTTTGAGTCAAAGCTCACAATCATCCGACATAAAAGTTAGGAACGAAACAACTTGTGCCGAATCGCACTTGGGCCGAGTCCCCGAGTTTGTTTTCTTGTGTACTACCCCTTGCAATCTCTGCCCTTGCCTACCATTTATGGTTTCTTTGGCATTCGGGTCACAAAATCACAAAAACATAGCATACAATACTCAAAACTTTGAGACATGGTCTAGAGCCATCTGACATAAAGCAAAAAGACAACAAAAGAAACCCGAATCGCTCCTAAACCGAGTCCCCGAGTCTGTTTTCTTGTTTACTATCCCTTGCAATCTCTGCCCTTGCCTACCTTTCATGGGTTTTTTGGCATTCGGGTCACAAAATCACAAAAACATAGCATACAATACTTAAAACTTGGAAGCACGATTTTTGGAGCCATCCGATATAAAGAAAACAGAGATAAACAAGCATACAACATAACATTCACAGCAAGGCAGTCCCCGAGTTTCATTTCGGGGTGCCGACATTTCATTTCAAAGTTTCGAGATACATAAAGTGAGTCCTTAAGAGTAAAAAGGGTGAAGAAGAGCTACATTCCAAGGTCGTTTGGTCTCTTCTCCGGATCTATCCATCCTGTTCTTCACCTGTGCCTGAGCATCAATAAGATAATATGCATCGTTGTTCAAGGCCTTGCTCACAATAAATGGCCCCTCCCAGGGAGGCGATAACTTGTGCATTCCGGCGGTGCGCTGCACAAGCCTAAGCACCAAATCTCCTTCTCAAAACTTGCGAGGATTTACTTTCCTGCTATGATAGCGTCGGAGATTTTGCTGATATATTGCCGACTTGGACAATACTAATTCTCTTCCTTCCTCGAGCAGATCAACATCATTTTCTCGGGCTTCCTTTGCCTCTGATTCGGTATATAATGCGACTCTCGGCGAGTCATGCTCTATGTCCGTTGGCAGAACTGCCTCTGCTCCATAAACCAGGAAGAATGGCGTGTAGCCAGTGTAGCGATTCGGTGTAGTCCTTAGACTCCACAGTACTACCGGAATCTCATCCAGCCAACAACCCGGAGCACGCAACAGTGGCTCAATCAAGCGGGGTTTGATGCCGGATAAGACTAGGGCATTTGATCTTTCCAATTGTCCATTGGACTGTGGATGTGCAACCGATGCTAAGTCTAGCCGGATTCTCTTTTCCTGGCAAAACCGAGCAAAGGCTCCCTCGGCGAAATTGGTGCCATTATCCGTGATAATGCTATGCGGGTGACCATACCTCAGGATAATATCCTTTAGGAATGACACGGCTGTGCGGCCATCGCACTTTCTAATTGGTTTCACCTCAATCCACTTGGTGAACTTGTCCACCATCACCAGGATGTGAGTCATGTTACCTCGGGCTGGTTTAAATGGTCCCACCATATCCAGACACCACACTGCAAATGGCCAAGTGATGGGAATAGTTTTGAGAGCTGATGCCGGCATATGAATCTTGTGAGCAAACCTCTGACATCCTTCACATTTTCGGACAATGTCCTCTGCTTGCTGCAAAGCACTGGGCCAGTAGAACCCATATCGGAATGCTTTAGCCACTATAGCTCGGGAAGAGGCGTGATGACCGCACTCTCCCTGATGGATATCTCGGAGGATCTTTTCTCCCTCTTCTGGTTCGACACAGCGCTGAAGCACAGTGGTTACGCTTCTTTTGTACAACTCATGATTGATGATGGTAAAGGATTTGGATCGCCTTTGAATTTGTCTGGCCGAGACCTCATCACTCGGTAGAGTGCCATCCAACATGAATGTCATGATGGGTTGTGCCCATGTCGGTACCGGGCGAGTGCCGAGTACAGCTTCGTCGATCTCCATTGCATCAACCGACATCACCACGCCCGACATAGGCTGGTGAGTCCCCGAGTCCTCCCAAGGAGTCCCCGAGTTCCGCCAAGCAGCTTTCCAATTCTCCAGCGTAATTGCCGAGTCTTGCTGAATGTACTCAACATCCATGGAAGTCCCCGGGTCCTGCGGAGCAGTCCCCGAGTCTTGCAACTTGCTCCCGACATCTACATCCATCGGGATGACGCCGAGCTCCGGATTACCCGGGATGAATATCGATTCTGACTCGGGTGAAGGCTTGATTGATGGCTTGTGAAGATGCTCCAGTGATACTCCGAGTGGAATGGCCTGCCGATATGACCCAGGGGCAGCACTTACAACAGTTATGGGGTGCTCCTGGAAGTAATGCTTTAGTTTTTTGGCCGCCATGTAGACACCATAAGTCATTTTCTGGTAGTGAGGGTAGTTTTGTTTTGATGTAGAGAGCACCTCACTCAAATAATATACCGGCCTCTGCACGGTAGCTCCTTCTTCTTCTCGCTCCACCACCACTACGACACTAACGACTCGGTTAGTGGCCGCAATGTAGAGCAACATGGGCTCTCTCGGTAGTGGCGAAGCCAGTATCGGCGCAGTGGCCAACATCATTTTCAGCTCATGAAACGCCGTATCCGCTTGCGGAGTCCAGCAAAACCTGTCCGATTTTTTCATCAATTGGTATAAGGGCAAGGCCTTTTCTCCCAACCGACCTAAGAAACAACTCAGAGAAGCCAAACATCCGGTAAATTTCTGGATATCTCGGAGACATCTCGGTAATTTCATATTTTCTATCGCCCGGATCTTAGTCGGGTTTGCCTCGATACCTCGGCTAGACACAAGGAAACCGAGTAATTTTCCTGCCGGCACACCGAATGTACATTTATCCGGATTAAGCTTAAGTCGGAATTTCCGCAGGTTTGTGAATGTCTCCCTAAGGTCATCCAGCAGTGTGTGTTTTTCTTTAGTTTTAATGACTATGTCGTCTACATACACCTGCACATTTTTGCCTATTTGGTCATGCAGACATTTTTGCATACAATGCTGATAAGTAGCGCCAACATTTCTCAAGCCAAAACACATAACACGATAGTAATAAGCCCCGTACGGGGTGATAAAAGCAGTCTTTATTTGATCATCCGGGTTCAACGGTATCTGGTGAAAACCAGAGTACGCATCTACAAACGAGAGTAGTTCACACCCGGCCGTGGAGTCGATCACTTGATCGATCCGGGGCAGCGGGAATGGATCTTTAGGACATGCCTTGTTCAGGTGTGTGTAGTCAACACACATGCGCCAGACTGTGGCAGCATTCGGGTCATCTTTTTTCTTCTCTACCAGGACCGGGTTAGCCAACCAGTCCGGGTACTTCACTTCTACAACAGCATTGGATGCGAGTAACTTGGCTAACTCGTCACCCACAGCCTTCCTTCTTCCTTCGGCAAGACGCCGTGTCGGTTGCTTCACTGGCCTAGCATCTGGCCTGACATGCAGAGAGTGCTCAGCCAACTCCCTCGGAACACCCGGCAAGTCCTGACTGGACCATGCGAAGATATCCCGATTCTCACGGAGGAAGTGGATGAGCTCGCTTTCCTATTTGCTGTCCAGCCCGGCACCGATGATGACGGTGTGATCCGGGTTAGATTCGTCAACGCCAACTTTCTTGGACTCCTTCGCCGCCTGGAAGGTTGCAGTTTGCTACGGGTTGGCCGGACTTGGAATACCGAGTTGAGCAGATTGGGCCAGAGCCACCACCTCGTGGATTCTCCTCTTCTCAGCAGCAATCACCAGAGACTCGGCCAGAAGTGACCCGGCAGAGGCACACTCCATGGAGCGCCTGTAGTCACCCGAGATAGTGATGACACCATTCGGACCCGGCATTTTCATCTTCAGGTAGGCCACATGAGTGGACGCCATGAACTTGGCGAGCGCTGGCCTACCGAGTAAGGCGTGATACGGACTTTCGAGATCCACGACCTCGAACAGCAGACTCTCGGTCCTGCAGTTGTTCTCGTCCCTGAAGGAGACATCCACCCAGACTGTTCCCATTGGCGCATGTGAGACACCCGGCACGATGCCGTGGAAAGTTGTTCTGCTTGGCTGCATCATGTTCTCGGTTATTCCGAGTTTGACCATGGTATCTCGGTACATGATATTGATGCTGCTCCCGTTATCAACGAGAACTCGGCTGAAACTGACATTGATGCTGGGTCCAACGAATGTCGGATTCACAACCAGAGCGTAGCCCCCTGGGTTTGGCATGACCTTTGGATGGTCCCTGATGCTCCAGCTGACCTCATCCTCGGACCAGTACATAAACTTGGGCACGGCCGGCATGACCGCGTTCACCTCCATCGCTCGGCGGTGTTGACTCTGCTTATCAGTTGGCTCGGTCACAAAGACCATGTAACTCTGATGGGGCCTCCGATAGTCATTCCGCCGACTCGGGCCAGCGTTGCTGTTGCCGGGGTTGTAGTAGTTGTTGTTGTTGTTGGCCACCTGGTTGACATCTTCCTGCCTCGGCTGAGTATTCAGAGGCTGAGTGTTTGCACCCGTGAGAGGCGCAGGTCTGGATGTCGGACCGGCAGTTTATGGCTTGCGCTTGTGCCAATCGCAGTCTCGGGTCGAATGTTGGGCCGGTCTGCTGGGATGCCTGGTGTGAAAACAGCAGGGGCCATCCAGCATTTTCTCATAAGTGTACCTCTCCTGGTCATCCCATTGCTTCTTGTTGCCATTCCATGGCTTCTTTTCGCCGTTCCACGGCTTCCTCTCGCCGTTCCACGGCCTCTTCTCGCCGTTCCACGGCCTTTTTCCTTCCGAGTTCTGGCCCCATGAAGGACCATCATTTTTCTGGCGCTGGCTACTGCCGGCACCCGCTTGATCTTGGTCGACAGCTGCGACCTGGTCTGACCCGTAACGATAATCCGGTCGGTCGTCTCTTCTCTTGTTTCGGTTATCCGGGCGATCGCTACGCCGGCCCGATCTGTCTCGTTCCTATGCAGGGTACCTCCTGCCCACATCAAACTGGGTCAGCAAAGGCTGAGTCGGATCGCCCAGTGCATAGCTATCTGCTATCGCCATTGTCTCGGCCAAGGTGGCCGGCATCTCCCTCTAGAGTCTCTGCCAAAGCATGGAGCCATGTCGGCATCCCTGCGCAAACCATGCAATGGCTTGTGACTCAATCACCCCTTCACAGGAGTTCCGGATCGTGCTCCACCGGGTCAGATACCCCCGGTCAGTTTCGTCTTCTCTCTGCCGACACATGGACAGCTGCTGAGGGCGATTCGGCCTCTTGTAGGTACTGGAGAAGTTGCTGACAAAGGCCTCGGAGAAGTCGAGCCAGCAATCAATGTTGTTCTCCTCCAGGTTATTCAGCCAGATTCGAGCTGGTGCCTCTAGCATTTGCGGTACATACCGCACGGCCCATCGGCGACTGCCACCAGCGAAATGCACCACTGTGACATAATCTGTCAGCCAGTCCTCCGGCTTGGTGCTGCCGTCATAGGTCTTTGCACCACGGGGGAGCTGGAAGTTCGGCACCGGTGGCTGTTTCATGATCCGGGGTCCAAAGCATGCAGGACCCGGTGGGCCTTGCTCCTCCAGCATTTCAGACAGATAGATTCTGTCAAGCTTGTTGCGGACGTCGTGAGCTGGTAGCTGGCAAGCTCCCAGCCTAGCGCCGAGTGCACCCTCGGACGCCAGCTCTCTGAATCTTGTGTACCTAGCCCGCTCCATGGCCGAGTAACCATCGTCGTATCGGTCAGCGGCCGGCTCGGCATACCCGGCACCCGGTCGTTGACGAGGTGGATTGGGTACCGGATACCGAGGTGGCTGACTCGGATTTGCCGGGTTAACTCGGTTGGCTTCATGTCTCCCCTGAACGGGTCCTGGAGCTCCCTGACCGGGTTGACCTTGAGCAGCTTTCTGCTTTCCGGCATATACCGGATCATACACCTGCATCTGTTTGTTCTTGCCAGAGTTCACACACTGGCCACGGCTTCCGCCGACATACGGCGAAGAGGCCTGTCCCTTGGACACTCCTCCGGCACCACCATTGGAGTAGATGTACCCGGATCCTCCTACACCCGGGTTTGCATTCCGGAATGCCTCATTCTGACGGTTGGCTACAGCTACCAACTCATTAACTCGGTCCTGCTGCCTACTACGAGCTTCACCGGATAAATTAGGTAACTCAGCTATAGCAGCCTCAGCAGCTCGAAGGTTCTTGCCCGGGGTACTGTATTTCGGCCGGCCCGCCGACACATGACTAGCAGTTCTACTAGATCTGGCTCTACCATCTCTAGCTATCTCGGCATTGAGGTCTCTACCTCTAGCACGTACCTCATTTATGCGACTAACCGGGTTGGCTACCGGCGTAAAACCATGAGCGATGTTGTACTCACGGAGGGAGATGTCGAAATCCTGTCTAACTCGGGCCACCTCCTGGGCCTCTCGGAGTATCTCCTGGCGCTGCTGTTCCAACTCCGCCTGAGTTAGAGCTACATCTGCGCTTGGTGGTGTAGGGCTAGGCCCGATCTTCACGGATTTGAGGGGAAAACGGGGATGAACACGAAGAACACGAGGGGAATCGAGGGAGATTCGTGGGCAAACACAAGGATAACTAGCAAATCCTGCTAAGAACTCCACCCAACAACAAACCCTCAAAAAGGTAGCCTTTGGATCGAAGAATCAAAGCCAAACTTACTCTTGTTGAAACCGATTGCTCTTACCGGCCGGTCCACCGATCCAATAGAATCACCGCAGTGAAAGATTGGTTTGCACTACTAGAGACAACCGCAGTGAAAGAGTAGCAACAACAAGATCTACCTCAACGAGGCACCCTAGCTACGAGGGAGGAGGAGCATAGCTCTCACAAGTCTCAGATTCAGTCTGCCCGGAAATGGGGAAAGTGGAAGGCTATTTATAGTCTATTACAAAACGGGGCAGGAAGGCGGGGAACCGGCCTGGGGGCCGGCCTAGGCCGGCCTGGAGGCCGGCTGGCTCTGGCGGGGAACCGGCCTGGGGGCCGGCCTAGGCCGGCCTGGAGGCCGGCCGGCTCAGGTGGGTGACCGGCCTGGGGGCCGGCCTAGGCCGGCCTGGAGGCCGGCTGGGAGGCCGGCGCGTGGGCCGGCGGCGTCGGGAGGTGGCCCGGCCTGAGGACCGGCCTGGGCCGGTGTGGAGGCCGGCGGCTTCGGGTGGGTGCCCGGCCTGGAGGCCGGCCTGGGCCGGCTGGGAGGCCGGCGGCTTCGGGTTGGTGCCCGGCCTGGAGGCCGGCCTAGGCCGGCTGGGAGGCCGGCCACCCAGTCTTCGCTCCTTCCCTCCTCTTCTTGTCCATCTTCTTGGGTCTCCTCTGGTCCACCTTCTCCATCGTCTTGGACCTTCTCTTGGTCATCTCCTTGACTCCATGGTGGACCATCCACTGGGTGGATCCTGAGTACGCACAAGGTACCGGCATGAAGTAGCAACCCATTCAAAGGAAGGTCAAGATCACACATCGAGAGGAGCGAGGTCACCTTTTCATGAAGAGCCTTGACTCTTGATCTTGTCATTGGGCCATTTGGCATGGTGTCCATGGTGTTGTCCACGTGTGGGGCTACATCATCTCCCCCCCCTTCGGAAAGAGTCGTCTTCGACTCGTCATCCTCTTGAACGCTTGCATCTCCGTGGAAAGGGGATAGGTCGGCGACGTTGAATGTGTCATGCACCAAGTACTTTGAGGTTGGTATGTCGATCTTGTATGCGTTGTCGTTGATGCGCTTGAGCACTTTGAAGGGTCCGTCACCGCGAGGAGCAAGCTTGGATTTCCTTTCATCCGGAAAACGGTCCTTGCGGAGGTGTAGCCACACAAGGTCTCCTTCTTCGAATACCATGGGCCTCTTCAACTTGTTGATCTTGGTGGCTTGGCGCTTTGTGTGCTCCTCTAGAGTTGCTCATGTTGACTCATGTAATGTCTTCATGTAGTCGGCTCTTTTGTCGACGTCCATGTCGGTGCGCTCGTGTAGAGGAAGTGGTAGGATGTCTAGGGCGGTGTTGGGGTTGAACCCATAGACAACCTCAAACGGGCTTCGCTTGGTCGCCCGGTGAGAGGCCCGGTTGTAGGCGAACTCGGCGTGCGGTATGCATTCCTCCCAACCCTTGATGTTTGGCTTGATTAATGCGCGAAGGAGAGTTGATAAGCTTCGATTCACCACCTCGGTTTGGCCGTCGGTTTGTGGGTGGTAAGCGGTGGAGAAGAGGAGCTTGACTCCTAGCTTTGCCATCAATGCCTTCCAAAAGTAGCTTGTGAACTTGACATCGCGGTCCGAAACAATGGTCTTCGGCACTCCATGTAGACGAACGATTTCCCTAAAGAACAAAGTTGCAATGTGTGAAGCATCGTTGGTCTTATTGCAAGGAATAAAGTGTGCCATTTTCGAGAAGCGATCGACAACAACAAATATTGAATCTTTGCCATTCTTTGTGCGAGGTAATCCTAAGACGAAATCCATGCTAATGTCGGACCAAGGTGTGTGTGGTATTGGTAAAGGCATATAAAGGCCATGAGAGTTCAACGTGGACTTAGCTTTGAGGCAAGTTGGGCAACGGCGCACCAAGCGCTCCACATCACGCGTCATCCGAGGCCAAAAGTAGTGTGTAGATAGCATGGCGAGTGTCTTGTCACGTCCAAAGTGTCCCATGAGTCCTCCACTATGTGATTCCTGTAGAAGTAACAAACGGAGCGAGGACTCGGGAATGCATAGTTTGTTAGCCTTAAACAAGAAACCCTTGTGCAAGTAGAAATCATCGCAACCTTTGTCAATTGTGCACTTGGTAAAGATAGGACCAAAGAAAGAATCGGAAGCATAGAGTTCTTTAAGGTCATCAAGACCCAAAACATTGATTTCAAGTTGGGTGAGTAAGATCATCTTGCGGGAAAGAGCATCCGCAACGATATTGTCCTTGCCTTTTTTGTACTTCACCACATAGGGAAAAGACTCGATGAATTCAACCCATTTGGCATGCCTTTTGTTCAAATTGGCTTGGGTTTTCAAATATTTCAAAGATTCATGATCGGAGTGGATAACAAACTCTTTGGGCCAAAGGTAGTGTTGCCACACTTCCAAAACACGTACTAAGGCATAGAGTTCCTTGTCGTAGATTGGGTAGTTTAGGCGAGCACCATCAAGTTTTTCGCTATAATAGGCAACGGGACGGCCACATTGCATGAGGACGCCACCGATGCCAAGGCCACTAGCGTCACACTCAAGTTCGAAAGTTTTGGAGAAATCCGGTAAAGCAAGTAAAGGAGCTTCGGTCAATCTCTTCTTGAGTTCATTGAAAGCCGATTCTTGAGCATTGCCCCAAATGAAGGGTACATTCTTTTTCGTAAGCTCATTCAAGGGGCAAGCAATTGTGCTAAAATCTTTCACAAAGCGACGATAAAACCCAAACAAACCAAGAGCACTATGAAGTTGAGCAAGATTAGTTGGCGGTGGCCAATTTGTGATTGCCTCAACCTTAGAGGTGTCAACTTCAATCCCTTTTGAAGAAACCACATAACCCAAGAATACAAGCTTGTCGGTGCAAAAGGTGCATTTCTTGAGATTGGCAAAAAGCGAAGCATTACGAAGGGCCAACAAAACTTGCTTCACATGGTCGACATGTTCATGCAAGGATTTGCTATAAACAAGGATATCATCAAAGTAGACAACCACAAACTTGCCAATGAAAGTCCGCAAGACGTGATTCATAAGACGCATAAATGTTGAAGGAGCATTTGAAAGACCAAAGGGCATGACAAGCCACTCATAAAGACCAAGTTTTGTTTTAAATGCGGTTTTCCATTCATCTCCTTCATGCATACGGATTTGGTGATAGCCACTCTTTAAATCAATTTGGAGAAAATAGTGGCACCACTAAGCTCATCTAGCATGTCATCAAGTCGTGGGATAGGATGTCGATACCTCACCGTGATATTGTTGATGGGACGGCAATCCATGCACATTCGGAGTGTGTCGTCTTGCTTGGGGACGAGGATGACCGGAACGGCGCACGGACTCAAGCTTTCACGAACATGTCCCTTGGCGAGGAGTTCCTGAATTTGGCGCTCGATCTCCTTTGTCTCCTCGGGGTTGGTGCGGTATGGCGCTCTATTGGGTAGAGGGGCGCCGGGAATGAGATCGATGCGATGTTCGATGCCACGTAGGGGAGGAAGTCCTTGAGGTAGCTCATCCGGAAAGACATCTTTGAATTCCTGCAAGATAGACAACATAGACGGAGGAACTTGGGTTAAGTCGTTAGTGTCTTTGCCATCTCCTTTGCATAAGAGCACGAAGTGGAAAGTGGATGGGTTTGCTCTCACTTCCCTCATGGACTCATAGTCTCCATTGTCATTGACTATCATCACCTTCTTGTTGGTGCATTCAAATGACTTGTGCCCTTGACCTCCACACTTGTAGCAAGTGATATATGACTTGACGGCTTGTGGTGAGGGCGTCGTCTTCTTGGAAGTGGTAGTGGGTTGCGGTGTAGAACTTTTGGCATTGCCTTGGGCTTGGACTTGAGTCATGGGTTGTGTTGATGATGAAGCTCTAGTGGCGAAGAAGGACTTGGCCTTGACATACTTGAGCTCTTCGGCGACTTGGCGCTCGGCCTTCATGGCTTGATGAACGAGCTCAACAAGGTTCTCATAAGGTTGGAATTCCACTATCTTCTTGATGGGGTACGTGAGGCCGTTCAAGAAACGTGCCATTGATTGTTCCTCGGACTCTACAATGTGTGCACGGGAGAGAGTGGACTCCATCTCCTTGTAGTACTCGTCGACCGTCTTGATACCTTGCTTGAGTTCTTGTAGCTTCTTGAACAAATCGCGTGCATAATGATGTGGCACAAAGCGCTTGTGCATTTCCTTCTTCATGTCATTCCATGTGTCTATTGGGTCTTCAAAGGATGCTTGGAGTTGTTCCCACCATAGTTTCGCATAGCCTTCAAACTCGAGGGATGCGAGGTCAACTCGTTTGTCTTGCGGCACCTTGTAGACTCGAAATAGCTTGGAGACCTTGGATTCCCATGCTATGTAGTCCTCCGGGTCGTTGGTGCCGTGGAACTTAGGAATGACGAGCTTGGGAGGATTGAAGCGGTTCTTGTGATCATCCTCATCATCATCATCATGGTGGCGATGGCGGTCTCGGTGACGATGCCTTGGATGGTGGTGTGGAACATAATCCTCGTCATCTTCAATATCAACATGATTGTCGGCCAATGGCACTCGGCGAGCTCGATGTGGAGGGAGATCATGACGATGATGTCGATTGTCCTCATGGCGGTGTGGGGGATCCAAATTAACATTTGGAATTGGAATTTCTTGTCGATGGCGATCTTGATGTTGGTGATGGTGTACGATCGCTTGGGGGTGCGGCTCTTCTTGACGATGTTGGTCTTGGTGTTGTTGAGGATCCATGTTCACTTGTTGATTAGGTATCTCTTGGCGATGGCGATGCTCTTGATCATTCTCACTCCGTGCGTGGCTTCTTGCGGTGGAGTGGCGAGAGCTTCGCGAACTTGACCTTGAAGAGTGTCGACGATCTCGTTCGAGGAGCTCTTGGATGTGAGCGAAGCGCTCATTGTTTTCACATTGAGCGGCTTGATGGCGCTCCTCATACCGACGGAAGTTGTCGTCAATGTACCGCCTAAGGGCCTCCGCTTGTTTGCCGAAGTCGGTGTCTTGTTCTTCCCTAGCCATGATTAGACAACACAAGTGATATGTGGAAAATTTGGTGGCTAAAAACCGCTCTTACCTTTGGTTGATAATATTGGACAAGTGGGCTTGCCGTCCGAGACAATGGTGTCACAAGAGTAAAAGTGTTTGATTAGCAATCCAAAAGCGACCCACACACACACTTATGAGGAGCTTGGGTATGGTAAAGTGGCAAGAAATCGAAGCGAAACCAACGAAAAGACTATTGCAAGAAGTGGAGGATAACCACAAAGATCACGAAACAAAAGAGACTAACCACACAATCCGAGAAACAAAAGAGACTCACACGTGGAGACAAACGTGGATGGTGCGACTATAGGGAGGAGCAACTTGGACCTAACGAAGACTATGCTCGTGCCGCACCACCTCTCGAAGGACAACTAGCTCAAGTGTATGGGAAAGAGCAACCGATTTGCACAAGTGTACCCATTTCTCTATTTGTAATTGGAGCTTGAGGATAACTAGGATCACGGCTCGGCTTTTCTCTTTTTTTTTTTTGAATCTTTTCTATTTCTCTTTTGCTTTTATGCTTTTGCCCGAGCCGAGTCCGCTACAACTAGATGCTCACAAGATTATGATATGGTTACTTGGTGTCACACAAGTGCAATGCTCACACTATGAAGAGCTAGCTCCTAGGAAAAAGTTTCGCGAAATGGAAAGGGATGTGTCGGAAGCTATACCTTTGATGTCGTCGAGGTAGCGATGAAGCGACACGAAGATGAAGTCGGTGAATAGTCGTGCGGCGGTAGCACCGGCCGAACGGGCGGTAAGACCGATTGTGGGCGGTAGTAACGGCCGTTCGGACGGTAGTACCGCCGGCGACGAATTGCGCGGCACGCTTGGGCTTGGAGCGGAAAAGGCCTCCGGAAAACACCAACGGAAAGTGGGGAAAAGGTCTTAAGCACGAGATCCGTGGATCAAAACCACAAATCGCTCACCAAATCGAAAGATCGAACGAAATCCATATGGGCTATTTTTTTTGGAATTTTCGAAATTGGTATGGGAAAGAAAAATTTTGGTGGAAAAAGGCTAATAAACGGTGGAAACACGATCCAAATCCGTGGAAACCCTTGCTCTTGATACCAAATGGTGTAGGGCTAGGCCCGATCTTCACGGATTTGAGGGGAAAACGGGGATGAACACGAAGAACACGAGGGGAAACGAGGGAGATTCGTGGGCAAACACAAGGATAACTAGCAAATCCTGCTAAGAACTCCACCCAACAACAAACCCTCAAAAAGGTAGCCTTTGGATCGAAGAATCAAAGCCAAACTTACTCTTGTTGAAACCGATTGCTCTTACCGGCCGGTCCACCGATCCAATAGAATCACCGCAGTGAAAGATTGGTTTGCACTACTAGAGACACCGCAGTGAAAGAGTAGCAACAACAAGATCTACCTCAACGAGGCACCCTAGCTACGAGGGAGGAGGAGCATAGCTCTCACAAGTCTCAGATTCAGTCTGCCCGGAAATGGGGAAAGTGGAAGGCTATTTATAGTCTATTACAAAACGGGGCAGGAAGGCGGGGAACCGGCCTGGGGGCCGGCCTAGGCCGGCCTGGAGGCCGGCTGGCTCTGGCGGGGAACCGGCCTGGGGGCCGGCCTAGGCCGGCCTGGAGGCCGGCCGGCTCAGGTGGGTGACCGGCCTGGGGGCCGGCCTAGGCCGGCCTGGAGGCCGGCTGGGAGGCCGGCGCGTGGGCCGGCGGCGTCGGGAGGTGGCCCGGCCTGAGGACCGGCCTAGGCCGGTGTGGAGGCCGGCGGCTTCGGGTGGGTGCCCGGCCTGGAGGCCGGCCTGGGCCGGCTGGGAGGCCGGCGGCTTCGGGTTGGTGCCCGGCCTGGAGGCCGGCCTAGGCCGGCTGGGAGGCCGGCCACCCAGTCTTCGCTCCTTCCCTCCTCTTCTTGTCCATCTTCTTGGGTCTCCTCTGGTCCACCTTCTCCATCGTCTTGGACCTTCTCTTGGTCATCTCCTTGACTCCATGGTGGACCATCCACTGGGTGGATCCTGAGTACGCACAAGGTACCGGCATGAAGTAGCAACCCATTCAAAGGAAGGTCAAGATCACACATCGAGAGGAGCGAGGTCACCTTTTCATGAAGAGCCTTGACTCTTGATCTTGTCATTGGGCCATTTGGCATGGTGTCCATGGTGTTGTCCATGTGTGGGGCTACATCACTTGGAGCCACTGGCGTTGCCAGCTTCTCGATCACGTCCTGAAGAGGACTCGGCGCTACCGGCACAGCAGATGTACCGGCCTACTCCTGACGATTCTCCGGCCTCTCCAGCGGCGGGCGACCCGTCCTGGCAGATCTGGTGCTGACCTCGACCACCCCGGCACCAGCAACCGGGGCGGTCATCATGACCTCTGCACAGCTAGCGGGGCGGGCGATACGTCGGCCGCGAGCTGCGCAGACAGCGGGGGGATCCGCTGCAACCTGCACCCTTTCGGGAAACCGGCAGGGGACCTCGGTGGCGACGTAGACGGTGAGGGAGCCAAACTCGATGAGGCAGCCGTTCCGAGGTAGCGGCCTGCTGCCGAAACAGCCGGCGTTGTCGCTGACGACGTTGAGCGAGCCGAACCTGTGGACAAGGCCACAGAGAACGCGCTCACCCGATGCGATGAAGGAACCCGTCCGGATGAACACACCAGCCAGCGCCGCTGCTGGCCCCACGGTGGGCGCCAACTGTCGTGGTGGTGCACGGACAGATGCCATATAGGCTTAAGGTGGGGCCGATGGACGCTGGAGGTAACCGGGGAGGGCTTGCACGTGAAGACGTACAGAGAGACACACACACACGAACACACACACACACCCGATTTTACCCAGGTTCGGGGCTCTCGTGAGGAGATAACACCCCTACTCCTGCCTGTCTGATATATATATGTGGATCACAACGGTGTTACAAGCTTGCTCCTTGAGCTGTATGGAAAGAACTACCCACTCCAAGCTCCTACCGAGTCTCAGAATGGCTCCTTGGCTCACTAGGAAATGTCTAAGTCTCTTGTGAAGCAGGGTCTCTGGGCTCTCAATCCAGTGTCTAGCGTCCCCGTAAGAGGAGCCCCTGGTACCCTTTATATAGGGAAACCCAGGGTTACAGTGTAAAACAGAGCTACTGTCGCCATACCCCTTGGTCGCCGCCCGACACGGGCGCCGCTGCGCCATGCCCAGACCGTGTCAGCGCTGGTCGCCACGGTCCCCTCTGCATCAGACAGGACATCCCTGCCTACGCCTAGCGCCACTGTACCGCGCCGCCCGCATCAGAGGCATGGCCGAGGCATGGCACACCGTCCACTTGCGGCACGCCGCCGCCCTTGTTTCGCTCCGTGCCTCAAGGAGCTCGGTCTACCGTCCGGGATAACTTTTACCCGGCATAGGCATGCCCCGTGCTCTTGACTCGGTTTACCCTTTCCTGCATATTAGAACAACAAAGAGGATCCCGACATATAATAAGCATGATCCGACATAGGGATATGTCGGTAAGCCTTGACCCGGTCGACACCGAGTAGGCCGGTATGGTATGTCGGTTTCCACTGACTCGGTCAACTCCGAGTCCTTGCTTATTTCACCATATTGACCCCACTCGGGGGCTGCCCCCCAACATTATTTGTGTTGGATGTCTCTATGAAATTGTGGTGTTTGTCTAGTACTATTTAGGGCGCTCAAGTTGACAGTGTGGGGTTCCCTAGATGTGGAATGCGACTTTAAGGTGTGCTTTTATAGCCCTACGCAATGGATTGGTGTTCGTTATCCAACCGGAGGATAGTTCGGGGTAGCATAGTGAAGATGAAATATTTATGTATTCAATTATATTATTATTGTTGAGAGTGTCCACTAGTGAAAGTATGATCCCTAGGCCTTGTTTCTAAGCATTGATACACCGTTTTTAGTCACTTTCGTCACTTGTTTGCTTGCTGCCATTTTTATTACAGAATTACAAAATCACCTTTTACCATCAATATCACTTGTATTTTACTATCTCGCCGAACCAGTGCACCTATACAATTAGCCATTGTATTAGGTGTGTTGGGGACACAAGAGACTTCTTGTATCTTAATTGCAGGGTTGCTTGAGAGAGGATACATTCAACCTCTACCTCCCGTGGATTCGATAAACCTTGGGTTACTCACTTAAGGGAAATTTGCTGCTGTCCTACAAACCTCTGCACTTGGAGGCCCAACAAGTCTACAAGAATAGAAGCGTGTAGTAGACATCAAGCTCTTTTCTGGTGCCATTGCCGGGGAGGTGAGCACTTGAAGGTACCTTCTTTAGATCTTGCAATTAAATCTTTTTGTTTCTTGTTTTATTCACTAGTTCGGTTTAATGGAAAACAACAAAAAAATTAGAGAGCTTTATAAAATTTATCTTGAAATTGGTCATGATGCTTTTGAAGAGAAAATTAAAAAACCTATGGAACTTTATTTGCATAACAATCATGCTAGTAGCAATGTTAATAGTATGATTTCTTGGAATGCAATTGTTGCTAATGCTATGGAAAATTGCAAGCATGGGGATGCCGGTTTTGATGAATATGATCTTTTTAGTCCCCAAGTTTGAAGGAGGAAATTTGCTTTGATGATACTATGCCTCCTATATATGATGATTATAATGATGAATGTGATCTTTTCAGTCCACCTACTAGTGATCTTTTCAGTCCACCTACTATCGCTCTAGACGCTCGTCACCGACGAGTACGCTCGCTCCTTTGCTGAAGCCCAGGCCACGGCGCATGAGGAGCTGAACACGGCGAGGGCGCTCGCTCATAGCCGCCTGGTGGATGAGGCCTTCTGCCGGGCGGCTGAAGCACGGGAGCTGGAGATGATGAGCCGGGAGGCCGCTACGCACGACGCGCGGGAGGACCGGGCGTTTGCGGCGAGGGAGCTGTAGGCGGAGCAGGCGGCTGAGGCGGAGAGGGAGCTGCAGTCGGAGCAGGCCCGACGGATGACGGAGAGCTTAGGATGCGCGATGAGGCATCGGCGTGCGCGGGAGCGCAGACAAGCGGCGGAGCAGCACCGGCAGATGGTGGAGGCCAGAGCGGCGAGGCGCTTGCATGTCCATGCTGGCGACCTCATGCCTGGCTCCCCCTTTTCGACGAGGGGGCGAACGACGATGAGGCTGGCCCTAGCGTGCCACCTCCACCGTAGACTAGTAGTTTTAGTTTAAATTTTAGTTGTAACACCTCTTTTGCAAATGAAATCGTCGGAATGCAATGAAATCGGCTTCGTTTGCAAATGGTGATCAATTGGGTCCGGTCGTTTAGGGGATGCCGGTGTGGGCCGAAAAAAAGGACCGGACAAGTGTCCGGCACTCTCCAATTGGGCCTCTAATGGTATGGACACGTGAGAACCTGGTGAACGGGTATGCCGCCGTCCACTTGTCCCACGCGTCCTGCCACGCCCCGTACATGTTGCACGCCTTGTCGTCCCCCTCGTAGATCCTCACGTGGACGCGCTCGAAGATCCCCGTCGCCAGCGCTCGTCCCACTCCCACGTGCGCCGCCGGCGGGTACGCGCACCGGACCGCCACCGTCAGGTGCAGCAGCTTGCCCGGCCCCCCGCGGATGTTGTGCTTGGCCAGCTCCAGCGCCAGCACATCGTACCGGTCATCCGCAGTGCCGTGCTCTGTAGCGCCCCGACCCCGGATTTATACAGAGAGGCTATGTAGTTGGCACAACCATCAATGTATAAAACAAAGATCGAGACTTGTGGAACAAACTGGCACGTTGCATGACTCTACGACACAAAACATATAGCAACTCATATAAAGAGAAGAATACAAATATTACACAACAAAAGGTCACAGACCATCAAGTCATCAAGCGGAAGCGGGTAGTGTTGTCTAACAACAAGAAGCAAATATATGGCCTAAGAGGCCTACAATAAACATCACCTGTAACAGCCCTAACTTGGTAATGAAAAATACGAAGAATTTTTCCACTTTTTGCATTATGTTTGCATCATGGCATATCTTTAATTTGCTAATGTTACCAAGTAACCAAATGGGAAACAATAAAAAGAGGGAAGCCAAACTTCCCAAAACCTTTAATTCTTGAAATACACCAATTGCTACAACCCATGTTTTGACACGTGACCATATGGTTCACCAAACTCCCTAAGTTCACCTCACGTGCTAAGAACCAAATGGGTGGTTTCCTTTTTGTCTCCAACTTTCCTAGGCCCTAAAGTGTGGCTCAAAGCCTTTGTGTAATTGTGAGCTATGCCACCTTGCTCCAAGACCTAGATGAATGTTTGGGGAGATGTTTTATCTTGTGAGGAAACTCCCAGAATTTTTGCATAATTTCTGGAAGTGTTTTGGAGCCCTTGTCAAATTCCAGTTTTTCTGTCATTTTATGTTCTTTCGGAATGGCCCGGAAATTTCCGGATCAATTCCGGGCCAGTCGGAATTTTCCGGACCCATCCGGAAAATTCCGGATGAAGCACAGTGGCGACAGGGCGCACTGGCGCCATGCCGCCCGCGCCCATGCCGTTGCCGCCGTGGCCTCGCCTACCGCTCGACGCCGTGGCCCCCCCCTGCGAGGTCAAAGACCATGCCGAGGACGCCCACCTGCTCCTCACCCCGCTCCCCGCTCACCTGCCCCCTATCCTCGCTCGCTCTCCCCTCCGAGCTCCCGCAGTCGCCGCCGTGCTTGACGAGCTCGCCGCCGACGTTTGGGGCCGCCCCGTGTAGATCGACGCGGGCGAAAACCTCCGCCGTATCCTCCTTTTCCTCCACGACGAAACAATCGGACCGGGGAGCCCGCAATCGACCCAATCGTCCTCGCCATCCTCACCGCGGCCGCCGCCCGCCGGAGCCCGATTCCGACGACCCCGTCCACCTCCACTGCGGTCGAGCACCCATACGTGTCCAGGGTGAGCCCCGCAAACTCTTAGGCCTCCTCCCGCTCTCCCTCTCCCTCTCGTGCGCGTTCGCCCGTGCGAAATCGCCGCCGCCGGTGCCTTTTCTGCCCAGTATCGAGCCGTCCGGAATCGCCCGGATTATTCCGGATCGATTCCGGGTAACTCGGAAAATTCCGGACATTTCCGGACGAATTCCGAAACCCCAACCGAAAGATTTTGAGGTCACCTCGGATTTGGCTCGGAATGAGCCCGGATTATTCCGGACCATCCGGAATATTCCGGCCCAATCCGGATGAATTCCGAACCAAGCTGAAAACTTGTGAACTATGTAATTTGACTTCTTTTCGTTAAATCTTGCAAATGGTGTACCAATTTGATCAGTGTTTAAAATGCTATCTAAACATGCTAATATCACCTCATGATCACCAACTTTTATTTAATGTTATTCATAACTTGATTAAATGAATTAAATTCAATTATTTAATTAATTTGTCAATTATTCATCGGGGTTCCGAAATTTACAAATAAATTACCTAAATGATCGGAAGAGCGAAACCTATCCATTCATGTCATGATCATGCCTATTTGAGCCACCCCTCTAATAAATTAATATTTGATAAGGAATGTGGCCATTAAGTTAAATATGGGGTTGCTTCCAAATAATTGCACTAATTATTTGGCTCCTCATTTAATTTTGCTTTTAATTTATATAATGATATCTTTGCACCAACTTGACATGTCATCATGTGATTGAGCATTGCATCTTGAGTTGTGTGATTCATGTGTTCTTTGTTTTTCCTTTTGGGTATCGATAGATTCCGGAGTCGAGGGTCTCTCTACTTACCCCGACGAGCACCACTTCACGCCCGGGCAGCAAGGCAAGAGATAACCTAACCTTCTTGGCATCTAGCATCCTATGACTTTATCAAATTATTTTATCCACCATAATATTGCATGCGGTTCAAATGTCTTTTGGTAATTAATAGAATATCCTATGAATGCATGTTCTCCCCAAGCCAATCACATGTATCCCTACCTATGAAACCTAGGGTTGAAGTGTTGGCCGAGATAAGGATATAATTATTTGTATTCATATGCTTAGCTATGCTTAGCCATGCTTAAGTAAATGCTTTATGTCCGTTGTTAATTCCAGAAATTATTGATGATGATGGAATGATTCGGGCATGGTGGATAACGGAGATGCTTAATTAAAATGCTAAGATGGTTGGGGTGAGTTGCCATCGGGGATGGTGTTTTGCCTCACTCTAGCCCCTAGGTGCGAGTTCTTTACCTCTTGAACCAAGACTAGCGTGCTGCCATTGGTGGGTGTATGGGCGCCTTACTGACCGAATAACTTATGCGGGCGTATCCAAGGGTCCTCTAGTTCGGTTTTCCATTTGCGTGTGAGTGGAAAGATGATGTTGATGAGGATTTGTGTTTAGGGCGTGGCGATGGGGCAGGGCGCTGAGAGCGCTGAGCCTGTCCTGTGGCCACAGATGACTCTTGGATATTCTCACGTGAGGTAAAGGTTTAACCGCGCCCGCTTGCCGGCCTTCCCCGGAAGAGGGCCACTCAGGTGAGCCGGACGGTACCAATGGGTAAATTAGTACACCCCTGCAGGGTTAATCTTTTCGAAAAGCCGTGTCCACGGTTATGGACAACTTGGGAATAGACGATAAGATCATAGAGAATCTTAACCTAATTGATATGGCAGCTAAAGGTTGCATAACCACGTGTGTTAAAGGTTCACTTCCTCGAGGGTGGTTCGAGGGGGTGCCTTAGTGGAGATGAGAGTGGTTGGTTACAGAAGGGTTCGATGAGAACCAATGATGACAAATGTTACTCTCTTACCCCTTTTGAAAAGTATTCTGAGTAGACGAATGCCATGTGTCATTTATATATCTGTTTATGAAACTTAGCTTTATGCAAAAGAAATACATATACAGCTTTAGAGCCTCCGTCAGTCATTGGGCCTATATCGCCCTACTAAACTTGCGAGTACGTCGTACTCAGTCTCTCTTTGCTGCCTCTATGTATTTGCATTTCAGAGGAGGACGACACCGAGCGACTAGGTGGGTTCTTCGTTGACGTCGACTACTAGTCTGGGGTTCCCAGGTGGCAGCTTGGGACCGTGGAACAAGCTGGCTTGGGTGACGTTTATCTGTAGGCCTCTTAGGCCATACTTTGCTTCTTGTTGTATTAGACAACGCTACTTCGCTTCCGCTTGTTGAATTGTTGGATCTGCGATCCTTTTGCTTGTAATATTTGTATTCTCCTCGTTATATGAGTTGCTATATAAATGTTTGGTGTCGTAGAGTCATGCTTTGTGCCAGTTCTGTTCCACAAGTCTCGATCTCTGTTTTATACCTTGATGGTTGTGTGNGTTTGGTATCAGAGCAGGACTGCCTGTAGGAAACCCTTTCTTTTGGTCGATGTCGAGTCTAGTGAAAATTATTTCAACCTAAAAATGAGTTGTGAAAACCTTCTTAGGATTCTTTTTGCTTCTCATCCAACTCGCTCTACTCTGATTCTTACCTCTATTTGTTTTGTGCTTGGTGTCGATGTTTAGGTTCTCGGGGTTTGGGTTCTTACCATCCAGTTGTACCTCGAGTCCGTTATATCCGTTTGATATCGCCACGATGACGTGATGTCACTGTGGTTGCCTAAATCTGTCTTTGGTGTTTATTGCTTCTTAAATATCTATATTTGGGAGCAACCAATGATCTATCTTAACTGTCAGAATTGGTTACTAACTTGTCGTTGTTCCAATTCTTCAGAATGGCTCCTACCCGTCGTGGGGAACATAGCAGCCCTGACCCACCGCCGCCACCCTCAATGGCGGAGGTGATGATGGCTATCGAGCAAAACCGTCTGCGCAATGAGCGGTTGCTCGAGCAGCTGGTCCAGCAAGGGGCCAGGAGGAACACGGATTGCACCACTCTCAACCAGTTCTTGCGGTCCCAACCTCCCACTTTCTCCGAGGCTAAGGAGCCGCTTGATGCGGATGATTGGCTTCGGGCTATCGAGCGCAAGTTCGCCGCTCTTCACGTTCCGGCGGCAGAACATGTCAACTTCGCCACCTACCTTCTGGAAGGAGCCGCCGGCTCCTGGTGGGAGAGCCACGTGGCAATGGTCGCCGCGGGCCATGTTGTCACATGGGAGGAGTTCCGCACCGCCTTCCGTGCGGCGTACATCCCCAAGCCCATCCTCGAGCTCAAGAGGCGGGAGTTCCTGGACCTCACCCAGGGACGCATGGACGTCCAGTCCTATGGACGGGAGTTCAACCACCTCTCCCGTTACGCCCCTCGGGACGTGACGAATGATGAGGACAAGCAATACCTCTTCCGCAAGGGGCTCGCACCTCGTCTTCGATACGAGCTCCTACCCTTCAAGTTCACCTCCTACCAAGAGCTCTACAACCAGGCTCTCACCATGGAGCAAGGGAGGAAGGAGCTAGAGGCTTCTAAGAGGCCAGCTTCCACCGACCACCAGAGCTCCTCCTCCTCAGAGGGCAAGAAGCGCAAGGTCTTTGTGCCTTTCAGCGCCGTGCCAAAGGCGCCCTTCGCGCCGAAGCCCACCGGGTACCTGCCACCTCCGCCTCGCCCAGCTACTTCGACCTTGGGTGCGGCTGGAGGCGGTTTTCGACCTCGACTGCCTGCACCACCGGGAGTCACTTGCTTCGCTTGTGGCCAGCCGGGGCACTACTCCAGAGAGTGTCCCCAGAAGGCACCGGCTACCTCAGCACCTGCACCAGCACCCTCTACCCCAGCCGCCAAGGCTACCACCGTCAGCCGTGGCCGCCTGAACCACGTCTCGGCTGAAGGCGTTGAGGAGGACCCCGGAGTTCTTATGGGTACGCTTCAAATCAATACTTATCCAGCTTCAGTGCTATTTGATTCTGGAGCTTCGCATTCGTTCATATCCATAGCATATGCACACAACCATCAAATACCTTTTGTGATGATGGATCCTCCGTTAGTGGTCAAGACACCCGGCTCTAGTTGGCGTACCAATTGGATATCTCCCGATGTTCAAATAGCCGTAGGGTCAGTCCCTTTTCCGTTCTCATTGATAGCCCTGAGGTCAGAGGGTATCGATGTTATTCTGGGCATGGATTGGCTAGTGAAATATCAGGCCAACCTGGATTGTGCTGCCAAGACTGTCACAGTGTTCCACCCAAGATATGGGGAAGTGCGTTATTGGTCCCCAACATCTGCAACTCCTTCCGCGGCTACTCCTCTCTCGCCGGAGATCAGTCTTTATTTCCTGTAAGGAATCACCCCGCCTGATATATCTGAAGTCGCTGTGGTATGTGATTTCCCCGATGTCTTTCCGGAGGAATTGCCCGGCATGCCACCCGATCGCAGCGTGGAGTTTGTGATTGAGTTGGTCCCGGGAACCGCCCCAGTTTCCAAGACGCCCTACCGTATGCCAACGGAAGAGCTAGCTGAACTGAAGAAGCAACTTGATGAGCTGCTGGAGAAAGAATTCATCCGACCGAGTAGCTCACCTTGGGGCTGCCCGGTTATCTTTGTCAAGAAGAGGGATACCAATGTTCCTCGACTGGTCGTTGACTACCGCCCTCTCAATGCGGTGACCATCAAGAACAAGTACCCAATTCCTCGAATAACCGACTTGTTCGATCAATTAGCTGGAGCCACTGTGTTCTCCAAGATGGATCTGAGATCAGGTTACCATCAGATCAAAATCCGGAAGGAGGATATTCCGAAGACCGCTTTCACCACCCGCTACGGTTTATATGAGTACACCGTCATGTCTTTCGGCCTCACAAATGCTCCGGCTACATTCATGAGGCTAATGAACTCCATCTTCCACGAGTACCTTGACAAGTTCGTCATCATCTACATCGATGACATCCTTGTGTACTCCAAGACCGAAGACGAACATGCTGAGCATCTCCGATTTGTTTTGGCCAAGCTCCGTGATCACCGTCTATATGCCAAGTTCTCTAAATGTGAGTTTTGGCTGAAGGAGCTCATCTTCCTCGGTCATGTGGTGTCAGCTGCCGGAGTAGCGGTGATACCCGACAAGATTCAGGCAATCCTGGATTGGCCAACTCCCAAATCCGTCAAAGATATCCGAAGCTTCCTTGGATTGGCGGGTTATTACCGTCGATTTATTGAGGGCTTCTCCAAAATAGCAAAGGCATTAACTGAACTCCTCAAGAAAGGCAAGCCATTCGTGTGGTCAGACAAGGCTGAAGAGAGTTTCCAAACCCTCAAGGTCAAGCTCACCACCACACCGGTACTTGTCCTTCCCGATACCGCCAAGGACTTCGTCGTCTATTGCGATGCATCTCTCCAAGGCTTGGGATGTGTCTTGATGCAAGAGGGCCATGTGGTCGCTTATGCTTCCCGTCAACTCAAGCCACACGAGCAAAATTATCCAACTCATGATTTGGAGCTTGCCGCCGTGGTACATGCTCTGAAGCAATGGAGGCCCTACCTCTTGGGCAACCGTTGCGAGATCTACTCCGACCACCAAAGTCTGAAATATCTATTCACCCAGCCGGATCTGAACTTGAGGCAGAGGAGATGGCTGGAATTGATAAAGGACTATGATGTGACCCTCAATTATCAGCCCGGCAAGGCAAACGTCGTGGCGGATGCTCTGAGCCGCAAAGCCTATTGCAATACCGTGATGGTTGAAAAGGCGCAACCGGCTCTCCATGAGGAATTTGCTAAATTGAATCTGGAAATTGTTCCATCGGGTTTTCTAGCTAATCTCGAGATCAAATCCACTCTCGAGGATGATATCAAGGCCGCCCAACAAAATGATCCTGAAATCCTTGAGATCAAAGAGAAGATCGCTATTGGAAAGGCCAATTGTTTCTTGGTTGATGACCATGGTGTGGTCTATTTTGGTGACCGTCTAGTGGTGCCCAAGAGTGGAAACATGAGGGAGTTGATCCTTTCTGAAGCTCATGAGTCACCCATCTCTATTCACCCGGGTAGCACAAAAATGTACCAAGATCTTCGCCCTCAATTTTGGTGGTCTTGCATGAAGCGCGAGATCGCCGAGTATGTTGCGGAATGCGACGTCTGTCGCCGAGTGAAGGCTGAACATCAAAGGCCAGCCGGTACCCTTCGCCCCATAGCCATTCCTGAGTGGAAGTGGGATGAAGTTGGTATGGATTTCATCACCGGCTTTCCGAGATCACAAAAGGGCAACAATGCTATTTGGGTCATCATCGACCGTTTGTCAAAAGTTGCCCATTTCCTTCCGGTCCGTGATGATATTCGAGCAAGCCAACTTGCCGACTTGTATATGGCCCGGATTGTTCCTTTGCACGGGGTTCCTTTACGGATCATCTCTGACCGTGGAAGCCTATTTGTGTCCAAGTTTTGGCAAAGTTTCCAAACGGCTCTTGGGACCCGTCTCAATTTCAGCACCGCCTATCACCCTCAAACCGATGGTCAAACTGAAAGAGTGAATCAAGTTCTTGAGGACATGCTTCGGGCTTGTGTCATCTCTTTCGGCAAGAGTTGGGAAAAATACCTCCCTCTCGCCGAGTTCTCCTACAACAATAGCTATCAAGCCAGCTTGCAAATGGCTCCCTTTGAGGTCCTTTATGGGAGAAAATGCCGGACTCCTCTCAATTGGTCTGAAACCGGGGAGAGGTCACTCTTCGGTCCGGATGTGATCAATGAAGCCGAAGAGAAAGTCCGTGTCATTCGAGAAAACCTCAAAGCCGCTCAATCCCGTCAGAAAAGCTACTATGACAAGCACCATCAAGAGGTCCACTATGAAATTGGTGACAAGGCCTATCTTCGAGTCTCTCCTCTCCGAGGCGTTCGTCGCTTTGGAATCAAGAGCAAATTAGCACCTCGCTTTGTCGGCCCTTTCACCATCGTAGGCAAGCGAGGAGATCTTTCCTATCAACTTGAGTTGCCCTCCAATTTCCCGGATGTCCATGATGTGTTCCATGTTTCCCAACTCCGCCGGTGCTTCAAGGATCCAATCCGTGGGGTTGATCATGAGGCATTGGACATTCAGGAGGACTTGACCTATCGCGAGCATCCTATCCGCATCTTGGATGAAGCGGAGAGGAAAACCCGCAACAAGTCCATCAAGTTCCTCAAAGTCCAATGGTCTAACCATTCCGAGGAAGAAGCCACATGGGAGCGAGAAACTAGTCTTCGTCAGGAATACCCCGCCTTCTTCACTCAAGCCTAGAATCTCGGGACGAGATTCCTGTAAGGGGGGTAGAATTGTAACAGCCCTAACTTGGTTATGAAAAATACTAAGAATTTTTCCACTTTTGCTTCCTTGTTTGCATCATAGCATCCATATGCATTTTGGCTTTCCAAACTTACTTTTGGCAACAAGTTGAAATGGGGAGCCAGCCTTCCCCAAAACCTCCAACCAAATGCAATGCCCACCTTGGAAACCAACTAAATGAACTTCCAACCTGTTTAGGAAGTTTCCATCTTGTTGTTTAACTTTTTCTCACTTTTTAGTTTTGGTCAAATAAGAAGTGACATGAGAGTTGAAAATGGGCTGAATTCAATTCCTATTTTTTGGAACCAAGTTAGGACTTCCAAAAATTCAAACTAAATTCATGGGGAGTCTCAAGATGGTTGTGAGAGCCTCCATGAAAATTTTCATGATTTTTGGAATTGTTAAAATGCCCCAAATAAAGACATTTTGGAAATTGCCCTAAATTACCCTAACTAAAGGCTATGAACAAATTTTGGGCAAACTAATTTATTTGACCTCGCCAATTTATGTGGTGGTCCTAAATGTTAATTCTAGCTTATATGAATTTTTCTGGGATTTTAGAAAAAGTCCTGGTGCTTTGTTTAATTGGTTAAACTCTGCTGTTGGACCTGTTTGAAATTGATTCAAAAGTTCCAGGGACCTATCTGCGATTCTCTTTTTCCCTCTCTCCTCTCTCACTGTGCTCACTGGCCCTGGCGCCATGCCGTGAGCTGGCCAAGGTGCTCGGCACCATGGCGTGGCCCTGGTGGAGTAGAGCCTCCCAGACGCGGTCTACCTGCTCCCCTCGACCACTCCCCCTGTTCCCTCCCAGCTTTTCCGGATCGAGAGCAACAAGGCGACCTCCGGGCGGCCACCGTGGAGAGGTAGCCGTCGGCGACGAATCGCCGCTGTCCTGCGCTTCCTCAGCTCGAGCCGATACCCCCTCCCCCTCCGCCGCATCCTCCTCGTCCTCCCAGGCCGAGGAATCGAGCCGGGGGCTACCGGAGACGACGGTATGGACAATCTTGGTATCGGATATAAGATCATAGAGAATCTTAACCTAATTGATATGGCAGCTAAAGGTTGCATTTAATCAACGTGTGGTAAAGGTTCATTTCCTCGAGGGTGATTCGAGGGGGTGCCTTAGTGGAGATGAGAGTGGTTGGTTACAGAAGGGTTCGATGAGAACCAATGATGACAAATGTTACTCTCTTACCCCCTTTTGAAAAGTATTCTAAGTAGACGAATGCCATGTGTCAATTATATACTGTTATGAAACTTAGCTTTATGCAAAAGAAATACATATACAGCTTTAGAGCCTCCGTCAGTCATTGGGCCTATATCGCCCTACTAAACTTGCGAGTACGTCGTACTCAGTCTCTCTTTGCTGCCTCTATGATTTTGCATTTCAGAGGAGGACGACACCGAGCGGCTAGGTGGGTTCTTCGTTGACGTCGACTACTAGTCTGGGGTTCCCAGGTGGCAGCTTGGGACTGTGGAACAAGCTGGCTGGGATGATGTTTATCTGTATGCCTCTTAGGCCATATTTTGCTTCTTGTTGTATTAGACACGCTACTTCGCTTCCGCTTGTTGAATTGTAGGATCTGTGATCCTTTTGCCTTGTAATATTTGTATTCTCCTCGTTATATGAGTGCCATATAAATGTTTGTGTCGTAGAGTCATGCTTTGTGCCAGTTCTGTTCCACAAGTCNCCCTAAGTTCACCTCAAGTGCTAAGAACCAAATGGTTGGTCTCCAAGTTGTTTCCAACTTCCTATGCCTTTAAATGTGGTTCATAGCTTTGTTGTTTGCGAGCCATGTCACCTTGCTCAAAGGTATGAAGTAAATGTATGTTGAGCTAGTTTTAACCTGTGGAGAAACTCCCAGAATTGTTGCATATTTTCTGGAAGTGTTTTGGAGCCCTTGTAAATTTCAGTTTTTCTGCCATGTCGTGTTCATTCGGAATGACCCGGAAATTTCCGGATCTATTCCGGGCCAGTCGGAATTTTCCGGACCTATCCGGAAAATTCCGGACGAAGCACAGTGGCGACAGGGCGCACTGGCGCCATGCCGCCACCTCCTCCGCGCCCATGCCGCACGCCGCCGTGGCAAATGGAGGGCTAGCAAAGCCCGTGACCGGCCTCACCTGCCCCGTATTCCTCTCTCCTCCTCGTCCCTCCCCTTTTCCCGGATCGAGGGAGAGCTCTCGTTCCTCTCACCGCACGCCGTAGCACCGCCGCCGTCCTCCGTGCATCGCCGTCGGCTCCGGTCACCTTGGAGCAAGCCGAAGCCACCACTCGCTCCGCCTGCTCCTCCTCCACCTTCTCCACCGAAGGAAGCTTGCTGGGAGGCCTCGAGTCGAGCTAATCGAGCTCGGCTTCCGAGTTGGTCTGCCGTTCGCCGTGCCCGTTCCCTGCGAAATCCGGCCACCGCGGTCGTCCCCGTCGTCTCCGACCACACGGGAGTGCTCCTGGTGAGCACACACGCCTCTTAGGCCTCCTCCCGCTCCCCCTCTCCTCTCGTGCGCGTTCGCCCGTTCGAAATCGCCGCCGCCGTTGTTTTTCTGCCCACATTCGAGCCGTCCGGAATCGCCCGGATTATTCCGGATCGATTCCGGGTCGACCGGAAAATTCCGGACCTTTCCGGATGAATTCCGAAACCCCAACCGAAAGATTTTGAGGTCACCTCGGATTTGGTTCGGATTTAGCCGGATTATTCCGGACCATCCGGAATATTCCGGCCCAATCCGGATAATTTCCGAACCATATGTGAACTGTGAGAGCTTTGTGTTTAGCTCCCTTTCGTTAAAACTTGCAAATGTTATACCAATTTGTTCAGTGTTTCAAATGCTATCTAAACATGCTTATCACCTCATGACAACCTTTTGGACTTTAATACTAATCCTTACTTGGTTAAAGGATATAAATCCACATAATCTTTCAAATGGCTATTTAATCTTGGGTACTCCGAAATTTTACAAATAAAGTACCAAAATGATCGGAATGAAAGAACCTATCCTTTCATGCCATGTTCATACATGTTTGATCCACTTCTTTAATTAATTACTAAATTATAAGTTTGTGGTCATTAAGATGAATATGGAGTCTTGTCCAAATAATTGCACTAATTATTTGGAGCTCCCTTTAAATTGTTATTTAAATCAAATGATAATACCTTTGCATCAACTTGACATGTCATCATGTGATTGAGCATTGCATCTTGTGTTCGTGTGATTTATGTGTTCTTTGCTTTTCTTTGGGTATCGATAGATTCCGGAGTCGAGGGTCTCTCTACCTACCCCGACGATCAGTACTTCACGCCCGGGCAGCAAGGCAAGAGATAACCTAACCTTCTTGGCATCTAGCATCCTATGTTTATAAACTTATTTTATCCACCATAATATTGCATGCGATTCAAATGTATCTTTTGGTCCAAAATATTAGAATATCCTATGAATGCATGTTCTTCCCCGAGCCAATCACATGTATCCCTACCTATGAACCTAGGGTTGAAGTGTTGGCCGTGATAAAGATAAAAGGTTGCATTCATATGCTTAGCTATGCTTAGCCATGCTTAAATAAATGCTTTACGTCCGTTATTAATTCCGTAATTGTTGATGATGATGGAATGATTCGGGCATGGTGGATAACGGAGATGCTTAATTAAAATGCTAAGATGGTTGGGGTGAGTTGCCATCGGGGATGGTGTTTTGCCTCACTCTAGCCCCTAGGTGCGAGTTCTTTACCTCTTGAACCAAGACTAGCGTGCTGCCATTGGTGGGTGTATGGGCACCTCGCTGACCGAATAATTTGTGAGTGGCTTGTCAAGGGTCCTCTAGTTTGCTATTTCCATTTGCGCGTGTGTGGTGTGAGTGGAAAAGGAAACGAGGATGATGATGGTTAGGACGTGACGGTGGGGCAGGGCGCTGGGAGCGCTGAACCTGTCCTTCCGCCACTGATGGTCCTTGAGTAAGCCTCATGCATTGTAAAGGTCTAACCGCGCCCGCTTGCCGGCCTTCCCAGGAAGAGGGCCACCCAGGTGAGCCGGACGGTACCAATGGGTAAATTAGTACACCCCTGCAGGGTAAATCTTTTCGAAAAGCCGTGTCCACGGTTATGGACAACTTGGGAATAGACGATAAGATCATAGAGAATCTTAACCTAATTGATATGGACAGCTTGGGAATAGACGATAAGATCATAGAGAATCTTAACCTAATTGATATGGCAGCTAAAGGTTGCATAATCACGTGTGTTAAAGGTTCACTTCCTCGAGGGTGATTCGAGGGGGTGTCCTAGTGGAGATGAGAGTGTTTGGTTACAGAAGGGTTCGATGAGAACCTATGATGACAACTGTTACTCTCTTACCCCTTTTGAAAAGTATTTCTGAGTAGACGAATGCCATGTGTCAATTATATATCTGTTTATGAAATTTAGCTTTATGCAAAAAGAACTACATTATACAGCTTTAGAACCTCCGTCAGTCATTGGGCCTATATCGCCCTACTAAACTTGCGAGTACATCGTACTCAGTCTCTCTTTGCTGCCTCTATGTATTTGTATTTCAGAGGAGGACGACGCCGAGCAATTAGGTGGGTTCTTCGTGGACGTCGACTACTAGTCTGGGGTTCCCAGGTGGCAGCTTGGGACCGTGGAACAAGCTGGCTTGGGTGATGTTTATCTGTAGGCCTCTTAGGCCATAATTTGCTTCTTGTTGTATTAGACAACGCTACTTCGCTTCCGCTTGTTGAATTGTAGGATCTGTGATCCTTTTGCCTTGTAATATTTGTATTCTCCTCGTTATATGAGTTGCTATATAAATGTTTGTGTCGTAGAGTCATGCTTTGTGCCAGTTCTGTTCCACAAGTCTCGATCTTGGTTTTATACATTGATGGTTGTGTTCCTTACATAGCCTCTCTGTATAATTCCGGGGTCGGGGCGTTACAATTGGTATCAGAGCCGACCCTTGCGGTAACTCGGGCGTGTGCGGGTCAGAGGCGCGGACATGTGGGACATGTGCCGGCACTGGACGCACAGACGGGTGCCAAAGGGGGAAGTTCCTGGACTGGGGTTGACCGACGAGGGCGTCGGTCTTCTAAGGGGGGAAGGATGTGAGATCCTGGCTCAGGGCTTAATAGGATTGATAGGATACTCATACCAATAAGTTGCAACTTCTTTTCCGGAAGCTCATCTCGATAGAACCCAGATGTTAAGCGTGCTTGGCCTGGGGTAATATTGGGATGGGTGACCGACCGGGAAGTCCTTCCCGGGTGCGCACGAGTGAGGACAAAGTGCGCAGAAAAGACTAGTGTTGGTCTGTGGGGCCAGTCTAGAGATCCTAGAGAGCTGCCAGGCGTAACAGGCGCCGGTCCGGGAGTGGCCGGGGTGTTACAATTTACCGCAAGGGTCGATGTGAGATCCTGGCTCAGGGCTTAATAGGATTGATAGGATACTCATACCAATAAGTTGCAACTTCTTTCCGGAAGCTCATCTCGATAGAACCCAGATGTTAAGCGTGCTTGGCCTGGGGTAATATTGGGATGGGTGACCGACCGGGAAGTCCTTCCCGGGTGCGCACGAGTGAGGACAAAGTGCGCAGAAAAGACTAGTGTTGGTCTGTGGGGCCAGTCTAGAGATCCTAGAGAGCTGCCAGGCGTAACAGGCGCCGGTCCGGGAGTGGCCGGGGTGTTACAAGTTGGTATCAGAGCAGGACTGCCTGTAGGAAGCCCTTTCTATTGGTCGATGTCGAGTCTAGTGAAAAATTATTTTCAACCTAAAAATGAGTTGTGAAAACCTTCTCAGGATTCTTTTTACTTCTCATCCAACTCGCTCTACTCTGATTCTTACCCCTATTTGTTTTGTGCTTGGTGTCGATGTTTAGGTTCTCGGGGTTGGGGTTCTTACCGTCCAGTTATACCTCGAGTCCGTTAAATCCGTTTGATATCGCCACGATTGACTTGATGTCACCGTGGTTGCCTAAAATCTGTCTTTGGTGTTTATTGCTTCTTAATTATCTATATCTGGGAGCAACCAATGATCTTTCTTGTCTGTCAGAATTGGATACTAACTTGTCGTTGTTCCAATTCTTCAGAATGGCTCCTACCCGTCGCGGGGAACATAGCAGCCCTGATCCACCACCGCCCCCTTCGATGGCGGAGGTGATGATGGCTATCGAGCAAAACCGTCTGCGCAATGAGCGGTTGCTCGAGCAGCTGGTCCAGCAAGGGGCCAGGAGGAACACGGACTGCACCACTCTCAACCAGTTCTTGCGGTCCCAACCTCCCACTTTCTCCGAGGCTAAGGAGCCGCTTGATGCGGATGATTGGCTTCGGGCTATCGAGCGCAAGTTCGCCGCTCTTCACGTTCCGGCGGCAGAACATGTCAACTTCGCCACCTACCTTCTGGAAGGAGCCGCCGGCTCCTGGTGGGAGAGCCACGTGGCCATGGTTGCCACGGGCCATGTTGTCACTTGGGCGGAGTTCCGCGCCGCTTTCCGTGCGGCGTACATCCCCAAGCCCATCCTCGAGCTCAAGAGGCGGGAGTTCCTGGACCTAACCCAGGGACGCATGGACGTCCAGTCCTATGGACGGGAGTTCAACCACCTCTCCCGTTACGCCCCTCGGGACGTGACGAATGACGAAGACAAGCAATACCTCTTTCGCAAGGGGCTCGCACCTCGTCTCCGATACGAGCTCCTGCCCTTCAAGTTCACCTCCTACCAAGAGCTCTACAACCAGACTCTCACCATGGAGCAAGGTAGGAAGGAACTAGAGGCTTCTAAGAGGCCGGTTTCCACCGACCACCAGAGCTCCTCCTCATCTGAGGGCAAGAAGCGCAAGGTCTTCGTGCCTTTCAAGGCCGTGCCAAAGGCGCCCTTCGCGCCGAAGCCCACCGGGTACCTGCCACCTCCGCCTCGCCCAGCTACCTCGACCTTGGGTGCGGCTGGAGGCGGTTTTCGTCCTCGACTACCTGCACCACCGGGGCTCACTTGCTTCGCTTGTGGCCAGCCGGGGCACTACTCCAGGGAGTGTCCCCAGAAGGCGCCGGCTACCTCAACACCTGCACCGGCACCCTCTACCCCAGCCGCCAAGGCTACCACCGTCAGCCGTGGCCGCCTGAACCACGTCTCGGCTGAAGGCGTTGAGGAGGACCCCGGAGTTCTCATGGGTACGCTTCGAATCAATACCTATCCAGCTTCAGTATTATTTGATTCTGGAGCTTCGCATTCGTTCATATCCATATCATATGCACACAACCATCAAATACCGTTTGTGATGATGGATCCACCGTTAGTGGTCAAGACCCCGGGCTCTAGTTGGCGTACCAATTGGATATCTCCCGATGTCCAAATAGCCATAGGGTCAGTCCCTTTTCCGTTCTCATTGATAGCCCTGAGGTCAGAGGGTATCGATGTTATTCTGGGCATGGATTGGCTAGTGAAATATCAGGCAAACCTGGATTGTGCTGCCAAGACTGTCACAGTGTTCCAACCAAGGTATGGGGAAGTGCGTTATTGGTCCCCAACTTCTGCAAACCCTTCGGCAGCTACTCCTCTTTCACCGGAGATCAGTCTATATTTCCTGGAAGGAATCACCCCGCCTGAAATGCAGGAAGTAGAGGTGGTGTGTGATTTCCCCGATGTCTTTCCGGAGGAATTGCCCGGCATGCCACCTGATCGCAGCGTGGAGTTTGTGATTGAGCTGGTTCCGGGAACCGCCTCAGTTTCCAAGACGCCCTACCGTATGCCAACGGAAGAGCTAGCTGAATTGAAGAAGCAACTTGATGAGCTGCTGGAGAAAGAATTCATCCGACCGAGTAGCTCACCTTGGGGCTGCCCGGTTATCTTTGTCAAGAAGAGGGATACCAATGTTCCTCGACTGGTCGTTGACTACCGCCCTCTTAACGCGGTGACCATCAAGAACAAGTATCCAATTCCTCGAATAACCGACTTGTTCGATCAATTAGCTGGAGCCACGGTGTTCTCCAAGATGGATCTGAGGTCAGGTTACCATCAAATAAAAATCCGAAAGGAGGATATTCCGAAGACGGCCTTCACTACCCGGTACGGGTTATATGAGTACACCGTCATGTCTTTCGGCCTCACTAATGCTCCGGCTACATTCATGAGGCTAATGAATTCCATCTTCCACGAGTACCTCGACAAGTTCGTCATCATCTACATCGATGACATCCTTGTGTACTCCAAGACCGAAGACGAACATGCTGAGCATCTTCGACTTGTCCTGACCAAGCTTCGAGACCACCGTCTATATGCCAAGTTCTCTAAATGTGAGTTTTGGCTGAAGGAGCTCATCTTTCTCGGCCATGTGGTGTCCGCTGCCGGAAGTAGCGGTGATACCCAACAAGATTCAGGCAATCCTGGATTGGCCAACTCCCAAATCCGTCAAAGATATCCGAAGTTTCCTTGGATTGGCGGGTTATTACCGTCGATTCATTGAGGGCTTCTCCAAAATAGCAAAGGCGCTGACTGAACTCCTCAAGAAAGGCAAACCATTTGTGTGGTCAGACAAGGCTGAAGAGAGTTTCCGAACCCTCAAGGTCAAGCTCACCACCACCCCGGTACTTGTCCTTCCCGATACCGCCAAGGACTTTATCGTCTATTGCGATGCATCTCTACAAGGTTTGGGATGTGTCTTGATGCAAGAGGGCCATGTGGTCGCTTATGCCTCCCGTCAACTCAAGCCACACGAGCAAAATTATCCCACTCATGATTTGGAGCTTGCCGCCGTGGTACATGCTCTGAAGCAATGGAGGCCCTACCTCTTGGGCAACCGTTGCGAGATCTACTCCGACCACCAAAGTCTGAAGTATCTATTCACCCAGCCGGATCTGAACTTGAGGCAGAGAAGATGGCTGGAATTGATAAAAGACTATGATGTGACTCTCAATTATCAGCCCGGCAAGGCAAATGTCGTGGCGGATGCTCTAAGCCGCAAAGCCTATTGCAATACCGTGATGGTTGAAAAGGCGCAACCGGCTCTCCACGAGGAATTTGCTAAATTGAATCTGGAAATTGTTCCTTCGGGTTTTCTAGCTAACCTTGAGATCAAATCCACTCTCGAGGATGATATCAAGGCCGCCCAACAAAATGATCCTGAAATCCTTGAGATCAAAGAGAAGATCGCTAATGGAAAGGCCAATTGTTTCTTGGTTGATGACCATGGTGTGGTCTATTTTGGTGACCGTCTAGTGGTGCCCAAGAGTGGAAATCTGAGGGAGTTGATCCTTTCTGAAGCTCATGAGTCACCCATCTCTATTCACCCGGGTAGCACAAAAATGTATCAAGATCTTCGCCCTCAATTCTGGTGGTCTTGCATGAAGCGCGAGATCGCCGAGTATGTTGCGGAATGCGACGTCTGTCGCCGAGTTAAGGCTGAACATCAAAGGCCAGCCGGTACCCTCCGCCCCATAGCCATTCCTGAGTGGAAGTGGGATGAAGTTGGTATGGATTTCATCACCGGCTTTCCGAGATCACAAAAGGGCAACAATGCCATTTGGGTCATCATCGACCGTTTGTCAAAGGTTGCCCACTTCCTTCCGGTCCGTGATGATATTCGAGCAAGCCAACTTGCCGACTTGTATATGGCCCGGATTGTTCCTTTGCACGGGGTTCCTTTACGGATCATCTCCGACCGTGGAAGCTTATTTGTGTCCAAGTTTTGGCAAAGTTTCCAAACGGCTCTTGGAACCCGTCTCAACTTCAGCACCGCCTATCACCCTCAAACCGATGGTCAAACTGAGAGGGTGAATCAAGTTCTTGAGGACATGCTTCGGGCTTGTGTCATATCTTTCGGCAAGAGTTGGGAAAAGTACCTCCCTCTCGCCGAGTTCTCCTACAACAATAGCTACCAAGCCAGTTTGCAAATGGCTCCCTTCGAGGTCCTTTATGGGAGAAAGTGCCGGACTCCTCTCAATTGGTCTGAAACCGGGGAGAGGTCACTTTTCGGTCCTGATGTGATCAATGAAGCCGAAGAGAAAGTCCGCGTCATTCGAGAGAACCTCAAAGACGCTCAATCCCGTCAGAAGAGTTATTATGACAAGCATCATCAAGAGGTCCACTATGAAATTGGTGACAAGGCCTATCTCCGAGTCTCTCCTCTCCGAGGTGTCCGTCGTTTCGGAATCAAGGGCAAGTTAGCACCCCGCTATGTTGGCCCTTTCACCATTCTAGCCAAGCGAGGAGATCTCTCCTATCAATTGGAGTTGCCCTCCAACTTCCCGGATGTGCATGATGTTTTCCATGTCTCCCAGCTCCGTCGTTGCTTCAAGGATCCCATCCGTGGGGTTGATCATGAGGCATTGGACATTCAAGAGGATTTGACATATCGCGAGCATCCTATCCGCATCTTGGATGAAGCGGAGAGGAAAACCCGCAACAAGTCCATCAAGTTTCTCAAGGTCCAATGGTCTAACCATTCCGAAGAAGAAGCCACATGGGAGCGAGAAACTAGTCTTCGTCAGGAATACCCCGCCTTCTTCACTCAAGCCTAGAATCTCGGGGCGAGATTCTTGTAAGGGGGGTAGATTTGTAACAGCCCTAGCTTGGTTATGAAAAAAATACGAAGAATTTTTCCACTTTTGCATTCTTGCTTGCATCATGGCATCTCTTTAAATTGCTTGTGTTACCAAACCACAATTGGAAAACATTGTTAAAAGGGAAGCCCAACTTTTCCCAAACTATAACCTTTGAAATGTAAGCTAAGGTGTGACCCATGTCATGACATGTGACCATATGGTTCACCAAGTTCCCTAAGTTCACCTCAAGTGCTAAGAACCAAATGGTTGGTCTCCAAGTTGTTTCCAACTTTTTCCCTATGCCTTTAAATGTGGTTCATAGCTTTGTTGTTTGCGAGCCATGTCACCTTGCTCAAAGGTATGAAGTAAATGTATGTTGAGCTAGTTTTAACCTGTGGAGAAACTCCCAGAATTGTTGCATATTTTCTGGAAGTGTTTTGGAGCCCTTGTAAAATTTCAGTTTTTCTGCCATGTCGTGTTCATTCGGAATGACCCGGAAATTTCCGGATCTATTCCGGGCCAGTCGGAATTTTCCGGATCGGTCCGGAAAATTCCGGATGAAGCACAGTGGCGACAGGGCGCACTGGCGCCATGCCGCCACCTCCTCCGCGCCCATGCCGCACGCCGCCGTGGCAAATGGAGGGCTAGCAAGCCCGTGACCGGCCTCACCTGCCCCGTATTCCTCTCTCCTCCTCGTCCCTCCCCTTTTCCCGGATCGAGGGAGAGCTCTCGTTCCTCTCACCGCACGCCGTAGCACCGCCGCCGTCCTCCGTGCATCGCCGTCGGCTCCGGTCACCTTGGAGCAAGCCGAAGCCACCACTCGCTCCGCCTGCTCCTCCTCCACCTTCTCCACCGAAGGAAGCTTGCTGGGAGGCCTCGAGTCGAGCTAATCGAGCTCGGCTTCCCGAGTTGGTCCGCCGTTCGCCGTGCCCGTTCCCTGAGAAATCCGGCCACCGCGGTCGTCCCCGTTGTCTCCGACCACACGGGAGTGCTCCTGGTGAGCACACACGCCTCTTAGGCCTCCTCCCGCTCCCCCTCTCCCTCTCGTGCGCGTTCGCCCGTTCGAAATCGCCGCCGCCGTTGTTTCTCTGCCCACATACGAGCCGTCCGGAATCGCCCGGATTATTCCGGATCGATTCCGGGTCGACCGGAAAATTCCGGACCTTTCCGGATGAATTCCGAAACTCCAACCGAAAGATTTTGAGGTCACCTCGGATTTGGTTCGGATTTAGCCCGGATTATTCCGGACCATCCGGAATATTCCGACCCAATCCGGATAATTTCCGAACCATATGTGAAGTGTGAGATCTTTGTGTTTTAGCTCCCTTTCGTTAAAACTTGCAAATGTTATACCAATTTGATCAGTGTTTCAAATGCTATCTAAACATGCTTATCACCTCATGACAACCTTTTGGACTTTAATACTAATCCTTACTTGGTTAAAGGATATAAATCCACATAATCTTTCAAATGGCTATTTTAATCTTCGGTACTCCGAAATTTACAAATAAAGTACCCAAAATGATCGGAATGAAAGACCCTATCCATTCATGCCATGTTCATACATGTTTGATCCACTTCTTTAATTAATTACTAAATTATAAGTTTGTGGTCATTAAGATGAATATGGAGTCTTGTCCAAATAATTGCACTAATTATTTGGAGCTCCCTTTAAATTGTTATTTAAATCAAATGATAATATCTTTGCATCAACTTGAACATGTCATCATGTGATTGAGCATTGCATCTTGTGTTCGTGTGATTTATGTGTTCTTTGCTTTTCTTTGGGTATCGATAGATTCCGGAGTCGAGGGTCTCTCTACCTACCCCGACGATCAGTACTTCACGCCCGGGCAGCAAGGCAAGAGATAACCTAACCTTCTTGGCATCTAGCATCCTATGTTTATAAACTTATTTTATCCACCATAATATTGCATGCGATTCAAATGTATCTTTTGGTCCAAAATATTAGAATATCCTATGAATGCATGTTCTTCCCCGAGCCAATCACATGTATCCCTACCTATGAACCTAGGGTTGAAGTGTTGGCCGTGATAAAGATAAAAGGTTGCATTCATATGCTTAGCTATGCTTAGCCATGCTTAAATAAATGCTTTACGTCCGTTATTAATTCCGTAATTGTTGATGATGATGGAATGATTCGGGCATGGTGGATAACGGAGATGCTTAATTAAAATGCTAAGATGGTTGGGGTGAGTTGCCATCGGGGATGGTGTTTTGCCTCACTCTAGCCCCTAGGTGCGAGTTCTTTACCTCTTGAACCAAGACTAGCGTGCTGCCATTGGTGGGTGTATGGGCACCTCGCTGACCGAATAATTTGTGAGTGGCTTGTCAAGGGTCCTCTAGTTTGCTATTTCCATTTGCGCATGTGTGGTGTGAGTGGAAAAGGAACGAGGATGATGATGTTTAGGACGTGACGGTGGGGCAGGGCGCTGGGAGCGCTGAACCTGTCCTTCCGCCACTGATGGTCCTTGAGTAAGCCTCATGCATTGTAAAGGTCTAACCGCGCCCGCTTGCCGGCCTTCCCAGGAAGAGGGCCACTCAGGTGAGCCGGACGGTACCAATGGGTAAATTAGTACACCCCTGCAGGGTTAATCTTTTCGAAAAGTCGTGTCCACGGTTATGGACAGCTTGGGAATAGACGATAAGATCATAGAGAATCTTAACCTAATTGATATGGACAGCTTGGGAATAGACGATAAGATCATAGAGAATCTTAACCTAATTGATATGGCAGCTAAAGGTTGCATAATCACGTGTGTTAAAGGTTCACTTCCTCGAGGGTGATTCGAGGGGGTGCCCTAGTGGAGATGAGAGTGTTTGGTTACAGAAGGGTTCGATGAGAACCTATGATGACAACTGTTACTCTCTTACCCCTTTTGAAAAGTATTTCTGAGTAGACGAATGCCATGTGTCAATTATATATCTGTTTATGAAATTTAGCTTTATGCAAAAAGAACTACATTATACAGCTTTAGAACCTCCGTCAGTCATTGGGCCTATATCGCCCTACTAAACTTGCGAGTACATCGTACTCAGTCTCTCTTTGCTGCCTCTATGTATTTGCATTTCAGAGGAGGACGACGCCGAGCAATTAGGTGGGTTCTTCGTGGACGTCGACTACTAGTCTGGGGTTCCCAGGTGGCAGCTTGGGACCGTGGAACAAGCTGGCTTGGGTGATGTTTATCTGTAGGCCTCTTAGGCCATAATTTGCTTCTTGTTGTATTAGACAACGCTACTTCGCTTCCGCTTGTTGAATTGTAGGATCTGTGATCCTTTTGCCTTGTAATATTTGTATTCTCCTCGTTATATGAGTTGCTATATAAATGTTTGTGTCGTAGAGTCATGCTTTGTGCCAGTTCTGTTCCACAAGTCTCGATCTTGGTTTTATACATTGATGGTTGTGTTCCTTACATAGCCTCTCTGTATAATTCCGGGGTCGGGGCGTTACAAAAGGCACTCCCTCGAATCACCCTCGAGGAAATGAACCTTTATCACAATGTGATTATGCAACCTTTAGCTGCCATATCAATTAGGTTAATATTCTCTATGGTCTCGTATATCCATTCCCGAGTCGTCCATAACCGCGGACACGGCTTTTTGAAAAGATTAAACCCTGCAGGGGTGTACTATTTTACCCATTGGTACCGTCCGGCTCAACTCATTGGCCCTCTTCCGGGGAAGGCCGGCGAGCGGGCGCGGTTAGACCTTTACAATGCATGACGCTTACTCAAGGACCATCAGTGTGCGGAAGGACAGGTTCAGCGCTCCCAGCGCCCTGCCCCGCGGCCACATCCTAAACACCACCATCCTCGTTTCTTTTTCCACCCACACACTCACGCGCAAATGGAAATAGCAAACTAGAGGACCCTTGACAAGCCCCTCACAAATTATTTGGTCAGTAAGGCGCCCATACACCCACCAATGGCAGCACGCTCGATCTTGGTTCTAGAGACAAGAACTCGCACCTAGGGGCTAGAGTGAGGCAAAACACCATCCCCGATGGCAACTCACCCAAGCCGTCTTAGCATTTTAATTAAGCATCACCATTATCCACCATGCCCGAATCATTCCATCAACATCAATAAGTATGGAATTCAATAACGGACATAACTAGTATTTCAACTAAGCATTACTAAGCATGGCTAAGCATATAACCAAATTATATTTGTATCCGGCCAACACATCAACACTAGGGTTCATAGGTAGGGATACATGTGATTGGCTCGGGGAAAAACATGCAATCATAGGATTCTCTATATTTTGATCAAAAGAGACATTTGAATCGCATGCAATATTATGGTGGATAAAATAAGTTGATAAAATCATAGGATGCTAGAATGCCAAGAGGGTTAGGTTATCTCTTGCCTTGCTGCCCGGGCGTGAAGTACTGCTCGTCGGGGTAGTTATCATTAACCTCGACTCCGGAATCTATCGATACCCAAAAATAACACAAAGAACAAATAAATCACAAGAACACAAGGTGCAATGCTCAATCACATGATGGCATGTCAAACTTATGCAAGATCTTAGCATTTAGATTATTTAACAGATTAAATGGAGTTCCAAATAATTAGTGCAATTATTTGGACGCAACTCCATATTTATGTTAGTGACCACAATCTTGATCAATTATTAAGATATTAGAGAAGTGGCTCAAATGTGCATGAATATGACATGGTTTAAAAGGTTTTGCTCTTCCGATCAATTTGGTACTTCATTTGTAAATTTCGGAGCACCGATGAATAAATAGCAAAATAATTAAATAAATAATTGAATTTAATTCATTTAAACAAATTATGAATAACATCAAATAAGAATTTGTGATCATGATGTGATAAATGCATAATTTGATAGCATTTGAAGTGTGGATCACATTGATATTTTATTCATAATTTTTGGATAAATATTTAACGAATTAAGAATTTCCCAAAATTAGGTATTAATTATGCCATTTTAGGAATATTCAGGTAAACAGCAAGAATACAACTTCAAAAGCACATTTCAATTATTCAAAAATATAGAGTTTGTGTTTATAATCAAATTGGTATTTTATTTGTTAAGTTTGGACCAACATACACATAGCTACGAATTATTTCAAATTAAATCAAATTATGTTTTTACTGTACGGGCTGGCCCACAGGTCGGCCCAGGCCGGTTTGCAGGCCGGGTCAGTGGCAGAGGAGGCCGGCCTCAGAGCCGGCCCAGACCGGGGCCAGGCCGGGGCACGACCCGAACAGGCCGGCCTCGTGGCCAGCCCAGGCCGGGGTGAAGGCCGGGCGTGCACGCACGCAAGCGGCCAGTCAAAGCCGCGACCGGCGCGAGCGCAATGGCGACCGCGGCGGTGAGCCACGACAGCGATACGAGGGGGAGAGAAAGGGGGCGGGAGAGGATGTCCAGCGGGACCTAGAGCTTACCAGGATCTCACTGGAGGGGACGGAAAGGGCGGGGGTGGCCGGACGGCGACACGGTGGTGCTCGGGCGGCGACGACCAGAGCGATGGAGAAAGGCTCGATTCGCGCGATTGAGGGCCTCCTAGCATGCGCGGCTTGAGGGGGAGATATAGGGTGGTGATTGTAACGCCCCGACCACTCCCGGACCGGCGCCTGTTACGCCTGGCAGCTCTCTAGGATCTCTACACTGGCCCCACAGATCAACACTAGTCTTTTCTGCGCACTTTGTCCTCACTCGTGCGCACCCGGGAAGGACTTCCCGGTCGGTCACCCATCCCAATATTACCCCAGGCCAAGCACGCTTAACATCTGGGTTCTATCGAGATGAGCTTCCGGAAAAGAAGTTGCAACTTGTTGGTATGAGTATCCTATCAATCCTATTAAGCCCTGAGCCAGGATCTCACATCCTTCCCCCCTTAGAAGACCGACGCCCTCGTCGGTCAACCCCAGTCCAGGAACTTCCCCCTTTGGCACCCGTCTGTGCGTCCAGGGCCGGCACATGTCCCACATGTCCGCGCCTCTGACCCGCACACGCCCGAGTTACCGCAAGGGTCGGCTCTGATACCAATTTGTAGCGCCCCGACCACTCCCGGACCGGCGCCTGTTACGCCTGGCAGCTCTCTAGGATCTCTAGACTGGCCCCACAGATCAACACTAGTCTTTTCTGCGCACTTTGTCCTTACTCGTGCGCACCCGGGAAGGACTTCCCGGTCGGTCACCCATCCCAATATTACCCCAGGCCAAGCACGCTTAACATCTGGGTTCTATCGAGATGAGCTTCCGGAAAAGAAGTTGCAACTTGTTGGTATGAGTATCCTATCAATCCTATTAAGCCCTGAGCCAGGATCTCACAGTGATGCGGGGCGTCCTGCGTGGTCGGTTCGTCCTAGGGCCGCAGGGGACGACGGCGAGCGTGACGGCGATGCGCGGCCGCGCCGGAGAGGGAATAGGCAGCGCGGCCGATTCGGGGCGTCGGGCTTCGATTTCTTCAGCGAGGACAAAGCAGAGGAAGAGGAGGAGCTAGTGGTGCGCTTCGATTCGTCCGGGGGGTGGGGGGCGACTAGCGGCGACGGTACGGCGACGAACTCGAGTGGGTCTCGGCCATGGAGGCGCACCCGAGAGAGAGGGAGAGAGAGGGACGGCGAGATGGAGCAAGTGAGCGAGGAGAGGGCAGGTGGGGGTCCTCCTTGACCACCTCAGGGCAGCAGGTCGAGCGGGGGCAGGGCGGCATGGGAGGCACGACCGCGGCATGGCGCCAGTGCCATGGCCACGGTGGCCACGGTGAGAAAGAAAAAGGAAAAGAGAAAATTGTGGCAACCTCCCTGGCAGTTTTAATTTCTTTGCAAAAGGTCCTTAAGCTGACTTTGACGATTTAAAAGAGGCACTTAAGCATTTTTGTAAAAACTGCAAAAATTTATGTGGCCTCCCCTTGACCCTTAGAAGCTTCACAAAAATCTGTGTGGCAAAATAAAATGTTGTGCACCACATTTGTTCTTAGAGTTTAAATAAGGTCATTTTTAATAAACTCCAAATTGGAATTATTTGGAGCATTTATATAATTCCAAAAATAATGAAAATATTCAAGGAGGCTCATATTATAATAATGAAGCACCCCATAATTTTATTTTGAAGTTTGGGGAAGTTTAACTTGGTCCCAAAAATATAAATTGAATTGAACCAAATTGAAAAATCTCAATTTTATTTAGTTGCTTGTTAATAATTTAGCCTTTGGCAATTATTTAGAAAATATATCCTTGAGTTTCCTGAACCATTTGGAGACTCAAGAATAATTGGTTTTACCAAATTGAGTATTGTGTTTGGTTTGGAAGTTTGGGAAGGGTGTTGTTTTCCCGAGTGTTTAATTTCCAAGTGTTGCTTTATTTAGATTAGCAAAATTTTAAATGGATGCCATGATGCAATGCAAATCAGAAAGTGAAAAATTGGCCCATATTTTAGGGTGCTAATCTGGGGCTGTTACACGTCTCCAATGTTGACCAAATAATTATTTTGATGGAAAGATTAGCTTAAAGAATTAACAACTACGAAACACCACACAGTTTCAAGTTTTCAACAATATTTTTTTACTAATCAATTCCACTCAAATAACGAGCAAGTTTAAGCATTCATCCTAATATCTCAAAACAATTGAGAAGCATCAAGTATCCACACTATGATCTACAAGACTATGCAGGATTTCATTTCATTCCAATATCACATGGATAGCATTTTATCGCTCTAACAAATTAAACAAGCAACCATAGCAACTCTCTAACAAATATAAGTGAAGGACAAGAGAGTTTAACATCAACAACTAGCAGCTCTAAACAAGATAAAAGCTAAAAGCGAGAGCTTACTAGCAAACAAACAGTAGCTAAGAATACTCAACAAGATATAAGCGAAGCGAAGGAGTATTCAAATGAAAAAGCGGAGCGTGTCTCTCTCCCACACAAACAAAGCAAGGATCTAACAAGCATATGACCAGCAAACAAACAAAACAAACTGAAAGTAAAAATACACTCCAAGCATAGCACATAATATGTAAAGTGATAAAAACTTAGTTCAACGAAGACGACCTTATGATAGTCGATGAAGATGAGGGGATGCCTTGGGCATCCCCAAGCTTTGACTCTTGATGGTTCTTGATATTCAGAGGGGATTCCATGGGGGCATCCCTAAGCTTGAGCTCTGACCCATCCTCAATTTCTTCATATTCCTCTCCTTTGGAACTTAAAACTCTCTTCACACAAAACTTCTCATAATTTGATTAGAGGGTTAATGCTCTTAAATTAAAATGCACATGTGTTCAACTCAAGACAAATTGCAAACAACTTTCTTGGGCATTAGCTACTGTTTACTAAGCCTCAGTGTGGCACTCCTTTTCTAGAGTATCACATTTGACGATAGTAAAAGAGACGAATGCAAATAAAAGCAGAATCTGTCAAAACTGAATAGTCTGTAAAGATCAAATTGTTCGAGTCACTTCTGTAGCTCAATTCAGAAAAGTCAAAACTAACGAAAGATAGCTAAAAGTATCAATCTTGCTGTATAAAATTTTTAGAAAATAATAAAATCCATAGGAATTTTATATTTTCGAACAGTGAAGGACAAAATTCTGTTTCTGGACAGCAAAACAACACCTCGCACTTTCAATGCATTAGAGGCTAAACTTGGCACAAAAACCAAAATAAAAGATACAATGAAATTGCTACAGAGGCAAACAACTTCGTGACTCAAGAAAAAAAAACAAACTGAAAGAAAAGAAAACATGGGTTGCCTCCCAACAAGAGCTTTTCTTTTAAGCCTTTTAGCTAGGCATGATAATTTTAATGATGCTCTCATAAGAATAAGAGTTGGAACGCAAAAGAGAGCATCATGAAGCAAATATCAAACACATTTCAGTCTAACTCTCTTCCTATGCATAGGCATCTTGTAAGAAAATAAATCATTGGAGCATAAAGCATTAAGCATAGGAAGGCAAAGCAGGTGCAACATTAAAACATTCAACATAAAGAGGGGAAACTTCATAAGATGAAAATTTATATAACCACACTTCCCTCTCTTATAATAAATTTCAGTAGAATCATAAGAAACTCAATAACATAGCCATCACATGAAGCATTTTTCTTATGATTCACATGCATAAAAGTATTATTATTACTCTCCACATAAGTAAATCTTTCTCATTAGTATTAGTGGGAGTAACACAATCATAATCATCATTGTAATCATCATAAATAGGAGGCATATCATGATCATAATAAACTTTTTCCTCAATAGTAGGTGGACTGAAAATATCACATTCATCATAATAATCATCATATATAGGAGGCATAGTATAATCAAAGCAAATTTCCTCCTTCCAGCTTGGGGGACTAAAAACATCATATTCATCAAAATCGGCTTCCCCAAGCTTAGAATTTTCCATAGCATTAGCAATAATGGTGTCCAAAGAATTCATGCTAATAACATTGCTACTATAATGATTATTATGCAAATAAAGTTCCATAGGTTTTTTAATTCTCTTCAAAAGCATCATGACCAATTTCAAGATAAATTTTATAAAGCTCTCTAATTTTTTTGTTGCTTTCCATTAAGCCTAACTAGTGAAATAAAAACAAGAAACAAAAAGATTTAATTGCAAGATCTAAAGAAGATACCTTCAAGCGCTCACCTCCCCGGCAACGATGCTAGAAATTAGCTTCGTCGTCGGAGTGTGAGTACCGTTTACCTTACCTCCCCGGCAACGGCGCCAGAAAAGAGCTTGATGTCTACTACACGCTTCTATTCTTGTAGACTTGTTGGGCCTCCAAGCGCAGAGGTTTGTAGGACAGCGGCAATTTTCCCTTAAGTGAGTAACCCAAGGTTTATCGAATCCACGGGAGGTAGAGGTCGAAGATATCCCTCTCAAGCAACCCTGCAATTAAGATACAAGAAGTCTCTTGTGTCCCCAACACACCTAATACAATTGTCAGTTGTATAGGTGCACTAGTTCGGCGAAGAGATGGTAAAATGCAAGTGATATGGATGGTAAAAGGTGATTTTGTAATTCTATAATAAAAATGATAGAAAGCAAACAAGTGACAAAAGTGACTAAAAACGGTGTATCAATGCTTGGAAACAAGGCCTAGGCTTCATACTTTCACTATTGACTACTCTCAACATCATTAACATAATTAAACACATGATAGTTCCCACAAAAATACATGCATGGTAGACGTTACTCGGAGATTATTCTTTTGTGGATCAAATAGGATGAGAATTGCGTAGGGCTACGAAAAGCACACCTTAAAGTCGTATTCCACATCTATAGACACTTCATGCTGTCACTATCTGCATCCAAAGATAGTACTAACAAACACCACAACCTATTTCTTGAATAGTCTCTTTCTTCAATAACACAAGCATCAACAAACCTCATGATCTATTCAATCCAACAAATAAAGAACAAACTCATGATGAAGATCCTTCCAATCTATTATCCATAGAGTCACACACGGCACCCATCCTATCACCGAGGTACCATGATCACAATGGTGGCTCCGGAAGAAACATCATGTATTCAACTACACTAACAAAGCTCATGATCACAACGAAGATCACATCATGGGAGAGAGAGATAACCACATAGCTAATTGTATAAGCCTCAGCCTCGGTGAGGGACTACTCCCTCCTCATCGCGGGAAGCAGCGGGTGTTGATGGAGATGGCTCCGGCGGTCGATCCCCCCTCCGACAGGGTGCCGGAAGAGGATCAATCTGACCCCCGAACTAGGGTTTTCGGTGACGGCGTGTCGGGGTCGAGTTTCTGGAAAATGATCGCCGCCCTCACATTTTTAGGTTAAAAGGGATTTATAGGCGTCGGAGGGGTCGAGGGGACGCCCCAGGAGCAGGGGGCGGGTCCCACCCGCGGGTCTAGGTAGGGCCGCGGTAGCAGGCCGCCCCTGCCCTGTGGGTGGCCCCCATGCTGCCCTTGGTCCACAGGTGTCTTCCGTCGCATAAAAAATCTCTGTAAATTTTCGTCCAATTCCGAGAATATTTCCAGAAGTAAATTTTATGAAATACAAAAACAACAAAAACAGGGAACTGGCACTGGGCATCTTGTCAATAGGTTAGTCCGACAAAATGCATAAAAATGATATAAATGACAGTAGAAACATGTGATAATATCTCAAAACTAGCATGGATCACTCAAAAATTATACATACGTTTGAGACGTATCAATGTCCAAAAGCCGTCGTTGAGGATGTGGCCAGCTCCTGTCTCGTCAAAGTAGCTGACCAAGCCGACCGCGATGGTGTCGCCGATTCCGCCTGTAGATCCCGCCCGGAACGTAACCCCGGACATCTCTCGCCCCACGGTGGGCGCCAACTGTCGTGGTATTGTCGAATCTAGTCGCGATAGGGGTGCCATCGAGCTAGGTAGAGAAGTGGGTATAGGAGATGCGGGTGATTCCGGTGACGGGATGAGCACGAGTTTACCCAGCTTCGGATCTCGCAATGGTGGCGAAACCCTACGTGCTGCTATAATTCACTATAAGGCAATATGCGCCGATTACAATGAAAGAGCGTATGTCAGGTTGTGCCCTAAGGCGTCCCGTAGGCCGGCTTATAAAGGCGTCCAGACCTAGGGCTTACAGGAGGAAACCTAACCGACTAAGTCACAGAGTTCTACTCTAATCCGGCTTGGGCCTTGCCTTGAGAGCTAAGTCTTCCATAATGCAGGCCGCCTTCTGAAACCTTCCCTTAGCCGGATGGGCCTCCTGTGCTTCATCGTACTGGGCCGCCCGGTAAGCCGGATTTCGGCTTACCACCACTATGGGCCACCCTGGTACGCTGGCTTGAGTCACCTTCGTGATGATACCTGTTCGGCATAACCCCAACAATTTACCAACATTGTGAGTGGATGAACTACGAGGACTAGCACAAGGCAATATAGCATTTTTACTAGAGGTTGTGCCATTGTCCACATGAGGCTCACTAGATGTTACCTTGGTAGTGATGGCCTCAAGAGCTAACCTTAGCCTAGCATGGGATGCTAGAAGATCCTCATTAGAGCTAGAGAGCTTTTCGTGATTTTCTTCCAATTTCCCATACTTGCTAGTTAGCAACACAAGTTGAGCCCTTAGCTCAACATTCTCCTTCAAAATAGATGCTTCACAAGAAATGGAGTTAGTAGCACAAGCATCATTAACATTAGACATGGAAGAAGACAACATGGCAAGCTCATCCTTTAAGCTAACATTTTCCTTTTTAGTGACTTTGTATTTAGCATGAGCGTGGTCACGTTCTTTAATGAGTTTAGCAATTATTTCATTGTGAGACTCCTCAATAGATTCAAGTTTCTCCTCAAGAGAAACCCGAGTCTCTTGCTCTTTCTCAAGGGCAACCTCTAAAGATGCTTTTTCCATAGCATCCTCTCTTTCAATCCTTCCTTTTTCTTCAAGGCTTGTTTCCAAAGCCTTAGTAGTAAGCCCACGCTCAATAAGAGTTTCCATAATTTCAAAGAGGTTAGCATGAGCATTTTTATTTTTAGGAAGGGCATTAAGAACCATTAGACCTTTCTTATGAAAGGAAGCATCATCATCATCTTCTTCATCATTATCATTATTTTCATCATCATCACTACTAGAAGATTTAGCCATAAGGCAAAAGATGGTTGATGAAGATGAACAACTAATTAAGGAACTACTCAAGTTCACATCTTGTTCCATAGATAATTGGGTTTCCTCTACATTATTAATAATACACGGATTAGAGGGAACACGAGCATTTTTATCATGGAAACAAGATAAAGCAAGCATATCATCATGAGATTTAGTTAAACAACTATTACATGATATGCAAGGACTATCAACACTAGCATGTATGACATTTGGAGTGCTAGAAGAGTTTAAGTCCAAAGATGAGGAATTGCAATAAGATAGAGATGAAAGATCATCAACAATGAGCTCACCATCATTATTGCAAAACCTACCACTACTCACCATCACATTGGTTTGTGGCTTACCACACTTTGGTGAAGTAGACGAAGATGAGAACTCATCACGGCCGGAGGTGGAGGGAGAACAATCATTCTCAATAGTCATGGACTTACCGTATTTATCTTGAAGCTTTGTCCACAATTCATGAGCGTTCCGAAGAGGCATGATTGACTCAAGAACTACATCGCTCAAAACACAAATAAGACCATTAGATGCTAGAGTATCGAGATAAGAGTTTTCCTCATCCTCTAAAGATAACTTTTCGGAATCATTTGGAGGAGAAAACCCATATCTACAATTCTCTTTAGATTTGGGTCAATGTCCCTAAAAAGGTTAAGCATGCGAATTTTCCATACATCATAATTTGTGCCATCGAATATAAAAGTGGGATCATGCACTAATTCTCTAAACGACATCTTTACTCTCTAGGCGGTAAAGCCTAATAAAGAGAGCCAAGGCTCTGATACCAATTGAAAGGACAAGGATGTCGCCTAGAGGGGGGTGAATAGGCGATTTAAAACTTTTACGATTATGGCTTGATAAATGCGGAATAAAACTAGCGTTTAATTTATCAAGCACACAAAACCTAAAATATTAGGTTCACCTATGTGCACCAACAACTTATGCTAAGCAAGATAACAACAAGGTGATAGCAAGATATAATACTTCAAGCACGAAGGCTATCACAATGTAAAGTGCATAAGTAAAGAGCTCGGGTATAGAAATAACCGAGGCACGTGGAGACGAGGATGTATTCCCGAGTTCCTCCTTGTTAAGGGAGTACGTCTCGTTGGAGGGGTGTGATCTCGCCACCACAGGCCTACTCAACGCCACAAAGGCCTCACCCTATTCTCCGATGAACCGCACCACAAAGGTGAGGTTCACCTTACACTATCGGAATCCTTCAAGGTGGAATTTGTAGCCTTTACAAAGTTCTTGAGGCACACACCCACAACTCAATCGGGGGCTCCCAAGTCACCACAACACCGTCTAGGGTCCAAAGACCCAAGAGTAACAAGATCTCAAACTTCACTTCCACGAATCTTCGTGGAGAGCACAAACCGATGCAACTAATGCAATGGCAAGAGCACAAGTGCTCAAATCCTTCACTCTCAAATTCCAACAAAGCAACAAATGCTTGTGGGGAATAAGAGAGGAAGAACAAAAAGGAGAACCACAAAAGAACTCCAAGAACTAGATCCACTAGGTTCCCCTCACTTAGAGGAGATATTGATTGGTGGAAATGTAGATCTAGATCTCCTCTCACTTTTCCTCAAAGATATGCAAGAATCATGGGAGGGATTGAGAGAGGGGAAGCTTTCCAAGGTCAACAATGGTGGGGAGAGAGAGGGGAAAACGTGTTGTCGGATTTACGGTTCCGATGGACCTGTGTTCTTCCACGGGGTTGAAGGCTAGTCTACCAATGAGATCTCTGTGACGACCGGAGCGAGCAAAGCAAGAACACACACAGGGTCTACCCAGGTTTAGGCCACCGTTGCGGTGTAAAACCCTACTCCTGCTTGTATGGCTATATCACGGGTGTTGATTGTTGGAGTTCTGAACCCCTTACAATGGAGGTAGTGATCTGCTTTTTATAGTGACCTGGGCCTCTCCCCCTTGGCGGGAAGGGCACACAATTGGCCAAGAGAAGACAAAGGAGGGTGCATGGCTTGATGACGTCGCCCTCTAGAACGGGTCCCTCAACGGGAGCTTTAAACATCAAAGAGGGAAGAGTCCCCTCGCCCTTGGTCTGGTCTTGTACCGTCCCAGTCTTTAATCACCGAAATGGGCAGACCGCCCTGGCGTAGCTCTGCTCCGTACTTTTGGCATCATCTCCTCCCTCCGCGGAGAAGCCATGGAGAGGCCGTCATCCGGACGCCTCGCGAGGCGAGCTTGGCGTGGTCCTTAGGTCTCACTCCTCGAGGGAGCGGGGTCCCTCACGAGGCGCGTGCTGAATCTTGGTGATGGTGTGAAGCGTGCGGGCCGCTGACAGCTGGGACGGGGGACCCTGGTTCCCACAGTCCCGACAGTAGCCCCCGGGACCCACGGCCTGAGCACGCTCGCCGCTGGAGTCGAGGAAGTGGAGTCTGGACGACGAAGATGAGGCGGCGGAGGCGAAGAGGCGGGGGACCTAAATGCTGTCAGGCACGGCCGTGCCACATGTCCGATCCTTCCGTTGCATGCTCCCATGATCTCTTTGTCGTGGCACTGTAACCGTCCCATCTTCCGCACTTCCGAGTATTCACATGCGTGCCAGCCACCTCTCTTCTACCTTGCGACCCCAAGCTCTCCCTTCAAAGCTTCTTCCCGCTGCCGTGTCTCCCACCACGTCCTCCGCAAGCCGGGGCAAGAACGTGGTGGAGGAGATGGAGGCGTACGCACCCATAGTGCTCGGGGTTTCACGCATCCGTAGCGAGGAGGCCCTCGCAAAAGTTCGCGGCTTGGTCGCCGACGCATTCAACGAGCATGGCTCGACAGAGGTAAAGTCGGGTTCGATGAAGCGCAGTGGTGCGGCAGAGAGCTGCACCCCGTCTTCACCCACGCGCTGATGGCAGGTCTGATCCCGCCTTTCTTCTGGAGATCCTGCGACAATACCGGATTCACCTCCTTCACCTCCATCCGGCTTCGATCACCATTCTCTCCACCTTCGCGTATCTCTGCGAGGCTTTCCTTGGCGTGGAGCCGTCCGTAGCCTTCTTCCGTCACTTCTACAGTCTACGGACGAGCTCGCCAGACATCACCGGCTGCGTCTCCTTTCGCCTGGAGCCCAAGGTGTCGGGAGACATAATCTCCATGGCGGTGACTAGGAGGCTGGAAGACTTCCGCCGCGACTGGGTGTTTGTGGACGTCGGCCAAAGCGACAAGGTGCTGCTTGAGCTCCCCACCGAGCAGCCGAGGAAAGTCCCGGCGGCGTGGAGCAGCTCTCGCCTATGCAGGGACGCGGTGACGTACCCCCTCATGGAGCTACTCGCCCTCCTGAAGCAGAAGGGCCTCATGGGGCAGATGGTGGTGGCGGAATTCCTACGACAGAGCATGGCGCCGCTGCAGGAGAACTCGAGGCTGATGTGGACGCTGCCCAACTCGGCGGACGACATCCGGTTGTCGAGTTGCGGGCTCAATGCCGCGGCGGTCGATGCCGCTACTCGCGCGCTCTTCGGAGCGGGGGGCGTTGGGAAGCCCGCCGGGGAAATCCGCCCGCTGTACAAGAGGAAGTAGAGCTTGCGGGACCAAATCCGGCAAGAGTGTTGGGAATATGCCCTAGAGGCAATGATAAAATGGTTTATTAGCATATTCATGTTTATGGTAATAGTTTATTATCCATGCTATAATTTTATTAAATGGAAACATAATACATGTGTGGAATATAAACACCAGGAGTCCCTAGTGAGCCTCTACAGGACTAGTTCGTTGATTAAAAGATAGTTAGAGTTTCCTAACTATGGACTTGTTATAGTCACTTGATAACGGAAGTCTCGTCATTGGGAGAATGACTTGATGGACATGACCCAAATAATAAAGAGTTACAATTAATCGTGTCGCAAAAGTTTTGTTGTCAACACTTTTAATATGCCAAATATAGTTTCCTTAGACCATGAGATTATATCACTCCCGTTCGCCGGAGGAATACTTTGTGGACATCAAATGTCACTTCGTAACTGGGGTGATTATAAAGGTGGCTTTCAGGTATCTCCGATGGTGGGTTGTTGGGTGATATGAATCAAGAGTGGGAATTGTCCCTCCATATGACGGAGAAGATATCTCCAGGCCTTCTCGGTAATATAGCATCAAAGGTCTGCAGACATGTGATTAGAATGTAATCATGGAGATCCTATATTATGGACGAGTAAAGAGAACTTGCCGGTAACGAGATTAACTAGACATGGGGATGTCGGCGATTAAATCTCGGGCAAGTAAAATATCGTGAGACAAAGGAAATCGTATATGAGATTAGTTGAATCTCCGGCATCGCGGTTCAATCGAGAGAAGAGTTTCGTTGAGTGTATAGGAATTAATATGGACAACCCGGTCCCGCTATTAATTATTGATATGATCATGTCTATGCATTCTCGAACCCGTAAGGTCACACACTTAACGCTCCGATGAAATTAGGTTTTGCGATGAATTAAATGATGAAATGAACGGATGGTGATTCGGAGTCCCGGATAAGATCATGGACGTCACGAGGAGTAAAGGAGGAGTCCGAAGAATAAGATTCATATATGGAAAGTGGTTTCCGGAGGTATCGGAAAAGGTTCCGAGAAATTTGTATAGGGTACCGGAAGGTTCCGGAATGTTCTAGAGGGGTCTAGAAGTGGGACCCACATATTGTATGGGGCCCCACATGGACATAGGGGGTGCAGCCACCACATGGGTGTGCCGCACCACCTAGGCCCACATGGGCCAATTCGGCTAGGGCAAAGGGGTGTTAGTCCTACTCCTAGTTGGACTAGGAGTTAGGCCCCTTTTCCTTAGGAAAGGCCCAAGCCCGAGTCCACTTGGGACTCGACTTGGGGGCCAAGGCAAAGGGGGCCGGCCGGCCCCTACCCTAACCCTAGCCAGCCACCTATTTAAGGGGAGGAGGGGAGGGGTGCGGCACACCCTAAGGCTGCCGCCCCAAGCACCCCAAGCCGCACCACCTCCTCCACCCTAAACCCTAGTGCGCCACCCCTCTCCCGGAGGGCTGCTGCCATCACCTATCTACCCATAGCCGCTGCACCCCCTAGCCCTAGGGGCTGTGCCACCTCCTCCTCTCCCTTTCCTCTTGCTTGGCTTGGCGAAGCCCTGCTCGTGGAGATCGTCATCATCACCACCACAACCGTCGTGTTGCTGAGATCATCAAGGCCACGTCTACCTCACTTGCGGGATCAAGGGAGTGGACGTCTTCATCGAGCTGTACGTGTGGATACCGCGGAGGTGCTGCCCATTGTAGCACTTCATCGGATTGGATCTCGAGGATAATACATCTCCTCGCGACTAGACAAGTCTAGTTGCGGGGATCGACCAGCCAACCCCTGCACCGACAAAACACGTTTGATCGTTCTTCAAGGGTAAGAGATTAGATCTCACCTTCACTATCTTCATCTAGTAGATCTAGATCCTTGGGGTTTATTCCGTTTTGTTGCGTAGGAAAATTTTTTTGTTTTCTATGCTGCGACTCCTTAAGTGGTATCAGAGCCTAGATCTATTCGTAGATGTTGGTGCGATTAGAACACAAGGAGTTGTGGGTGTTGATATTTTATGTTGCTGCCTTCTAGCGTGCACTTTGCATCTTTGCGGTATGTGAGATTGAAGCGGCCCGGACCAACCTTACTCGTCCACGCACGAGAGACCGGTTCCACGACTGACATGCAACTTGTTTTGCATAAGTGGCAGGCGGGTGTCTATTTCTCTTTCTTTAGTGAGGGTGCAATTTTCAACGGAAGGCCTTTCAAAAGGATGAGTAAATAAGCAACTATTATATCACCATTGTGGTTTTGCGTAGACTAGAACGGTTCTATCTTTGACCCAAGCCACGTAAAAATTGCATAAACAAAGTAGAGGACGTCTAACTTGTTGTTGTAGGGGGTCATGTGATGTGGTATGGCCAATGTTTGTAATATTTTGCGACTTGCATGTCGACGAGTACGGCAACCGGCAGGAGCCATATGGTTGTCTATTATTTTATGTGACTTGCGTGTCATTGAATCACCATGTAATTGTTTTACTTTATCACGAAGAGTAGCAATAGTAGTAGTTACAATAGTTGGTGGACAACCATGGTGATGGTGCCACAATGATGGAGATCATGCCGGAGATGGAGATCATGCCGGTGCTTTGGAGATGGAGATCAAAAGCACATGAAGAAAGGCCATATCATATCACAATTTTGAATTGCATGTGATGTTAATCATTTTATGCACCTTATGTCTTGCTTAGATGTGATCATGACGGTAGCATGATAAGGTGATCTCTGACGTTAATATCAAGATAATTAAATTGTTCTCCCCTAGTATGCACCGTTGCGAAAGTTGTCGTTTTGAAGCATCACGTGATGATCGGGTGTGTGATAGATTCAACGTCCACATACAACGAGTGTAAGCCAGTTTACACATGCATGAAATATTACGGTAGATCTTGACGAGCCTAGCATGTACAGACATGGCCTCGGGAACACGGAACCAAAAGGTTAAACACGAGTCATATGAATGATATGGTCAACACTGAGTTGTTTCACCATTGAAGCTACATCATCTCACGTGATGATCGGTTGTGGTGTAGTGGATTTGGATCGTGTGTCACTAAACAACCAGAGAGATGTTAAGTTTAGTGGGAGTTCATGTAATAATTTGATTAATATGAACTAAAATTATCATAAACAAATGTCCTAAGAAAACATCTTTGCAAAATCCTTATAGATCATGGGTGACTACGGAAAGATGTTCCTTTCTGAGGAGCTGCGTATGGATGGGGCAAACTTTGCTACTTGGTTCATGCGTCTGAGATAAACCCTTTATGAAAATCATGAGCTCTACGTGATAGATGAAACTTTAGAGGAATGCCCAGATGTTACTGCAGGACTATGAAGGGTACATGGAATGGTACGAGCAACAGACCATCTACTTGAAAGTCCAGTGGTTGGTGCGCACCTTCAAGAACATAGACCTTGGCAACCAGTTTGAGAACTTGAGCGCAATGGAGATTGTCAATGAGCTTAAAAGTAGGTTCATCGCGCAAGTTAGAGTTGCAAGGTTCGAGGTTCTGTATGAATTTCTTTCAACTAAGATGGAAGAAAACACTTGGTTGGAACAACACCTGAGGAAGATGCATAGGCTGTATTATACTCTGGTGGATGTTTGGAACTACGAGATGACTGACAAATTTGCGATAGATGGGGTGTTGCGCTCGTTTCCTCCCAGCTTCAAGAATTATGTCAGAGACTATGTCATGAGAGGAGATTCGATCACCTTTTGTGAGTTTGTGTCTCGGCTGCGTCATGTCAAAGTAGAGCCCATAGCAGGAGAAGTAGTCAATGCAGAAGGTATATTTTGTTATACAAGTTATAAATGTTTAATGTCCCATTTACACTTGTGGTGAGATAAGTATTGATACATGTGTTGTTTTGTGAAAAAATGGCCTGCCGTTTGAGAAGTGCATGGAGTTGATGCTGGCGACATTCTACTTCAACATTTATCGTTTGAAATTAGAGGATTTGAATGAGTTTGTAATCGAATTAAGTGTGATCTTTAAATTAGTGTGTCTCGATTTGTGAGACGGTCATTCATGTTAAAGACAAGTGGTTGTTCTATTTTCATGAGTAATCCTTTTTGGTGATCACGTTTCAATTATGAGATTATTGTCCTTTGTTTGATTTAAACGATAATTAGCTAAACATTTATAAAATATGAAACATGCGAAAATATCCAATACTTGATGATGAGAGTTGTTTTTACTTGTACTATATTGTTGATAAGCATTTGGATGCGCATCACTAAGTAGTATGATTAAAAAATGCCATTTTCTGAAAATGCCATGAGTAGCTGAAAATAAACACAAGTGTTGGTTGAATTTTTCAGTGAATAAGAAACATCATTATTTTTTGTGCTTCTTCATGAATGAGTAAATAGGTGTATTTATTCAAGTTATGATAATACCATAGAAGTAAAGGATATTAACTTAACAAGATAATTGAGTCTTTTCGATTTGATCAAAGGAGACGAAAATATTTGAGTTATTGTTTAGTATGCAGACTTGTGACAAGTGTTATCACAAATTGCAATATTTAGAGTTTATTCAAAAGTGTTTTGATGCGCCCTAAAGAATTGTAGTCACACTATATTTTGATATTGTGTGGTCATGAAGATGGGATTTAGAATTAAGGTTTTATTTGTAATCATTTAGATTTATTTGATAAACACCCCGTTTTAGAAATAAAGGATCTATTTAATGATTTGCATTTCGCATATGAGTTATGTGAAACAGTGGTTCGTAATTATGGGATAATTAGAAACTATAGCAAATGGAGTTTTTGTAGAATATTCATATGAGATTATGAATAGAGATTTCACAATATGAGACTAAAAGGGACAAACCAATGTGTTTGGTTGTGTCAATTATTTTAGTGGTTTTATCATGATATGGTTACATGGATAAAAGAATTGTTGGAATAAATTGAGAAAGCTAAAACCTTGTATGTTTATGTATCAAGTGGCACATGTGTAAAGTGCTATGTTGGTTAAAACTTGACGCATAACAGAATTTAATGATGATGATCATTGATTTTTGGTTTAGCTTGTCTAAAGAGAAGTGGGATTCAAGAATATGAAATTTGTCAGAGTTGCAAATAATATTCATGATTTACTTGTCATGTTTGAGAAACAAGACATACCTGCGAAACTACAAAAGGAAGAAATAGAAACTTTAAAATACGAAAGTGACTTAGAGTCATCCTATGCTAAGTTTAAATCACAAAGTAATTGTTACTTGATTTTGTAAAAATAGTGTTTCACATATTTATTCTTCAAAAAGGTTTTGGAAGGAATAATAAAACTTGCTGAAGAGAAGCACAAGAGGTAAATCTCTTTAAACAGATTCAATGTTGTTAACTACATGGTGTAGTTGTGCTTAAAGTCAAGAGGATTGATGCTAGCAGAGTACTAGTATTTCGTATATGAGTTCTCAATTTTTAATGGTTAATTGAGAATTTTGGAGGAGTCCAAAGTATTGAGAAAGTGCATAAGAAACCGAGTGGGATCTAATTAACATATGTGGTGACATATATTAAGTTAGAGCAGAAACTATTTCCATGATCAAAATATGTGGAGACATATGTTTGAGTGGGAGTTGTTTAATCATGGTCAAATATAGAGATAACATATTTCTGAGTGGGATCCAAAGTGGTTTCACAATTTAATATGTGTATGGTGGATATTTGAGTGGGAGTTTACAACATCTTGTTTGAGTGAAATGGAGATTTCATGAATGTTGTAAATATTGTCATGGACCAATGCATAACTTGTGAAGTTAGTTTGAACGTCAAATATCCATGGAGATGGATGTATCTATGGAGGATAGATATGTTTGATAAACATTAAAGTCAGGATGTTTAACCTAAACATGTTTTGAAGGAGTTCAAAAATAAAACAAGAGAAGAAAGGTTCATCTGCTTGTAGGAAATAGGTGAAACATTGAGTTAATAACTCAGTGCAAAATTGATGGTTGGAGGATATGATGGTATTCACTATGAATGGTTCATAGGTCTAAACATATAAGAACCATGTGTTTTGTAATTTGACGATATGTGACCCAAGTTCTTAGTTGGAAGAACATGTTAAATGAGGAGTCATTTTTCATGAAATTGAGATGAATTTAGAAAATGGTAGACTTGGTTGAAGTCATAAAACTAAACTAAATTGGAGATCTCTTAAAATCAGAGTAGCGCAACGAAAGCATGATCAGAAATATCGAAGTGACAAGGGTTCACTGTCGATTTGTTAAGTCTGCAACATATAGGAGTATATGATTAATTCAAGGATTAAAATAAGATATAATATTTTGGTTTGAGAAAGGTTGTTTCAAGATTGAGTGAGTTCCGGATGCACATGCTATGTGAAAGTTCTTTTGACTGATCGTACGTCATGCGGGCCTAAAAGGAATCAAATATCTCACTCTATAACCAAACATGTTATATTCATCATATGATGATGAGTTCTATCATAGGATGATAGGAAGTTTATCATGTGATGATAAGTAATGTCAAATTAGGTGACAGTTACAATTTCGCAAAGGACATAAAGAGCTGCATAGTACAGAGCACGAACAGAACCTCTTCCACAAGCAAACATGATCAGCATTGAGACTGCATGAGTGTGACTCCATGGGTGTTAGAATCGAGAAAATGTAAACTAGATTATTGACTCTAGTGCAAGTGGGAGACTATTGGGAATATGCCCTAGAGGCAATAATAAAATGGTTTATTAGCATATTCATGTTATGATAATAGTTTATTATCCATGCTATAATTGTATTAAATGGAAACATAATACATGTGTGGAATATAAACACCAGGAGTCCCTAGTGAGCCTCTACAGGACTAGTTCGTTGATCAAGAGATAGTTAGAGTTTCCTAACTATGGACTTGTTATAGTCACTTGATAACGGAGTCTCGTCATTGGGAGAATGACTTGATGGACATGACCCAAATAATAAAGAGTTACAATTAATCGTGTCACAAAAGTTTTGTTGTCAACACTTTTAATATACCAAATATAGTTTCCTTAGACCATGAGATTATATCACTCCCGTTTGCCGGAGGGATACTTTGTGGACATCAAACGTCACTTTGTGAATGGGTGATTATATAGATGTTTTTCAGGTATCTCCGACGGTAGGTTGTTGGGTGATATGAATCAAGAGTGGGATTTGTCCCTCCATGTGACGGAGAAGATATCTCCAGGCCTTCTCGGTAATATAGCATCAAAGGTCTGCAGACATGTGATTAGAATGTAATCATGGAGATCCTATATTATGGACGAGTAAAGAGAACTTGCCGGTAACGAGATTAAACTAGACATGGGGATGTTGGCGATTAAATCTCGGGCAAGTAAAATATCGTGAGACAAAGGAAATCGTATATGAGATTAATTGAATCTCCGACATCGTGGTTCAATCGAGAGAAGAGTTTCGTTGAGTCTATAGGAATTAATATGGACATCCCGGTCCCGCTATTAATTATTGATATGATCATGTCTATGCATTCTCGAACCCGTAGGGTCACACACTTAACGCTCCGATGAAATTAGGTTTTGCGATGAATTAAATGATGAAATGAACAGATGGTGATTCGGAGTCCCGGATAAGATCATGGACGTCACGAGGAGTTCCGGAGGAGTCCGAAGAATAAGATTCATATAAGGAAAGTGGTTTCCGGAGGTATCGGAAAAGTTCCGAGAAATTTGTATAGGGTACCGGAAGGTTCCGGAATGTTCTAGAGGGGTCTAGAAGTGGGACCCACATATTGTATGGGGGCCCACATGGACAAAGGGGGTGCAGCCACCACATGGGTGTGCCGCACCACCTAGGCCCACATGGGCCAATTCGGCTAGGACAAAGGGGTGGGAGTCCTACTCCTAGTTGGACTAGGAGTTAGGCCCCTTTTCCTTTAGGAAAGGCTGTAACAGGCCTAACTTGGAAATGAAAAATACGAAGAATTTTTCCATTTTTGCATTCTTGTTTGCATCATGGCATTTCTTAAATTGCTTGTGTTAACAAACCACAATTGGAAAACATTGTTAAAAAGGGAATCCCAACTTTCCCCAAACTCTGAACTTTGAAATGCAAGCAAGGGTGCAGACATGACTTGGCAGGTTGACACCTTGTCCAAAGAGTAACTAAAGTCACTCTTTTGCAAAAGAACCAAATGCTTGGTCTCCATTTTGTTTCCAACTTTCCTTATGCCTTTAAATGTGGTTCATAGCTTTGTTGTTTGTGAGCCATGTCACCTTGCTCAAAAGCCTAAGGTAAATGTATGATGAGCTTGTCTATCTTGTGAAGTTGTTCCCAGAATTTTTGCATATTTTCTGGAATTGTTTTGCTACCCCAAATAGAAAAGGGCATTTCTGTTTTTACTGGGTCCACCGGAACTACCGGTCCTCCGGCCGGAAGTTCCGCTGCACCGTCACCTCTGTGGCGCCAGTGGCGACACTGTCGCCATGCCATGACGCCCGCACCTGCTCCCCGCGCGCTGCAGTGCCCCCCCTCTAGGGTTAAGTGACCCGCACGCCCCACCTGCTCCCTCTCTCACTTCTCTCCTTCTCCCCCGTTTTCCGGATCGAGACCTACGCCCAGAGCGAGCCCCCACTGACCGCCGCCGCCGCCGTGCCCGCCGAGCACGCCGCCGTCGATTCCGGCCACCCCAGCTCCAGCCAAGGCCGCCGGTAGCTCCGCCGTGACCTGCTGCCCCTCTCCACCGAAGGAATCGGGCCGGGGTCGCCCTACCCACCGCCGGCGCTCGTTTCCTCTCCGCCACCGCCGCCGGCCGCCGAGCACCATTGCCGCTAGTGCCGGCCTCCCCAGCCTTCCTCGGCCTCACCAACGCGAGCCTGGTGAGCACACGAACCTCCTGAGCCTCCTCGCCCTCCTCCTCTCGCACCCTAGCTGCTAAGCCGCTGTGGCCGCCGTATCTCGCCGCCGGCCGTCGTTGTGCCGTCGCTCCGGCGACCAATTGATGGCGGCGCCGCTACCCCTTGGCTCGCCATCGCCCCGCACGTCTAATGCGCCCAGTCGCGCACCCTAGGAGCCACCCCGTCGACGCGTGCGTGCTAGACATGCGCGTGGTCACCGCGCGCGCTCCCGCCGTCGCCGTGCTCAAATCCGCTGGCCGGAAGTAGTTTAGTTCCGGTAAACCGGAAGTAGCAGCGGTAGTACCGCTAGTTCCCAAAATTCGGTACTGGACATTTTGAGTTTATAACCGGAAGTAGAGCCGGAAGTAGCACCGGCAGTACCGCTAAACCGGAACTACCGGACACTCCACCGGAAGTACCGGAAATTCTCCTTTTCGGTACTGGATGTTTCGAACCACACCCGGAACTGGAACCGGAAGTACCGCCAAACCGGAACTACCGGTCCACATACCGGAAGTTCCGGAGCTTTCTGTGTTAAGCTTGAATTTTTCATAACTTACTAACCGTTAAGTCAAATCCGGTGAATGTTATATCAAATTGATCAGCATTTCATAGTCTATCCAACTATGCTAATGTCACATCATGATCACAAATACTTAAGTGATGTTCTTCATAATTTGATAAAAGGAGTTATTTTCAACTAATTAATTTAACTCGCTATTTATTCATCGGTACTCCAAAATTTACAAATAAAGTACCGAAATGATCGGAATGACAAACCCTATCTATACTTGTCATGTTCATGCATTTTGAGCCACTTCTCTAATAATTCAATAATTTATGAAGAACGTGGTCACTAAACTAAACATGGGGTTGCTTCCAAATAATTTCCCTAATTATTTGGCTCCCCATTTAATTATGCCTTAAATTAATATAATAATATCCTTGCATCAATTTGACATGTCATCATGCGATTGAGCATTGCACTTGTGTTCTTGTGATTTATGTGTGCTTTGTATTTCTTTTGGGTATCGATAGATTCCGGAGTCGAGGGTCTCTCTACTTACCCCGACGATCAATACTTCACGCCCGGGCAGCAAGGCAAGAGATAACCTAACCTTCTTGGCATCTAGCATCCTATGATTTTATCAAATTATTTTATCCACCATAATATTGCATGCGGTTCAAATGTCTCTTTTGTTAAATAATAGAATATCCTATGAATGCATGTTCTTCCCTGAGCCAATCACATGTATCCCTACCTATGAAACCTAGGGTTGAAGTGTTGGCCGATATAAAGATAGAATTGTTGTATTCATATGCTTAGCTATGCTTAGCCATGCTTAGATAATGCTTTATGTCCGTTATTAATTCCATAATTGTTGATGTTGATGGAATGATTCGGGCGAGGAAGATAAATGTGATGCTAAATAAAATGCTAAGATGGTTTGGGTGAGTTGCCATCGGGGATGGTGTTTTGCCTCACTCTAGCCCCTAGGTGCGAGTTCTTTACCTCTTGAACCAAGACTAGCGTGCTGCCATTGGTGGGTGTATGGGCGCCTCGCTGACCGAATAATTTGTGAGGGGCTTGTCAAGGGTCCTCTAGTTTGCTATTTCCATTTGCGCGTGTGTGGTGTGAGTGGAAAAGGAACGAGGATGGTGATGTCTAGGACGTGACGGTGGGGCAGGGTGCTGGGAGCGCTGAACCGGTCCCTCCGCCACTGATGTTCCTTGAGTAAGCCTCATGCATTGTAAAGGTCTAACCGCGCCCGCTCGCCGGCCTTCCCCGGAAGAGGGCCAACTAGGTGAGCCGGACGGTACCAATGGGTAAAATAGTACACCCCTGCAGGGAAAATCTTTTCGAAAAGCCGTGTCCACGGTTATGGACAACTTGGGAATAGACGATAAGATCATAAAGAATCTTAACCTAATTGATATGACAGCTAAAGGTTGCATTAATCAACGTGTGGTAAAGGTTCACTTCCTCGAGGGTGATTCGAGGGGTGCCTTGGTGTAGATGAGAGTGGTTGGTTACAAAAGGGTTCGATGAGAACCAATGATGACAAATGTTACTCTCTTACCCCTTTTTAAAAAAGTACTCTGAGTAGACGAATGCCATGTGTCAATTATATTTCTGTTTATGAAAATCAGCTTTATGCAAAAGCAATACATATAAAGCTTTAGAGCCTCCGTCAGTCATGGGGCCTATATCGCCCTACTAAACTTGCGAGTACGTCGTACTCAGTCTCTCTTTGCTGCCTCTATGATTTTGTATTTCAGAGGAGGACGACACCGAGCAGCTAGGTGGGTTCTTCGTTGACGTCGACTACTAGTCTGGGGTTCCCAGGTGGCAGCTTGGGACCGTGGAACAAGCTGGCTGGGATGATGTTTATTGTAGGCCTCTTAGGCCATATATTTGCTTCTTGTTGTTAGACAACACTACCCGCTTCCGCTTGTTGAATTGTTGGATCTGTGATCCTTTTGCCTTGTAATCTTTGTATTCTTCTCTTTATATGAGTTGCTTTATATCTTGTGTCGTAGAGTCATGCAATGTGCCGGTTTGTTCCACAAGTCTCGATCTTTGTTTTATACCTTGATGGTTGTGCCGAACACATAGCCTCTTTGTATAATTCCGGGGTCGGGGCGCTACAAGTTGGTATCAGAGCAGGACTGCCTGTAGGAAACCCGTTCTTTTGGTCGATGTCGAGTCTAGTGAAAATTATTTTCAACCTAAAAATGAGTTGTGAAAACCTTCTTAGGATTCTTTTTGCTTCTCATCCAACTCGCTCTACTCTGATTCTTACCTCGATTTGTTTTATGCTTGGTGTCGATGTTTAGGTTCTCGGGGTTTGGGTTCTTACCGTCCAGTTATGCCTCGAGCCTGTTATATCCGTTTGATATCGCCTCGATGATGTGATGTCACCGTGGCTGACTAAATCTGTCTTTGGTTTTTATTGCTTCTTAAGTATCTACATCTGGGAGCAACCAATGATCTATCTTATCTGTCAGAATTGGTTACTAACTTGTCGTTGTTCCAATTCTTCAGAATGTCTCCTACCCATCGTGGGGAACATAGCAGCCCTGATCCACCACCACCCCCTTCGATGGCGGAGGTTATGATGGCAATTGAACAAAACCGTCTGCGCAATGAGCGGTTGCTCGAGCAGCTGGTCTAGCAAGGGGCCAGGAGGAACACGGACTGCACCACCCTCAACCAATTCTTGCGGTCCGAACCTCCTACCTTCTCTAAAGCTAAGGAGCCGCTTGATGCGGATGATTAGCTTCGGGCTATCGAGCGCAAGTTTGCCGCTCTTCACGTTCCGGCGGCAGAACATGTCAACTTTGCCACCTACCTGCTGGAAGGAGCCGCCGGCTCTTGGTGGGAGAGCCACGTGGCAATGGTCGCCGCGGGCCATGTTGTCACTTGGGAGGAGTTCCGCACCGCCTTCCGTGCGGCATACATCCCCAAGCCCATCCTCGAGCTCAAGAGGCGGGAGTTCCTGGACCTAACCCAGGGACGCATGGACGTCCAGTCTATGGACGGGAGTTCAACCACCTCTCCCGTTACGCCCCTCGGGACGTGACGAATGATGAGGACAAGCAATACCTCTTCCGCAAGGGGCTCGCACCTCGTCTCCGATATGAGCTCCTACCCTTCAAGTTCACCTCCTACCAAGAGCTCTACAACCAGGCCCTCACCATGGAGCAGGGTAGGAAGGAGCTAGAGGCTTCTAAGAGGCCAGTTTCCACCGACCACCAGAGCTCCTCCTCATCTGAGGGCAAGAAGCGCAAGGTCTTCGTGCCTTTCAAGGCCGTGCCAAAGGCGCCCTTCGCTCCGAAGCCCACCGGGTACCTGCCACCTCCGCCTCGCCCAGCTACTTCGACCTTGGGTGCGGCTGGAGGCGGTTTTCGACCTCGACTACCTGCACCACCGGGGCTCACTTGCTTCGCGTGTGGCCAGCCGGGGCACTACTCCAGGGAGTGTCCCCAGAAGGCACCGGCTCCCTCAGCACCTGCACCAGCACCCTCTACCCCAGCCGCCAAGGCTACCACCGTCAGTCGTGGCCGCCTGAACCACGTCTCGGCGGAAGGCGTTGAGGAGGACCCCGGAGTTCTCATGGGTACGCTTCAAATCAATACTTATCCAGCTTCAGTGCTATTTGATTCTGGAGCTTCGCATTCGTTCATATCCATATCATATGCACACAACCATCAAATACCGTTTGTGATGATGGATCCCCCGTTAGTGGTCAAGACACCGGGTTCTAGTTGGCGTACCAATTGGATATCTCCCGATGTTCAAATAGCCATAGGGTCAGTCCCTTTTCCGTTCTCATTGATAGCCCTGAGGTCAGAGGGTATCGATGTTATCCTGGGCATGGATTGGTTAGTGAAATATCAGGCAAACCTGGATTGTGCTGCCAAGACTGTCACAGTGTTCCACCCAAAGTATGGGGAAGTGCGTTACTGGTCCCCAACTTCTGCAACCCCTTCCGCAGCCACTCCTCTTTCACCGGAGATTAGTCTCTATTTCCTGGAAGGAATCACCCCGCCTGATATGTCTGAAGTCGCTGTGGTGTGTGATTTCCCCGATGTTTTCCCGAAGGAATTGCCCGGCATGCCACCGGATCGCAGTGTAGAGTTTGTGATTGAGTTGGTTCCGGGAACCGCCCCAGTTTCCAAGACGCCCTACCGTATGCCAACGGAAGAGCTAGCTGAGTTGAAGAAGCAACTTGATGAGCTGCTGGAAAAAGAATTCATCCGACCGAGTAGCTCACCTTGGGGCTGCCAGGTTATCTTTGTCAAGAATAGGGATACAAATGTTCCTCGTCTGGTCGTTGACTACCGCCCTCTTAATGCGGTGACCATCAAGAACAAGTATCCAATTCCTCGAATAACCGACTTGTTCGATCAATTAGCTGGAGCCACTGTGTTCTCCAAGATGGATCTGAGGTCGGGTTACCATCAGATAAAGATCCGGAAGGAGGATATTCCTAAGACGGCCTTCACTACCCGCTATGGCTTATACGAGTACACTGTCATGTCTTTCGGCCTCACAAATGCTCCGGCTACATTCAGGAGGCTAATGAACTCCATCTTCCACGAGTACCTCGACAAGTTCATCATCATCTACATCGATGACATCCTTGTGTACTCTAAGACCGAAGACGAACATGCTGAGCATCTCCGACTTGTTTTGACCAAGCTCCGTGATCACCGTCTATATGCCAAGTTCTCTAAATGTGAGTTTTGGCTAAAGGAGCTCATCTTTCTTGGTCATGTGGTGTCCGCTGCCGGAGTATCGGTAATACCTGACAAGATTCAGGCAATCCTGGATTGGCCAACTCCCAAATCCGTCAAAGATATCCGAAGCTTCCTTGGATTGGCGGGTTATTACCGCCGATTCATTGAGGGCTTCTCCAAGATAGCCAAGGCGCTGACTGAACTCCTCAAGAAAGGCAAACCATTTGTGTGGTCAGACAAGGCTGAAGAGAGTTTCCGAACCCTCAAGGTCAAGCTCACCACCACTCCGGTACTTGTCCTTCCCGATACCGCCAAGGACTTTGTCGTGTATTGCGATGCATCTCTTCAAGGCTTGGGATGTGTCTTGATGCAAGAGGGCCATGTGGTCGCCTATGCTTCCCGTCAACTCAAGCCACACGAGCAAAATTATCCAACTCATGATTTGGAGCTTGCCGCTGTGGTACATGCTCTGAAGCAATGGAGGCCCTACCTCTTGGGCAACCGTTGCGAGATCTACTCCGACCATCAAAGTCGGAAATATCTCTTCACCCAGCCGGATCTGAATTTGAGGCAGAGGAGATGGCTGGAATTGATAAAGGACTATGATGTGACTCTCAATTATCAGCCCGGCAAGGCAAATGTCGTGGCGGATGCTCTGAGCCGCAAAGCCTATTGCAATACCGTGATGGTTGAAAAGGCGCAACCGACTCTCCATGAGGAATTCGCTAAATTGAATCTGGAAATTGTTCCTTCGGGTTTTTCTAGCTAACCTTGAGATCAAATCCACTCTCGAGGATGATATCAAGGCCGCCCAACAAAGTGATCCTGAAATCCTCGAGATCAAAGAGAAGATCGCTAATGGAAAGGCCAATTGTTTCTTGGTTGATGACAATGGGTTGGTCTATTTTGGTGACCGTTTAGTGGTGCCCAAGAGTGGAAATATGAGGGAGTTGATCCTTTCTGAAGCTCATGAGTCACCCATCTCTATTCACCCGGGTAGCACAAAAATGTACCAAGATCTTCGACCTCAATTCTGGTGGTCTTGCATGAAGCGCGAGATCGCCGAGTTTGTTGCTGAATGCGACGTCTGTCGCCGAGTGAAGGCTGAACATCAAAGGCCAGCTGGTACCCTTCGCCCCATAGCCATTCCTGAGTGGAAGTGGGATGAAGTTGGTATGGATTTCATCACCGGCTTTCCGAGATCACAAAAGGGCAACAATGCTATTTGGGTCATCATCGACCGTCTGTCAAAGGTTGCCCATTTTCTTCCGGTCCGTGATGATATTCGAGCAAGCCAACTTGCCGACTTGTATATGGCCCGGATTGTTCCTTTGCACGGGGTTCCTTTGCGGATCATTTCAGTCCGTGGAAGCCTATTTGTGTCCAAGTTTTGGCAAAGTTTCCAAACGGCCCTCGGAACTCACCTCAACTTCAGCGCCGCCTATCACCCTCAAACCGATGGTCAAACTGAAAGAGTAAATCAAGTTCTTGAGGATATGCTTCGAGCTTGCGTCATCTCCTTCGGCAAAAGTTGGGAAAGCTACCTCCCTCTCGCCGAGTTCTCCTACAACAATAGCTTTCAAGCCAGTTTGCAAATGGCTCCCTTCGAGGTCCTTTATGGGAGAAAATGCCGGACTCCTCTCAATTGGTCTGAAACCGGGGAGAGGTCCCTTTTCGGTCCTGATGTGATCAATGAAGCCGAAGAGAAAGTCCGTGTCATTCGAGAAAATCTCAAGGCTGCTCAATCTCGTCAGAAGAGCTATTATGACAAGCACCACTAAGAGGTCCACTATGATATTGGTGACAAGGTCTATCTTCGAGTCTCTCCTCTCTGAGGCGTTCGTCGCTTTGGAATCAAGGGCAAATTGGCACCTCGCTATGTTGGCCCTTTCACCATCCTAGCTAAGCGAGGAGATCTCTCCTATCAACTCGAGTTGCCCTCAAATTTCCCGGATGTCCATGATGTGTTCCATGTCTCCCAACTCCGTCATTGCTTCAAGGATCCAATCCGTGGGGTTGATCATGAGGCCTTGGACATTCAAGAGGATTTGACCTATCGCGAGCATCCTATCCGCATCTTGGATGAAGCGGAGAGGAAAACCCGCAACAAGTCTATCAAGTTTCTCAAGGTCCAATGGTCCAACCATTCCGAAGAAGAAGCCACATGGGAGCGAGAAACTAGTCTTCGTCAGGAATACCCTGCCTTCTTCACTCAAGCCTAGAATCTCGGGGCGAGATTCTTGTAAGGGGGGTAGATTTGTAACAGCCCTAACTTGGAAATGAAAAATACGAAGAATTTTTCCATTTTTGCATTCTTGTTTGCATCATGGCATTTCTTAAATTGCTTGTGTTAACAAACCACAATTGGAAAACATTGTTAAAAAGGGAATCCCAACTTTCCCCAAACTCTGAACTTTGAAATGCAAGCAAGGGTGCAGACATGACTTGGCAGGTTGACACCTTGTCCAAAGAGTAACTAAAGTCACTCTTTTGCAAAAGAACCAAATGCTTGGTCTCCATTTTGTTTCCAACTTTCCTTATGCCTTTAAATGTGGTTCATAGCTGTGTTGTTTGTGAGCCATGTCACCTTGCTAAAAAGCCTAAGGTAAATGTATGATGAGCTTGTATAGCTTGTGAAGTTGTTCCCAGAATTTTTGCACATTTTCTGGAATTGTTTTGCTACCCAAATAGAAAAGGGCATTTCTGTTTTTACTGGGTCCACCGGAACTACCGGTCCTCCGGCCGGAAGTTCCGCTGCACCGTCACCTCTGTGGCGCCAGTGGCGACACTGTCGCCATGCCATGACGCCCGCACCTGCTCCCCGCGCGCTGCAGTGCCCCCCCTCTAGGGTTAAGTGACCCGCACGCCCCACCTGCTCCCTCTCTCACTTCTCTCCTTCTCCCCCGTTTTCCGGATCGAGACCTACGCCCAGAGCGAGCCCCCACTGACCGCCGCCGCCGCCGTGCCCGCCGAGCACGCCGCCGTCGATTCCGGCCACCCCAGCTCCAGCCAAGGCCGCCGGTAGCTCCGCCGTGACCTGCTGCCCCTCTCCACCGAAGGAATCGGGCCGGGGTCGCCCTACCCACCGCCGGCGCTCGTTTCCTCTCCGCCACCGCCGCCGGCCGCCGAGCACCATTGCCGCTAGTGCCGGCCTCCCCAGCCTTCCTCGGCCTCACCAACGCGAGCCTGGTGAGCACACGAACCTCCTGAGCCTCCTCGCCCTCCTCCTCTCGCACCCTAGCTGCTAAGCCGCTGTGGCCGCCGTATCTCGCCGCCGGCCGTCGTTGTGCCGTCGCTCCGGCGACCAATTGATGGCGGCGCCGCTACCCCTTGGCTCGCCGTCGCCCCGCGCGTCTAATGCGCCCAGTCGCGCACCCTAGGAGCCACCCCGTCGACGCGTGCGTGCTAGACATGCGCGTGGTCACCGCGCGCGCTCCCGCCGTCGCCGTGCTCAAATCCGCTGGCCGGAAGTAGTTTAGTTCCGGTAAACCGGAAGTAGCAGCGGTAGTACCGCTAGTTCCCAAATTCGGTACTGGACATTTTGAGTTTATAACCGGAAGTAGAGACGGAAGTAGCACCGGCAGTACCGCTAAACCGGAACTACCGGACACTCCACCGGAAGTACCGGAAATTCTTCTTTTCGGTACTGGATGTTTCGAACCACACCCGGAACTGGAACCGGAAGTACCGCCAAACCGGAACTATCGGTCCACATACCGGAAGTTCCAGAGCTTTCTGTGTTAAGCTTGAATTTTTCATAACTTACTAACCGTTAAGTCAAATCCGGTGAATGTTATATCAAATTGATCAGCAGTTCATAGTCTATCCAACTATGCTAATGTCACATCATGATCACAAATACTTAAGTGATGTTCTTCATAATTTGATAAAAGGAGTTATTTTCAACTAATTAATTTAACTCGCTATTTATTCATCGGTACTCCAAAATTTACAAATAAAGTACCGAAATGATCGGAATGACAAACCCTATCTATACTTGTCATGTTCATGCATTTTGAGCCACTTCTCTAATAATTCAATAATTTATGAAGAACGTGGTCACTAAACTAAACATGGGGTTGCTTCCAAATAATTTCCCTAATTATTTGGCTCCCCATTTAATTATGCCTTAAATTAATATAATAATATCTTGCATCAATTTGACATGTCATCATGCGATTGAGCATTGCACTTGTGTTCTTGTGATTTATGTGTGCTTTGTATTTCTTTTGGGTATCGATAGATTCCGGAGTCGAGGGTCTCTCTACTTACCCCGACGATCAATACTTCACGCCCGGGCAGCAAGGCAAGAGATAACCTAACCTTCTTGGCATCTAGCATCCTATGATTTTTATCAAATTATTTTATCCACCATAATATTGCATGCGGTTCAAATGTCTCTTTTGGTAAATAATAGAATATCCTATGAATGCATGTTCTTCCCTGAGCCAATCACATGTATCCCTACCTATGAAACCTAGGGTTGAAGTGTTGGCCGATATAAAGATAGAATTGTTGTATTCATATGCTTAGCTATGCTTAGCCATGCTTAGATAATGCTTTATGTCCGTTATTAATTCCATAATTGTTGACGTTGATGGAATGATTCGGGCGAGGAAGATAAATGTGATGCTAAATAAAATGCTAAGATGGTTTGGGTGAGTTGCCATCGGGGATGGTGTTTTGCCTCACTCTAGCCCCTAGGTGCGAGTTCTTTACCTCTTGAACCAAGACTAGCGTGCTGCCATTGGTGGGTGTATGGGCGCCTCGCTGACCGAATAATTTGTGAGGGGCTTGTCAAGGGTCCTCTAGTTTGCTATTTCCATTTGCGCGTGTGTGGTGTGAGTGGAAAAGGAACGAGGATGGTGATGTCTAGGACGTGACGGTGGGGCAGGGCGCTGGGAGCGCTGAACCTGTCCTTCCGCCACTGATGGTCCTTGAGTAAGCCTCATGCATTGTAAAGGTCTAACCGCGCCGGCTCGCCGGCCTTCCCCGGAAGAGGGCCAACTAGGTGAGCCGGACGGTACCAATGGGTAAAATAGTACACCCCTGCAGGGAAAATCTTTTCGAAAAGCCGTGTCCACGGTTATGGGCAACTTGGGAATAGACGATAAGATCATAAAGAATCTTAACCTAATTGATATGACAGCTAAAGGTTGCATTAATCAACATGTGGTAAATGTTCACTTCCTCGAGGGTGATTCGAGGGGGTGCCTTGGTATAGATGAGAGTGGTTGGTTACAAAAGGGTTCGATGAGAACCAATGATGACAAATGTTACTCTCTTACCCTTTTTAAAAGTACTCTGAGTAGACGAATGCCATGTGTCAATTATATTTCTGTTTATGAAAATCAGCTTTATGCAAAGCAATACATATAAAGCTTTAGAGCCTCCGTCAGTCATGGGCCTATATCGCCCTACTAAACTTGCGAGTACGTCGTACTCAGTCTCTCTTTGCTGCCTCTATGATTTTGTATTTCAGAGGAGGACGACACCGAGCAGCTAGGTGGGTTCTTCGTTGACGTCGACTACTAGTCTGGGGTTCCCAGGTGGTAGCTTGGGACCGTGGAACAAGCTGGCTGGGATGATGTTTATTGTAGGCCTCTTAGGCCATATATTTGCTTCTTGTTGTTAGACAACACTACCCGCTTCCGCTTGTTGAATTGTTGGATCTGTGATCCTTTTGCCTTGTAATCTTTGTATTCTTCTCTTTATATGAGTTGCTTTATATCTTGTGTCGTAGAGTCATGCAATGTGCCGGTTTGTTCCACAAGTCTCGATCTTTGTTTTATACCTTGATGGTTATGCCGAACACATAGCCTCTTTGTATAATTCCGGGGTCGGGGCGCTACAAAGGCCCAAGCCCGAGTCCACTTGGGACTCGACTTGGGGGGACAAGGCAAAGGGGGCCGGCCGGCCCCTACCCTAACCCTAGCCGGCCACCTATTTAAGGGAAGGAGGGGATGGGTGCGGCACACCCATAGGCTGCCGTCCAAAGCACCCCAAACCGCACCACCTCCTCCACCCTAAACCCTAGTGCGCCACCCCTCTCCCAGAGGGCTGTCGCCATCACCTCTCCACCCATAGCCGCCGCACCCCCTAGCCCTAGGGGCTGCGCCACCTCCTCCTGTCGGGGATATGAACCCCGGATATCCCAAAGAGATCCATTCCTTCAGAACTCCACGGGCCGATTGAACAAATGCCGGTTGGCCAGTGCCGCCTGAGACCTGCCGGCTGAATCAAGCCGCCTGCGTCTGCCCGGATACGGACGTCCGGCTGGGCTGGAGCCGGACGCACCAACCGACAGCTCCGTACGAGTGGGCCAGGCCCGTATAACCGCTCCTGGTGAACAGTACCCCCTGTCGGGCATCTCCTGTACAGAATCATGGCAACGAGCTCCAGCCGGCTCAGAAAGTAGATGGTGTCATAGGGACAGACCTGTAAAATCCTTGTAACCTAAAACCCTAGCCTGTTGCCTATATAAGGCGGGCTAGAGCCTCCTGCGTGAGGCAAGCAAGCAACCAGGAAAAGGAAGAAGCAACGAGCGACCAGAACACCCAAGTAGCATCATCTTCAACCTCCAGCCGGCTAGGACTTCCAGCCGACTGCCACCCAAACACAGCTCAAGGAGCATCTGTAGCCCGATTCTGTGATCAAGCAATAAGAAAAGGAAGAGCAGGACGTAGGGGTGTTACCTCCACAAGAGGGCCCTGAACCTGGGTAACTCGTGTGTGTACGCGTGCTAGTTACCCAATCCCGTGCGAGCATCCATCGTCGCCTGCCCCATACTTCTTTTCATCTCTGATGGATATGACGTGCAACCCACCACGACATTTAGCGCCCACCGTGGGGCTCGCGACGAGCGGAGTCATGTTCTGTGCGGGATCCTGGACCGTAGATGATCGGCGGATCGTCTCCAGCCTCGTGCTCTCCATCGGCTCCATCGGCTGCGTCCTCGACAACACCAAGAGCTTCACCGACGTGGGCTTCACCAGCGGAGGCACAGTCATCACCCTTGGCGATTTCCGCGTCTACGTCACCGTCGCCGCCAAGGAGTACCCGGAGGTGGTCTACTCGAGCTTTGCTCCTTTGATCTTCGACGCCAGCACCTGCGACGACGATTCCGCCTTAGGCTACCTCAATTCCGGCGACGCCGACCGCGACGACGCCAAGCTCAACGTCTACGCCGAGGTGCACATGGTCGAGCACGTGGCGGCAGGAGGCGGCGTCGCCACAACTGTTCATGAAGCTGGAGAACCCTCTCGCTTCCAGCGCAACCTTGAAGCCGACTTCGAGCTGCTAAGCACCCCCATCGCGCCAGGTGCGGACCCAGCCAAGGCGGCGGCTGAACTCGAGAGGATGCGTCAACAGATATACGACAAAGCTCTTCACCTTGCATCAACACAGCGCCGACTCAACGCCACAATGCGCGAGTACAACACCGTCCACGGCTTCGAGCCGGCAAGAGGCAACACGGAGAAGCTGAATGAAGTCCGACGCAAAGGAGGGGATCTCGGCGGTGTCCTGAACCGTGCTGGTCAGCCGCACGAGCATTCGGACATCATCTTGCCCGAGTACAGCAACCCGGTGCAAAACATGAAGGCTGCGGAGGCGGCCGCAGTAGAGCTACCCCATCTCCAAGGCGAGGAGCTACGCCAACAAGCACGCCGGGTCCAGGAGCTCATCGCCGCGGCTAACTGGCAGCAACGCGAAACAGAGGCGACGGCGAGCCGAGAACATCATGAGCCGCCTCCAGGCTGTGACGCAGCCGGCAAGTCCAAGCAAGGCGCCGAGGCGTCATCCACGAGCCGCGGCAGGGCGAAGGACAAGCAACCACGAGCTCATCACGAGGGGAGCGCGAGCTTGCATTCTCGTGATCACGGCCGCAATCCGGCTAGACGACGTGAAGACGGCAACCGGAATGGGCCGCAAACCGGCCGCAGCGTTAAGGAGCGAATCGGACACAGGGTCACCATCGAGGAGCGCCTGGGACCGTTGGGGCCCGAAACAAGCCACGACGCTCGCCTCCGCATTGACGCGCTCAAGGAATCAAGCATCATCGAGGAGGAAGACATCGCCGCACATCGCTGCTTCGGACCTCGCATCCGGACCGAGCAATTCCCGCAGGGATTCACCCTCCCAAGGGATGCACCCAAGTACAACGGCACCGCGAAGCCGGAAGACTGGCTCGCCGACTACGTCACGGCGGTCAACATTGCAGGCGGCAACAAGCGGGTGGCCGTACGCTACGTGCCACTCATGCTCCAGAGGTCGGCTCGGACCTGGCTGAACAGCCTGCCGGCTGAAAGCGTCAACAGCTGTTGGACTTCGAGGAGGTGTTCAACCGTAATTTCACCGGCACCCTACTTGCGCCCCGGCAACGCACAGCTGCTCGCGCTGTGCAAACAGAAAAACGGCGAGTCGGACCGAGCCTACCTCACCCGATGGACTAGCCTACGCAACTCCTGCGAGGAGTTCTCGAGCTCCAAGCCGTCCAGTACTTCATTCAAGGCTGCCGAGATCAGACGCTGCTCAAGCACCGGCTCCTGAGGAAAAGCCTGAAGACCATGGCAGAGCTCATGGCGATCGCTGACGAGTACGCCACCGCCGACGCGGGCATGACCAACCCGATCCGACTCGACGAAGCCGGAAGAATCATCACGACGGAGCCGGCTACATGCCGCAGCCGGACGGAGAACCAGGAGGGAGGAAGATTAACCCGGCGCGACTCCGATGCGAACGGCAAGCGCAAGTCCACGGACGACCGCGTCGAGTCCAAGGTCGTCGCCACCACCGAGGGAAGACCGGCAGGAGACTTCGACAACCGCCGCATGAGGACGAGCAGCGACATGCGCCGGACAAGGGCGAGGAACAGCTACGAGTTCCTACTCGATCAACCGTGCGGAACCACAACGACCGGCCAGCGAACCACACTGTCAGGCAATGCAACCTTGGACGCCCAA
>QRDG01001417.1:0-25261 GCA_012064385.1 Puccinellia tenuiflora
CATCTTCTAACGATGTTTTCTCCATAGCATCATCTCTTTCAATCTACCCTTTTCTTCAAGGCTTGCTTCCAAAGCCTCAATAGTTTCCCCACGCTCAATTAGGGTGCTAATGATTTCAAAGAGATTAGCTTGGGCATTTTATTATTAGGAAGGGCTTTAAGAATCATTAGACCTTTATTTTGAAGGAGAGCATTAACCTTTTCCATATCATCTTCTTCATCATTATTATCATTATCATTATTATTATCATCACTACTAGAAGATTTAGCCATAAGGCAATGAGTGATGGATGAAGGAGAGCAATTAATTTTTGAACTACTCAAGTTCATATCTTGTTGCATAGCAAGTTGGGTTTCCTCTACATTATTATTCATGCAAGAGTTAGAGGGAACACGATCATTTTTATCATGGCAACAAGATAAAGCAAGCATATCATAAAGAGATTCATCCAAGCAATTTTTTGATGATATGCACGGACTATCAACACTAGCATGTAAATCATTTATAGTGCTATGTGTGTTTAGGTCCAAAGATGAAGCATTGCAACAAGATAGAGATAAATGATCATCAATAATGAGCTCACTATCAAAGTTGCAAAACCTATCACTACTCACCAACACATTGGTTTGTGGCTTACCACATTTTGGTGAAGTAGACAAAGACGAGAGCTCATCACGGCCGGAGGTGGAGGGAGAGTAATCATTCTCAATAGAGTTGGACACTCCATATTTATCTTGAAACTTTGCCCATAATTCATGAGCGTCCCGGAGAGGCATGATTGACTCAAAAACTACAACACTCACAAATTTGCAAAACTCATTAGAAGCTAGAGCATCTAGATATAAGTTTTTCTCATCCTCTAAAGTCTTACTTTCGTAATCATTTGGAGGAGAAAAACCTATATCTAAGATACGCTCAATATTGGGGTCCAAGACCCGTAAGTGATTAAGCATATGAGTTTTCCAAACATTAAAATTTGTGCCATTAAATCTAAACAAGGAATTGTGCACTAAATCCCTAGACGACATCTTTACTCTCTAGGCGGTAAAGCCAACCAAGAGAGACGAGGCTCTGATACCAATTGAAAGAACAACTATGCCCGAGATGTCACCTAGAGGGGGGGGGGGGGGGTGAATAGGCGATTAAAACTTTCTTTAATTAGGGGCTTGATAATTGCGGAATAAAACTATGTGTTTAAATTAACAAGCCAACAACCTAATTACTAGGCTCACCTATGTGCACCAACAACTTATGCTAAGCAATTCAAGCAACAAGGTGATAGCAATATAAGAACTTCAAGCACGAAGGCTATCACAATGTAAATTGCATAAGTAAAGCTCGGGTATAGAAATAACCGAGGCACGCGGAGACGAGGATATATTCCCGAGTTCCTCCTTGTTAAGGGAGTACGTCTCGTTGGAGGGGTGTGAGCTCGCCACAAAAGGCCTACTCAAGATGCCACAAAGGCCTCACCCTATTCTCCGATGAACCTCACCCAAGGGATTGGTTCACCTTCCACTATCGGAATCCTTCGAGGCGGATTCCGGAGCCCTTTACAACTTCTCTTGGGGCACACACCCACAACTCAATTGGGGGCTCCCAAATTCGTGCCGAAGCTTCACAACTCGAAGTCTTCGCGGCACCTCCAACCGTCTAGAGTACACAATGCACCCAAGAGGCACAAGCTCTTGGGAACACAATGCACCCAAGAGTAACAAGCTTCTCAACCTTCAACTTCACGTATCACCGTGGGGAGAGCAACCCGATGCAACTAATACAAAAGGCAAGAACACACCAAGTGGTCAAATCATTCTCTCTAAAATCCAACCAAAGCAACTAATATTATGGAGGGATTTAGGAGGAAGAACAAAGGAGGAACACCAAGAACTCCAAAATCTAGATCCCACGAGTTCCCCCCACTTAGAGGAGATTTTGTTTGGTGGAAATGTAGATCTAGATCTCCTCTCTTTTTTCCCTCAAAGATATGCAAGAATCATGGGAGGAATTGGGAGAGGGGCAAGCTTTTTAAGGTCAACAATGGTGGGAGAGAGAGGGGAAAACGTGCTTGACTCTTTGGGGAAGAAGGGGGCCTTATATAGGTCCCCAAGAGAAAGAGCCGTTGCAGGAATACTAACCCCGGAGACTCCGGTCTGTCCAGGCCGGAGACTCCGGCCCAAACCGGAGACTCCGGGGTCATTCCGGGGTGTCTCCGGCAGGGCAACAGAGCCGCGCCACCCGTTCGACGAAAATCCAAAGTTTCAGACCGGAGACTCCGGTCTAGGGCCGGAGACTCCGGCCTACAGGAAACCTGCAAAAACAGCAAAACGAAAACTGCAATAACTTTTTCACCCGGACTCCGATTTCGATGATCTTGGGCTCGTTGGAACCGCAACGAAGAGCTCTACAAGATCATGCAGAGAAACATCATAGTCCTACAAAGGAGAATAAAACAAAATGTATAAAGGTAAACCTTCCCTAAAAAGGAATAACCGGTAAATTCTCCAACATAAAAAACCAACAAGTTTTTCATCAAGACTCCGTTTTCTATGATATTGGGCTTGTTTCAAAGATAATCACAAGCCCTACAAGATCATGCATATACACATCATAGTCCATCATGTGAGGAGGAAATCATAAGGAGAGAGTTTGACCTCTCTTAGAAGAGACAAACCGGTAAAACCTCCAATATCAAAAATGCAAGAAGATAATCATGAAATCCGTTTTTGATGAACTAGAGCTTGGTATGGAGATGAACACAAGCTCTAAATTCTCACATGGATAAAAGCCAAATAACAACCAAGAAAGATGATTGCATGGATGCAAATGTTTGAGCTCTCCACGAACGATACGATCACGATACTCGGTCGAGAGCCCCTCTTGATAGTACGGCTATCTATCCTATAACCCGGTCTCTCAACTAACATCATGAGACCGATAAAATAAAAGCCCTATCAAGATCATACCTTTGCCTTGCGCATTAATCCACTTGAGGTTGATGAAGACGATCTTCATCTCCTCAAGATGCACCACCTTTCTTGATTGCGCTTCGCTTGGTGAAGATTCACATGACGCTCCCCATACACCAAGATGGGGAAAGCACTCTTCGGCATATCTTCATTTGGACTTGAGTGTTGATCAACACGCACTTAGCCTTGATCAACACATCATTTTCTTCTCTTAGAATTGACTCCAACAAATGGAGATCAAGCAACGCAAATGGACACAACCTACAATTAGCTCAATATAAATATTAGTCCATAGAGATTGTCATTAATTACCAAAACCATGCATGAGGGCAACCATGCACTTTCACCAACCCCAGAGCAAAAATCTCCGGCCGGCGCCCCCCCAAGCACGCCGGCAAATCGCCCTGGGGGGCACCAACGACTGGGGTTGCTCTAACTGTATTTGGATGAGTACTATCTTACTAAATATTACTCCCTCCGTTCCTTGATGTAAGGCGTATAGTTTTTTGAGAAAAATTCTAAAATATAAGGTGTATTATGATTTTTAGACAATTTCACTACTCCAAAGATGAGTTAAATACTTCCACTGAGATATTTGACAGATTTTTTTTTTAATTTGTACCTGTTAGTAACAACTCTCTCTCCGATTCTCTCCATGTGAAATGATTGCACCATGTATAAAATTTACATATCTTAATATTCGTGCCAGAAAACTATACGCACTACATTCAGGAACGGAGGGGGTATGATGGTAAGTTGCTATTTGAATTCAGATAAGATTTATTACGTCTATCTCTTTTTTAATCTCTGAACACTGAAATCGGCGGGAGCACCGCAATTCTATATTGCTATTAGCAGAAATGAACCGAGGAGCACTCATGACATTGTCGTTCTCCGATGTTGGAAAGCAACTGAACTGTGAGTTCGAATACACACGTGCTCAACACCAGAGCTGGTAGAATTCAGGTGAATTTCGAACCACATTATTCTATGCATGATCGACACGAGAGGATCCAAAAATGCCGATCAGATCAAGAGACTGAATTGTTTGGCAGATCAAGGAACGTTGAAGATGCCGTGATGCGTACTGAACCAAACCATACACACATGCAGTGGCAAACAAAAACAGTGCTCCCGAATCCGTGGGTGGACCCAGATGGCAAGGTGGGTGGGACCCACTGATAGGGTCAGATCAAATCTTAAATTGACCGTGAGGGGAGCATGTGCTGGCAAAAAGTATGACATGACAATTTTCTTGCAAGGAATTTAGAATGTAAACTAGAAAAAGGGAGGGGAACAACAAACAGTGTTAAAGATAGTCAAGAAAGGGATCCAATGATCCCAAGATGGCCACGCTTCCCCCTAGAATTAGGGCCGCCCTTTCCACTGTGGAGTAGTAAAAAAGGATCGTGTGATTAGGTGTAGTCGTGTAGATGTCATCAGTGAAATTGAGTAGTATGGAGCAAATGAGCAATGCCCTGAAATAGGGCTAGAGTAGGTATGTTAATTAAGCTAGATGACCTTTGTGGCACTTCCAGACATCATTACCGGCTTGTAAACTTTAATCATGTATGTCAGTGTATGTTCTTAGACAAAAGTCAAAAGAATATGTGTCTAGGTAATTTTCTACTAAAGCTAGAATAGTTTAGTAGTAAACTTTAATCCTCTCTATGTCAGCGTATGTTCTTAACACAAAAGCATACGTGTCTAGGTAATTTTCTACTAAAGCTAGAATAGTTTAGTACTACCTCCGTTCCATAATGTAAGTTTTTTTAGCATTTCTCTTTCCATCCGTATTTAGACATGTTTTAGTGTAAGGTTCAAATGAATCTTGCACTAAAATATATCTAGATACGGATAGAAAGAGAAATGCTAAAAAGGCTTACATTATGAAACGGAGGGAGTAGTACACTGTATGACTGTATAGTACCACTAACTTTAACCTTCTCTCACCATGAAGGCACTTTGGGACTATTTTATACATTGGTCAAATAGGGCAGTAAATCAATTACAATAACACTGAGTTTTCACTGTACCTGGATCCATGGCTATCTGAAAATCAGATAAATGTGAGTACAACAATGCATCCGCTCAGTAAAATGCCAAAAGGATTCATCTCACCTGGCGCGGAAAAATTTATGAATACAGCTACACACTTGCGGCATGGGAAGCTTCACCTGTCTGAAATCTGAATTAAGTTCAGATCTGGTCAGCAGATGCAGATAGCTAGTCCAACGTACACCTCAAATTTCTCTCTCTGAAGGAGCTGGCTCCATCATCGCAAGTTGTAGAAACAAATATGCATGCATGGGCCAATTAATTAATTAGGAATAAACACTTGAGCAAATTAAATGTAGGATGCTAACATGTGCGTGCATGCTTCTGTTCCTACACAGATTGCAGCATTGCAGCTTAATTTCAGATTAGGTGGATTATTCGCTGCAGAGCAGGTCGATCAAGTACTTGTACTTCCGTAGAATGCATGTCAAGTACCTAATTGCCTACGATGAAGTGGCAAAGCAAGGTATTTTTGATTAAGATAGCATTTGTAAGGGCAATGCACACACTACTTTGTGTGCGTGGGTGTGTGTGTGTGTCCAAGTAGATTCTCATCATCGGTATGACGCCAACCAAACACCAGTCCAATTGATCCTCTACAAATACAATTATAAGATGCAATTTGACTGAAATGACACCATGCATCATGAACCCTAGTTTTATTTAAAAAACATGTAACCTCGATATGGACCACTCTATGGATCTCAGGAGGAATTTAAGAGGTTGAAAACAAGAAAGGACCAAAAACCAGCAGGAAATAATTCAAAGCACATTGATGACAGAGACACAGTGGCCAAATTAATATTTATCCACACATGCATCCGGCGGGTCCAATATTTGTGATGAACACCAAGGACCTAGGTTCATCATACATATGGACATAAGTTAGTATCTACCTACCTTTTGAGTAGTACAGCATATTGGAGTGGTCTGGCTAGAGCAGAGAACACAACAAAGAGAGGGGCGGGCACTGATGATGATTAGGAGGGAAATCAGTGTTCCCTATGGGGCTTTTAATTATGGGAGCCTCATGCCGTTAAAGAGAAAAGCCTCATGCAAACGAATGCAAACATGGCATTGCCTGGCCTGTCCTCGTACGCGTCTCTCTGATGCCACTCTCCAGGAGGCAAACATGCAGCTTGTCCAAAGCTAACCCGGTTCACTAATCACTACTGCTAGTATATTAGCAGCAATTTTGCATTCGTCACATTGCACATACACTGAATTTTATTTCGTTATAAGCGATCAAGTCATTGGCGGGCGAATTTGACCTGTGTGTGTGCATAGTAATGATTAAGCATCTGAAGAAACACGCCTGTGGGTCTGAAGAAGCAAAACTGAATCATCCGGCTCGGTGACTACTGACGGCAAGTAGTCAGCATCATCTTCGTTTCCCTTCCCGTTCGCTTCGAAGGCCATGCGTGCATATCGGCTGCCTATTGGATACGCACGCATGCGCATTAGTGGATCGATAGGGCGCGCGAGAGAGTCAAAAGAGGGTTGAAAAGATTGAGACCGGCCGGCCGCAACCAGTAAGCCAGCAATTCCCCCATCATCTCTGGATCTTGGAGACCCATATGGCACCATACACGATCGTCGATCGATAGATTCTAAGCATATATTGACCAGCTGCTGCTGCTGCTGCTGAATACCGCGCATGCGTGCGCACTTTCGACATTTTTCCCTAGCTCTCAGGTTTTGGCTTTGCCCTTTGTCCCTGGTCTCTCGGCCGCAGCTCTGCAAACCAAGCTCCAAGGCGTTGGTGTCTTGCTCACTTGCATGGCCTAGCGGCATGCATGGTCACTGCTGATGACGGAGGTGGTGCACTGATCGACATGCGCACTGTAAAGCTCGACCATTCGCATGCATGGTCACTGCAGATGCTGCACCGATCCACATGAACTCTGTAACAGCATCACGTACGTAGCGTACGCACTGAACCGGAAAAGGAATCACCCCACATACCCAAATCCGGGGCAAGGCAAGCCCCCCCCTGTTCCATACAACACCTACGCAGGCAGCTAGCATTCTGCCCAAGGAGAAAACCATCCATGCATGCTAGCAGCAGGGCACAGATATCTTTTCTTTCCCACTCCCTGCATCACAGTGTGGTATCTTCTGCGATAGTGCTAGAAACCATTACTGAGATATTTATTAGAACGTATATGATAAATACACATAAATTATACTTTCTCTGTTTTTTGATGTAAGATGTTTAAGGTTTTGGCACGAATGTTAAGACATCGGTAATTTGCATAAATTGAGAGAGAGGAGTCTCTAATAACCACAAATTAAGAATAATCCGTCAAATCTCTTCATTCCATATTGTGACTCATTTGTGGATTGGTAAAATTGTCCATAAAACTCAATACACTCTATATTTGAAAAAATTATCAAAACCTTAGACACCTTACATCAAGAAATGGAGGGAGTATAAATTATGCATTGCAGAAAAAAAAGTTTTGTTAACAAATCAAGTTTAATATCTTATCATGATATCAGCATAAACAAAAAGCACGCAAAATAATATTTAGTAACATTGCTTGTTATTTGGTTAAACTATGCAAGTAAATAGAAAATAAGTTCTAGATAAATATAAAAGTTTGGTAAAAATGTATTTATTGTCATTCACCCCGGGTCCAATTAAAACCAAATTTTAATTGGACCGGCTGCCGCGGGAGAAAGCATGGAGCCGCTCGGGGTCGATATTCATTCCATTTCCCGATCCCTATCCGAAATTGATCCCGATCCCCTTCCCCCATCCAGAGCCCCCCAACCATCACCGTCATCGCCGCCACCGCTGTGCACCTCCCGTACGAGCCATGGAGGTCGCGCCTCGCTTTTTTGCGCACCCGTACGAGCCATGGAGGTCGCGCCTCGCATTTTTACGCACCCGTCCGAGATAGAGCTTCTTCATCTGTTGCGCCGCCGAGTCTAGGAGGCGAGACCCCCTCGTGGATCGACGAGATGACCGTCTATGATGCCGAGCCCATGGTCCTTACGACGCGGTACGATGCGGCCACCGCGACGGAGGTAGCACGCATTTGGTACTTCTTCTGCACACCACCGATGAAACGAGGAGAATGACCCCCGTCTGAAGCGGATGGCGGACTCGAGAACTTGGAAGGGTGAACACGCAAAGCCCCTCTTTGCATCACCGAGAGTGGCATCCACAAGAAGGTGGGGCTGAGAACGACCTTCTCCTACGTGATTAAGAAGAAAGGCCAGAAGGATGTCAGATTGGGGTGGATCATGATAGATTTGAAGCTTGCGGGAGGAATTTTAGAGGTTGAACAACAAGTGAGGACCAAAAACCAGCAGGAAATAATGCAAATCACATTGATGACATAGACAGTGGAGTAATCAATATTTATCCACACATGCACCAACCTGGTCCAATCCTTGTGATGAACACCATGAACTAGTTTCATCAATCATCATACATATGAGCATAATCACATAAGCTAGTATCTATCTACTTTTAGATTTAAAAACTCTATACTTTGAAAAATACTAGCTAGTAGTATGGTATGTTGGAGTGACCTGGCTAGAGAAGCACAACACACCACAAAGAGAGGGGCAGGCACTGATGATGATTAGGAGGGAATCAGTGTTCCCCATGGGGCTTTTAATTATGTGAGCCTCATGCCGTTAAAGAGAAAAGCCATAAGCAAAAGAGTGCAATTATACTATCCCTCCGATTCATAAAAAGTGTCGACCAATTAGTAAAAAGTTTATATTAATTTAATATAAAATGAGCGACACTTTTTTATGCATCGGAGCAATATTATATATAAAGGCATCGCATTTTCTGGCCTGTCCCCGTGTCTCGTTAGCTGATGCCACTCTCCGGGAGGCAAACATGCATGCAGCTTGTCCAAAGGTAACCCGCCGGTTTAGTAGTGAGTATAATATTAGTTGCATCACGTCTACTGTACCTTCCTAGCAGGCAGTGCGCACGCACGCACAAGAACGAACGTCGGAGAGAGGGGGGAGCTGTGGTCTCGGCTGCAGCTCTGCATGAGCGCGTGCGACCAACCGACGGGCCATTCGCATGCATGGTCACTGCAGATGGTGGTGCACTGATCGACATGCACACTGTAACAGCTAGCCGTGTCTACTGCTTTGCACGTTCATCCACGCACAGCAGCATCCAGCAAAGAGGCTGCTGCTGACAAGAAGACACGCGCAAGCTTATAAAAATCTCTCAAGAAAAAGGCTCCAGCTCTAGCTCCCTCCAACAAGCATCACGTACGCACTGAACCGGCCGGAAAAGGAAATCACCCCACATACCCAAATCCGGGGCAAGGCAGGGAGGAAATATCCAGTGCTCCCACCCCATCAGGTGCTACAATTGCTACCATAAAAAAAATCAATTTTAAAAGTGTCAAAAAAATTTACGAAAAAATGTGAGTGTTAACAAGATATGTTTCTACTACCTCCAAAAATTTCAATTCCAAATTCGAAATGAGCATTGAGAAACAAAAAAGACAAATCTGCTATGAATAGTGGCATTTTTGTTTCTCAATGCTCATTCCGAATTTGAAACTGAAATTTTGGTAGAATTTTTTCGTAGAATTTTTTGACACTCTTAAAATTGATTTTTTTGATGGTAGCAATTGTAGCACCTAATGGGGTGGGAGCACTAGATATTCCCTCGCAAGGCAGGGCTTCCCCCTGTTCCGTACAACACCTACGCAGGCAAGCATTCCGCCCGAGGAGAAACCATCCATGCATGCTAGCTCCCCTGCATCGTTGTGCATCTTCTGCGATGCAGGCTGGAGCTGGAGAGATCTTTGGACTCGTCTCATCAGTTCAGCTGAGCGAGTTCAAGCCTTCAAGCTGCAGTTCGCCATGCATGGAGCTGCAGACATGTGCATCAACAGTTCGACTTTTATCTATCCAACACATAAAGAAAAAGAAGATATACCTGTTAGCCCGAGTTCAAGTTCAAAGCTGTAGTTCGCCATGAGTACACATGTGCATCAACAGTAGTTCGATCTATGGTGAGTGATCTGAGGTGTGACAAAACTCAAACTTGGTTTCATTTTAATGGAATCGGGGCTGAGCCCCTCAATTCGACTCGTATCCACGATGAAGAAAATAAGATACATATACTTTCAATACCACACGCACAAATGCTCGTGCAATTCTCTATTTTTTTGGAGACGCCGCACACGTACACGTCGACATGAAAGACCAGAGATGGCAGCAGCCGAATGCATGCAGGGTATGGCCAGCTCTGGCATCACTCTGTGTGTGTGTGGTGTGTCCGGATGGCACTCGCCGGGTTCGGGGCCGGGTTTGACACCCCCATACCCGCCCCGACCCTCCTCCCCGCCCCCATACCCGTCGCCGGGTCCCGAGCTCCACCATACCCGCCACCCGCCGGGTACACGGGACCCGATGGGTACCTGTCAAGCTTCACATCAGCACAGAAAATGGCAAGGGAGTTGAGGTCGCGCGGAGAGAGTTGAGGAGTTGAGGTCGCCGCCGACGCCGCAACGGTCGATGGCGAGGGAATTGAAGTCACCGCCGGCGGAGAGCAGGGCGAGGAGCACGTCACGCTCCCGGCCTTCTTGTGCCGCACCACTTCCCGCGAGATCCACCGATGCTCGCCCCGTCCCCGGCGCCGCTGCGCCAGATCCGCCGGCGGTGGAGCCATGGCCGGGAGGATGGAGCAGGCGAGCAGCGCTACAGCTGGCAGGAGAGATGTGAGGAAAGAGCAGGGGTGCGGCGGCGGGCGGCGGATGGGAAGGGAAGAAGAGAGCAGGCGTGCGGCCTGGTGCGTGTGTGCCACTTGCGTGGAGTTTGCGTGCGTGCGTGTTGTGAGCTGTGTGGTGACTGGTGCGTGCCTGCGTGGTGTTTGTTGTGTGGTGCGTGCCTGCGTGGTGTTTGCGTGCGTGGATGCATGCGTGCGTGGTGTGTGATGTGTGGTGTGTGCCTGATGTGGTGTGGTGTGAGGCAATGACATGTGGGGTTCACATGTCTTAGTCGGGTCTGCGGGTTTGCGGGTCCGGGTTTGACACCCACATACCCACCTCCGCTAGTTCCGGCGGGTCTGGATCTTTACCGCTAAGCAGCCCTGTGGGTGCAGTTCGCCACCAAACCCTCCCCATTTAGTGTGGGTACCTGTCGAGTTAGCGGGTATCGGGTACCCATTGCCATCCCTAGGTGTGATGCCGATGGTCAGTGGCATGTCGGGTTGCGGTGCGGGCGCCCATGCTTATGCGTGCGCAAGCTGCTGGCCAGGTTGCTCCAAAGAATCCCATCAGGTTCAGAATCAGGTGTGTGTGTGAGAGAGAGCTGCCCTGTGTGTGAGTGTGTTTGACTCGGGACATTCAAGGACTCAAAGTACTCCCTCCGTTCCTTTTTACTCCGCATATTAGATTTGTCTTAAAGTCAGACTCGCTAAAGTTTGACCAATTTTATAGGAAAAATATCAACATTCGTAGTATCAAACCAATAGCATTCGATTCACAATGGAATATAGTTTTATATTATATTGGTTTGATACTAGAAATGTTGGCATTTTGTTCAATATACTTGGTCAAACTTCAAAACGTTTGACTTAAGACAATCCTAATATGCGGAGTAAAAAGAAACGGAGGGAGTACATACCGTACAAGTGGTACTCCCTCCATCCGAAAATATGAAGCGCTTTATTTTTATACAGATTTTGCTGCTTGATTTTAACTAATAATATGTATTAAATTATATGAATTGAGATTGTATAAATGGTACCATCAGATTCGTCTTGCAAAATTTTCCATTCTATATATCATTATACTAATTTGATGGACATATTACAACTATAAATCATGATCAAAATTTTATGTCGTTGACCAGCGAAATTTAAGTGTGCCTTATATTTTAGGACGGAGGCGGTACCGTGGCAGCCAACTCCATCCACGCATATACGTCCATGGCCGACTTCCATCATCAACTTGAGTATTTGACACTTCAGTTTTCTTCTCATTTGATCAAGAATGAGCACATAAAGCGTTTTGACATCCGAGAGTACATGCTTCAGGTTTTTTTGAAACAAGGCAAAGAATTTGTCATTTTCACTAGAGAGAGAGTACTTGCACAAAATCCCAAACTCCCGGCATTACACAATTCATTTTTTGTTGCCCCTTCTCGAGGGTTTTAAAAGTTTTCTAAACATATTTTTTATGGATAAAATATTCGACTAAAAAATGTCGTGGGTAGGTCTTGGCATTGTATATGCTCATAAAGTCGTTTTACAGAAAATCAATATTTTTTATATCATGTAAAAAAGTTAAATCTGATGCTGAAATAGGCTTTTGATGGGATAATTTTCTTTTACATAGTACACACAAAAAAATTGTTGTTTCAAGAAACTTAGTGTGTTCCCATGAGTTGTACGCGCTAAATTTGTATTCGGATTTTTTTGTCATTTTAAAATGCTATGCCAGTGACATGAACGTACGCTCCATTTACCGAATTGAATTTCCCCACATAAGCTTTTTACAGTGTTCATGGTGTGCGCTCGTGTAGAATGTGCATGTGCGTACTACTTGTAAACGTAGAAACTGCAATCACAAATCTTGACCAAAAAAAAAAAAAACAAGGACAGCATAAGCCATTCCGGCACTAGGCAGGGAATACATGCAGCCCATATTTGGGCTTTTCAACCGCACATGCGGCCCATTTATTGAGAGTCAAAAGAGTTCATTTTATCAAGTGGGCTGGGCCAAATTGTCACGCGTCCAAGCAAAGTAGACTTGGCGAAGCACGGACCCAAACCGGAATCGACTCGGTATCGCCCGAGCAATTACTACCACCGTTTCGCTTAACAATTTTCTGTCTTGGGCTCGGCCCATTAAAATTCCTTCCTGTTGTTGGTTCACGTTTTCCATCCTCTTATCCCGCCAATCCTATAACCTGCGTACCGCGGGAAGCTCCGCGTACCCCCGGGTCGCGGGATAGGCCGGCCCATTAAGAGTGAATTTGGTTGTTTTGTCTGTGTTTTATTTTCGTTTTTTTCTTTTTCTTTTTCTTTCTTCTTTTTCGGTTTTTTGTTTCTTTTTATTTTTTCGTTTTTATTTTTTCTTTTTTCTGTTTATATTTTTCGTTTTTCTTCTTTGCATTTTCTTTTTTCTTTTTTTAACATTTTTTCTATTTTATTTATTTTTCCTATTTTTGGTTCTTTTTATTTACTTTTTCATTTTTTTCTTTTTTCGTTTCTTTTTTGTTTTTCTTTTGTTCTTATTAAAATAAATAAATAAAAAAGCACCGACATTTTTTTGTTCATTTTTAAAAATTGTTCAAAAATAATTTTCGTTCATTTTTAAAATCGTTCAAAGTTAGTTTCCGTTCATAAACCTTTTTCCGTTCATTTTCTAAAATCGTTAAAAAATAATTTTTGTTCACCGACTTTTTTTTTCACTTTTTGAAATTGTTCAAAAATAATTTTCGTTCACTTTTATAATTGTTCAAAAATAACTTTCGTTCATAAAAAATTTATGTTTACTTTTTAAATCTGTTCAAAAATAATTATTGTTCACCGATATTTTTCTGTTCACTTGTTAAAATCGTTCAAAATTAATTATCGTTCACTTTTTAAATCATAAATTGTTCAAATATGAAATTTGTTCATATTCAAAAAAATGATTTATATTCAACAAATTTTTAGATTGGAAAAATGTTTATATTAAAAAATTATTAAAACTTTGAAATTTGTTCAGATTCAAAATAAACTTTTGAGAAATAAACTTTTGAATATTTTCAAATCCAAACATTTTAAAATAATTAATTTTAGAAAATGTAAACATTTTTAAATCTGAATAATTTTTATTTAAACGTTTCAAATCTGAACATTTTTAATTTGAACGTTTTTCAAAATAAAAAACAGGAAAAAGAAAAATACCAAACAAAAAAACATGACCGGAAGCTTCCAGAAGCTTCCCAAAACCAGAAAAATCGAGCCAAAAAAACGGTCGCGAACGAGCTGAAACGGCGCAAGAAGAAAACGCGAAACATGGGCTGGCCCATCTAAGCGTCCGGGGGTACGCGGAGGGATGTCTACTCCCGCGTAACGCGGGGTATAGGAGCGCCCCTCTTATCCCGAGGATACTTGTACGTACGTTTTTCTATTTCTATTTCATTTTCTTTCTCTTTTCTTTGTTTATTTATTATATTCTTTTCTTTTCTGTTTTTATTCTTTGTTTTATTTTTTCCACTCTTTCTTCATTTTTCATTTTTACTTTTTCCTTTTTTTGTTTTTGTTTATTTATGTTTTTCTTTTTTTTCTCTTTTTTCCTTTTTCTTATTTTCATTTTTTCTTTTCCCTGTTTTTATTTGTTATTCTTTGTTTCTTTTAAAAAATTAATACATTTTAAATTTGAACCATTATTCAAAAAAGAATGTTTTTAAAATATGAACCATTTTTTAAATGAGTTTTTTTTCAAATATGAACCATTTTCGAAATGAATTTTTTTTAAATATGAACCATATTAAAATATGAACGACATTTCAAAAATCTATTTTTGGTTCACTATTAATTTTGGTTCACCCGAATTTTCGATTCACCGGAATTTTGGTTCCTTTTCGATTTATTATTATTATCGGTTCGTCCGTATTTTTGGTTCACTATTATTTCTGGTTCACCCGAATTTTGTTCCTTTTCGGTTCACTATTATTTTTAGTTCGCGGGTATTTTTGGTTCACCATTAATTTCGGTTCACCCGAATTTTTGGTTCACTATTATTTCCGGTTAACCTAAATTTTGGTTCCTTTTCAAGTTATTATTATTTTCGGTTCGCTGGTACTTTTTGTTCACTATTATTTTCGGTTCACCCAGATTTTTGGTTCATTATTATTTTCGGTTCGCCAGTATTATTTGTTCACTATTATTTTTGGTTAACGGGTAATTTTGGTTCACGAGTATTTTCGGTTCACCCGAATTTTGGATCCTTTTCGATTCACTATTATTTTTGGTTCATGGGTATTTTTGGTTCCTTTTCGATTCACTATTATTTTTGGTTCATGGGTATTTTTGGTTCACTATTATTCTAGGTTCATCCGAGTATTTGATTCACTATTATTTTCGGTTCACCCGAATTTTTGGTTCAATATTATTTTCGGTTCACCCAGATTTTTGGTTCATTATTATTTTCCGTTCGCCAGTATTTTTTGTTCATTATTATTTTTTGTTAACGGGTATTTTTGGTTCACGAGTATTTTCGGTTCACCCGAATTTTGGATCCTTTTCGATTCACTATTATTTTTGGTTCATGGGTATTTTTGGTTCCTTTTCGATTCACTATTATTTTTGGTTCACTATTATTCTAGGTTCATCCGAGTATTTGATTCACTATTATTTTCGGTTCACCCGAATTTTTGGTTCAATATTATTTTCGGTTCACCTGAATTTTCGGTTCACTATTACTTTTGATTCAACCGAATTTTGGTTCCTTTTCGGTTCCCTATTATTTTCGGTTCACCGGTATTTTTGGTTCACCAACATTTTGGAGTCAGTGTTATTTTCGGTTCACCGTTATTTTTGTTTCACTACTATTTTCGGTTCACCCGATTTTTTTTCTTTATTTTTTATATCTTTGAAAATGTTAAGACTTAAAAAATGTTCAAATTTATTGTTTTCATTAAAATAAATCTGATTGAAAAATGTTCAAACATTAACAATATTCGGATTTGATAATGGTTCATATTTTGGAAAATGTTCATATTTTCAAATTGGGTTATATTAAAAAAATAGAAAAGAAGCGATCCAACCGGGACGATTTCAGCGTAAGCACTCGCGCGGGGAAGCAAAGAACCATCAGCGAGATAAATGGGCCGACCCCATCCAGGCCCAAGCGATCCATCCTTTAGCGAAACGGAAGCCAGGGTCGCGCGGGAGGAAACGAGCGTCCGCGTACCCCTCCTTCTGCTTGTTGATTTTTATTGGGCCTGGCCCATGTTTCGCATGGTCGTCGTCCCGTCGCTGTCCCGCGCATCGTCACTGTATTTTTACTTTTGTTGAGGTAGCTGGTACCGCGCATCGTCATTGTATTTTCGTCGTCGACGGCGAACCAATCAAACTAATTAGTTCCACTTAAGGTACGTAAGCCAGTAGAGCGGCATACTGCTGCACTCATCACCCAAAAAAGAAAATATCTCCCTCTCTCTCTCTTGAGAAAAGAAAAAGACTCTCTTGTGAGAACGAACCTGCATAGGGTACGCTGACTTGGGGGCAGGGCTAGTTAGGGGTCATTTGATAATTTTTTTTGGACTAATCAACACGCAAAGCCAAAGAAAAAGACTATCTTGTGAGACTGAAACCCCATAGGATTTCGGGGGTCTCCGCTCTCCCGTATGTTATTTGAACGATTTTTAAAACATGAATCGTTATGTTATTTGAACGATTTTTAAAACATGAACAATTATGTTATTTGAACAAATTTCGAATAAAACATTTATATTATTTGAATGATTTTTGAAATATAAACATTTTTATGCTATTATTTTTTTTAGAAAATTTATGTTATTTAAAACAAAAAACCTACTCAATTTTTCCACAACATAAACATTTATTTAATATAAATCTAAAAATATAGAAGACAAAACAGAAAACAAAAATAAAAAGTGAACAAAAAGGGTCGGTGAACAAAATTTATATTTGAACGATTTTAAAGAATGAACAGAAAAAGTCTGTGAACAAAATCTATTCTGAACGATTTTAAAAAACTGAGCAGAAAATGGCGGTGAACGGAAACTATATTTGAAAGATTTTAAAAAGTGAATAGAAAATGACAGTGAACAGAAACTACTTTTGAACGATTTTAAAAGTGAACAAAAAAGGTCGGTGAACGAAATTTATATTTGAACGATTTTAAAGAATGAACAGAAAAAGTCTGTGAATAGAAATTATTTTTGAATGATTTTAAAACTGAACAGAAAAGGTCGATGAACGAAATCTATTCTGAACGATTTTAAAAAACTGAACAGAAAATGGCGGTGAACGGAAACTATTTTTTAAATATTTTAAAAAGTGAATAGAAAATGACAGTGAACAGAAACTACTTTTGAACGATTTTAAAAGTGAACAAAAAAGGTCGGTGAACGAAATTTATATTTGAACGATTTTAAAGAATGAACAGAAAAAGTCTGTGAATGGAAATTATTTTTGAATGATTTTAAACCTGAACAGAAAAGGTCGATGAACGAAATCTATTTTGAACGATTTTAAAAACTGAACAGAAAATGGCGGTGAACGGAAACTATTTTTTAAATATTTTAAAAAGTGAATAGAAAATGACAGTGAACAGAAACTACTTTTGAACGATTTTAAAAGTGAAAAAAAGGTCGGTGAACGAAATTTATATTTGAACGATTTTAAAGAATGAACAGAAAAAGTCTGTGAATGGAAATTATTTTTGAATGATTTTAAACCTGAACAGAAAAGGTCGATGAACGAAATCTATTCTGAACGATTTTAAAAAACTGAACAGAAAATGGCGGTGAACGGAAACTATTTTTTAAATATTTTAAAAAGTGAATAGAAAATGACAGTGAACAGAAACTACTTTTGAATGATTTTAAAAGTGAACAAAAAAGGTCGGTGAATGAAATTTATATTTGAACGATTTTAAAGAATGAACAGAAAAAGTCTATGAATAGAAATTATTTTTGAATGATTTTAAAACTGAACAGAAAAGGTCGATGAACGAAATCTATTCTGAACGATTTTAAAAAACTGAACAGAAAATGGCGGTGAACGGAAACTATTTTTTAAATATTTTAAAAAGTGAATAGAAAATGACAGTGAACAGAAACTACTTTTGAACGATTTTAAAAGTGAACAAAAAAGCTCGGTGAACGAAATTTATATTTGAACGATTTTAAAGACTGAACAGAAAAAGTCTGTGAATGGAAATTACTTTTGAATGATTTTAAAACTGAACAGAAAAGGTCGATGAATGAAATCTAGTTTGAAGGGTTTTAAATAGTGAACAGAAAAGGTCGCTGAGCGAAATTTATATTTGAACCATGTTACTTGAACGATTTTTCAAAATTTATTATTTAAATTATTTTTAAATATGAATAATTTCTCAATAAAAACATTTTTATTTGAACTAAAAACTCAAATCTAAACTCAAAAAGACAGAAGACAAAAAAGGAAAAAAAGAAAATAAACATAAAAAGAAATAATAAAAACGAAAAAAAAGAAGAAATGCAAAGAAGAAAAACAAAAAAAAAGAAACGAAAAAAGAAAAAAACGAAAAAGTAAATAAAAAGAACCAAAAATATTAAACATAGTACAAAAATAAGTAAAATAGAAATAAAAGAAAAAATAAGATATAAAAATGAAACAGAAAAAAGAAAAAGGAAAAGAAACAGGAAAACAAAAAATGAAAAAGAAACAGAGAAAGAAAGCAAAACAGGAGAAAAATACAGAATCTCTCGTTAATGGGCCGGCCCGCTAGCTTCCGGGGGGTGCGCGGAGCTAAACAAGCTCCGCGTTACGCGGAGCATAGGATCCGCGGGGTTGCGCGGGCGCGACCGCGCGAGGGAGGAGCTCCCCCCCCCCTCCCCCAAACCGCTCCGACTCTGGCCCAGCCCCAGTCCCCAGCCAAACCACGACCGCACCATGGCGCCGCCACCACGACCGCTGATCGACGACATCACCGCCGAGATCCTGCTCCGCCTCCCGCCGGACGAGCCCGAGCACCTCTTCCGCGCCGCCCTCGTCTGCAAGCCGTGGCTCCGCATAATTTGCGACCCCGGTTTCCGCCGCCGCTACCGCGCCTTCCACGGCGCGCCTCCCCTCCTCGGCCTCCTCCACAAGCTCATGGTGATCCAAGGCCCCCCCGCCTGCACGCTTCGCCTCCACCACGTCGATGCCAGATTTCCCCCACCCGGGCTCCGACGGCTGCCGCACGCGCCCCCTCGACTGCCGCCACGACCGCGTCCTCATCCACATGTTGGAGGGCGAGAGCCGGGGCTACCTCGTTTGGGACCCCGTCACGGGCGACCGACACCGCCTGCCCGCGTCGGACATCAAATGGCTCATCTACTCCGCCGCGGTGCTCTGCGCCACCGACGGCTGCGACCACCTCGACTGCCACCGTGCCACGGCGGCCCCTTCCGCGTCGTCTTCGCGGCCACACATGACTACAATGACAACATAGTTGCGAGTGTGTACTCGTCAGAGACGCGCATGGAGCGTGCCAGTATGCCTTGACAACACTTGTGAATGTTATGCCCGGCACTTGCGAGAGGGACGTGCAGATGGACCCTTGGCACCCTACTACACACCCTATCTCCAGCCTAGTCGAGGCACCCTTGTCGGAGATGCAGTCTACTTCACAGTTCGCTGGGGCAATGCAATCGTCAAGTATGACTTGGGCAAGGATCGCTTATCCATGATTGACCCACCGCTACATTCCGTGTACGACATGGCGCTCATGGCGATGGAGAACACTTCATTGGGCTTTGCCTGCATTCAGGATTCTAGCCTTTATATGTGGTCAAGGAAGGTGGATACAGAAGCAGAATGGGTACAATGTGTTATTTGGTGGAAGGTGTCGTACCCTTCTGGGGCGCACCGTTGCGTGTTAATATAGAGGCTTAACCAACAACCTCAGAGGATTACATGGATGGTTACAAAGATAGAGATGCTAGCTGTCAATCCTTATCTACGGACGTGACTAGCTTGTACAACAAGATATCTAATCTAACACTCCCCCTCAATCATAACTTATCTAAGTTAAGATTGTTTCTAAATGCTTCAAGTTGTCGAACTGTAAGTGGTTTGGTGAATCCATCTGTAACTTGATCACCTGTTGGAATGAACTTAATATCCAATAATTTTTGAGCTACTCGTTCTCGAACAAAATGATAATCAACTTCGATGTGCTTAGTTCTAGCATGAAATACTGGATTAGCTGAAAGATATGTTGCACCCATGTTGTCACACCATAACTGTGCTGCTGGAGGATGCTGAATATTAGTTCATCGAGGAGAGTCTGTACCCACATAACCTCGGCTGTAGCATTAGCAAGAGACTTATACTCTGCTTCTGTACTTGATCTGGACACTGTGGCCTGTTTTCTTGCACTCCATGAAATTAAGTTTGGGCCAAGAAACACAGCAAAGCCCCCTGTAGATCTTCTATCGTCCGGACATCCTGCCCAATCTGCATCAGAAAATGCGCTGACAAGCATAGAGGAAGATTTTTTAAATCTCAAACCGAAGTTAGACGTAGCCTTAAGATATCTCAATATTCTCTTGACAGCAGTCCAATGTATAGTAGTTGGAGAATGCAAGAATTGACAGACTTTATTAACCGAGAAAGAAATATCTGGTCTTGTCAATGTTAAATATTGCAATGCACCAACAATACTTCTGTACCTTGTGGAATCTTCTGAACCAAGCACACTACCTTCATAGGCAGATAATTTCTCACTGGTGGACATGGGTGAACTTGTAGGTTTGCAGTTTGTCATACCTACTCGTTTCAGCACATCTGAAGTGTATTTTTCTTGCGTCATCAAAAGTCCATCCTGCACTTTCTTTACCTCAATACCCAAGAAATAATGCACATCTCCAAGATCCTTTAGAGCAAAATCTTGCTGGAGGTCTTGAAGAAGAGCTGACGTTGCACGGCTACATGAACTTGCAACAATTATATCATCAACATAAACGAGCACAAAAATGGAAATTTTCCTTTTTGAATAAAAGAATAATGACGTGTCAGCCTTAGAAGGCCGAAAACCAAGTTCTTGCAACTTGATACTAAGTCTCGAGAACCATGCTCTTGGGGCTTGTTTCAGTCCATACAAGGCTTTGTCAAGTTTGCAGACATGATTGTTCTTTCCTTTGACTTCATAGCCCGGTGGTTGTCTCATGTAAACATTCTCCTCCAGAACACCATGGAGAAACGCGTTCTTCACATCTAGCTGTCGAAGACTCCACCCCCTGGATACTGCAATAGATAACACAAGACGAATAGTAGCTGCCTTGACTACCGGACTAAAAGTATCCTCGTAGTCAATACCATATCTCTGTTTGAATCCTTTTGCAACTAAGCGTGCTTTGTATCTATCTATGCTACCATCAGCTTTTCGCTTAATTTTATACACCCATTTACAGTCTATGATATTGTTTCCTGCATATTGAGAAGGGACTAAGTGCCACGTTTTATTTTCCATAAGTGCACTATACTCTTCATCCATTGCATTTTTCCAATTTTTATTCTTAAGAGCTTCATCTAAATCATTTGGCTCACCAGTAGTAACAAGATTTCCATACCTGATCGTACCATCAGTGTACTTTCTGAGCTGTATTATACCTTTCTGAAAACGTGTAGTAACACGTTGTACCGGTGGTGCTGTAGATCGTTGCTCCACAGAAGATCCAGCCTCTGAGCCAGATCCTGGTGTTCCTGTGCGCATAGCCACTCCGGGATCGGGTCCTGACTGATCTGCATGCGTATCTGCTCCGGGATCGCAGCCAGCTGCCGCACCCGATCCAGCTGCCCCTGTGTGGCCAAGCTCGTCAGGCGAGGAAGGTGCAGAAGATCCAGCTGAAAACCCGCGCATGGTGGTGGTGCGCGTTCCTGCGCGTTGCTGGGGCGACGTGGCGGCTCCTGGTTCGCCAGTCGGTGATCGACCGGATCCAGCAGATGGGCTTTCCTCTACGCCAGACGACGCGTCGTTCGTCGTTTGCTGTCGGTTCTGGATTCCCGTGCCGGTGCCATGCACATGCAATACTGGATTCCGGTTAGCATCAAATTCTTCTCTCTGCTGTTCTGCATGCTCACGTAAAGGATTAGCAGGATTTAAAGGAATATTAGCCACAATTGGATCATCACTATTATATTCGCCCCCATGATCAAATTGGCCAGGATTCAATAGATGTGGTGGTAGAAGCAAGACTTCGGAGCGAAGACGCATGCCTGCATTATCATGGAGTTTGGCAAAGGGAAAGATGGTTTCATCAAAAATGACATCACGAGAGATATAAATGCGACCGGAATTAATATCTAAACATTTGTATCCTTTGTGGAGATTGCTATAGCCAAGAAATGCACACTGTTTGGAGCGATATTCAAGCTTTCGGGCATTGAAAGGACGGAGGTTGGGATAGCATGCACACCCAAAAATGCGTAAAGAAGCATAATCCGGTTTAATTTTCTCAAGAGTTTCAAGAGGGGTTGAAAAATCTAACAGTTTTTTGGGGAGGCGATTAATTAAGTAAACGGCAGAAAGAAAAGCTTCGTCCCAATATTTGAGAGGCATGGAGGCTTGAGCAAGAAGGGAAAGCCCCATCTCGACAATGTGGCGATGTTTTCTCTCTGCGGAACCATTTTGCTGGTGGGCATGCGGGCATGATACATGATGGGTAATGCCAATTGTTTTGAAAAAGGAATTTAGACGCTCATATTCTCCTCCCCAGTCTGATTGCACTGTAATGATTTTTCGTCCAAAACGACGTTCAACAAGGGATTGAAATTCATGGAAAATTTGATAAACTTCAGAACGGTGCTTGATCAAGTAGATCCAAGTGTATTTGCTGAAATCATCAATAAAACTCACATAATAATTTTTGTGGCCAAACGAATCTGGGGCAGGGCCCCATACATCTGAGAAAATCAACTCTAGGGGGTGATGAGACACACTAGTAGACCTTGTGTAAGGCAATTGGTGACTTTTTGCCTTTTGACAAGATTCACAAACCGAAATTTTATTCTCACTAGAACATGGGAGTTTATTTTTACTAATAATGCGATGAACTATGGCTGAAGCAGGGTGACCTAGCCTATTGTGCCACTGGTCATGAGAAGGCTTGGTGGCACCAAAAGCTTGCTTGCGAGATGAAGTGTGACCGGAGAGAGGGTAAAGGCCACCCCTACACGGACTATCAAGCAGAGTTTTCTTCGTGACCTGGTCCTTGATACAGAAAAATTTTGGGTGAATCTCAAGAAAAGCATGATTATCACTAGTGAGACGATGAGCAGAAACAAGATTTTTACTAGCATCAGGTACATGAAGAACATTATTTAGATGGAGATTTCGATCATGAGTGGAAATAGTAGTGTGACCAATGTGATTAATATCCATACCTGCACCACTAGCGGTGTGGACTTGATCATTGCCATGATATTTGTCATGGACATGGAGATTCTCTAGATCACTAGTGATGTGGTCTGTAGCACCGGTATCGATGTGCCAGTTGCTATCAGCACCATAGTTGTTGTTGTAGTTGACGTGAGCCGCAGTCCTCTCTCTGGGAACAAAGTCTTGATCAAAACGGTACCAACAATCTTTGACCACATGGCCTGTGACATGACATAGTTGGCACCGTGGACGATCGCCATTGTTGTTGTTGCCACGGCCGCGGCCATTGTTGTTGTAGTTGCCGCGGCCACGGCCGTTGTTGTTGTAGTTGCCGCGGCCTCCTCCATAGCCGCTTGATTGGCCACCTCCATTGTAGCCGCGACCTTGTCCTCCTCGACCGCTCGGGCCGCCTTGCCCGCGTCCACTGAACCGTCCACCGCGTCCTCCGCTCATAGAAGAGTTGGCCGAGGACTGCGAATAGCCGGAGCCGCGTATCATCTGCTGACGATTCTCAAAAGTTTCCATCTGTGAATACAATTCACTTACTGTGATGGGTGTCTCTCTGTTGAGGATGGCGGTGAAGAGTAGTTCGTAGCTGATATCCTTCAGGCCAGAGAGGACGTAGGAGACCATGTCCTCATCATCGAGTGGCTTGCCGGCAGAGGCCATCTCGTTCTCCAGCGTCTTCATCATGGCGATATATTTAGCCATGGTTTTGCTGCCCTTCTCCGTGTTGGCGAGGGCAATGCGAGTGTTGGTCGTGTGGGCGCGGGACCTTGCCGCTGCCATCTCCTGAAGAGTGCTCCAGAGTGCCGCTGCCGTCGTTGCTCCGACATCATGTGGCAGCACCTCCCGTGATAGGGAGGACACAAGGAAAACCAGGACCTGTTGGTCCTGAGCCACCCAGACACCGTAGTCTGGGTTAGCCTTCTTGATGGTTGTGTCGCCAGTCTTGACGACGATCTCCTTCTCTGGCGCCTTGCAAGAGCCGTCGAGGTAGCCTTCGAGCTGTGCCCCTCGAACTGCAGGTAGAACCTGCAACTGCCATAGCACAAAATTGTTTTGGCAAGTTTTTCAGTAATGGATGAACCGAAGGGAGAGTTCAGGATTGATGGGTTGGAAGATGATGACGCCATTGGAATCGATTGGAAGGCTGTAGATCGGATCTAAGATGGATTTCTTGAGTCGGAAGCTAGATGTGTTTTGGAGGAGCCGGCTCTGATACCATGTTATTTGGTGGAAGGTGTCGTACCCTTCTGGGGCGCACCGTTGCGTGTTAATATAGAGGCTTAACCAACAACCTCAGAGGATTACATGGATGGTTACAAAGATAGAGATGCTAGCTGTCAATCCTTATCTACGGACGTGACTAGCTTGTACAACAAGATATCTAATCTAACACAATGCAGGGTCATCGAGCTTGGTAAAGCAATACCTCTTGCCAATCCCAATGACACACCAATCGTGGTCGGCTTTGGAGAGGGTGTGGATGTCATCTTCGTTAGCTCAGGTGCTGGCTTATTCACGATCAAGCTCAATTCTGGGCAGGTTAAGAAGGTTGATGAGCCTGGGTCTACTTTAGCGTCCTACCCTACATGAGCTTCTACACTCCAGGTATGAAACTGGCCCTTGCGTCTTGTCCATTATCTTGCATTTTCGTTACAGCTTCTCTATGTTTGATTAATTTGTTGGTTGTGGTTTGTGAATAATTAGTCATAGTGCAAGTAATATGTTAGTTATATTCATATACGGAGCTGTCCAGGTTCAGTTCTCTTTGCTAGATATAATTTAGTACGTGGCACGTACTGGAAAACATAGCGTAGTTACGAGATTTGACATAGCAAGGACCATGACCATGCATTGGTTGAATTAGTTAATATATGCATACAAACATGTTGATCTAGTACTATCCTATTACCTTGCTTAAAACTTTCTTATAAAAGTAAAACCTGTTATTTTGTGGCATAGCTGAAGGCCACATCTCAAACCCAGTCTTGTAATCGTTGGAATTAGCACTAGCACACAGCTCAGCGAATTCTGATTTGGAGTTGGTTATGTGTTTTGTGCATGATATATTTTAGATCATGGCACATTGTTACTGCTGGTAAGGACTAACTGATCAAAGTCTGCTGCTAGTTCTTTCAGGCTGCT
>QRDG01001418.1:0-84924 GCA_012064385.1 Puccinellia tenuiflora
CCTTCAAGGCCAGGCAAACTTAACCTTGAGAATATTCTCTGCAATATCTCCTTGGCAACATATTGGAAAATTTTAGTCACTGTTAGCTACTTGAAACTATTCTCTTGTAAGTCAGTGTAAGAAAAAAATCTTGTAAGTTCACTCGTCCCTTGTGATATCCAGTCTCTGGAAACTATAAGATTTATTGAACACTTGTCATGGATGCTATGTGCCACGACCAGGGCCGTTCCTGTGGCAGGGCAAGAAGGGTGACGACCCTGGAGTGAGAGCCATTATCATTCTGACCGAAAAAATGGTAGATATTTGAAATGTCCTTGAGTGACAAAAGGGACCGTATATTCTCTTGTCCAGGGTCCCAAGAGGCAAGAACGTCAGGAACGGCCCTGAATACAAATGTACGTCCATAATTTTTGGGTGTGTACATGACTTGGAATTGGCCCGTGAATAGATGAATGTCACCGGATTGGGTTGGATTTTTCGAAAGAGTGGAATGGTTTGAAACGAATTTATAGGGAGGGGAAAGCAAAGAGCTGATCAAGTACTGCAAGGCACCACGGTCGTGCAGAATCAGTGATTGTTTGCCTCTCACAAGTCAGCATTTATTATACATGAGAAATTCATATCACCCCCTATTTGTCCAGACTCCAGAGTCCAAATTACAACCCTCAACTTTAAACCATAATTCTGAACTAAGACCTTCCGTAGTGGATCGTTTCTTACCAGCAGTTCTTATTCTACAATCCACTAGAAACAGAAGGGACGTAGTGCATCGTATCTACATACCGGGACTCAGCAACTAAGGGCATGTGCAGTGGTAGACACTAATGTGGGCGCTTACGTGAAAAAAAAACACATTATCGCTAAGCGTCCCACCATACAAGGCTAGACGCTAATCACGTAGCAAAACTGCTCAGCTGCTGGGCCCGCTGGCTTTACGCTCACCTCACATGGGAAGAGAAAAAAAGTTAAGCGTCCGCCGCAATTTCTTCCGTCGATGCTACGCTCCAAGCGCCCATAGCTGGGATTGCAAAACTAAACCGCCGTTCCGGCCGGGATTGCGGGATATCAATCCTAGCGACCTCGTAAGCGCCCCGCGCTGTACTTGGCCTAAGAGCATCTTCAGCGGGTCGTAAAAGGTGTCGTAAAGCTTATTTAGGCACCGGACAGAAAAACAGGTCACACCGGGATCGCAAAGACTTGGTACGGCCCAAAATCTGTCCGGCACCGCGAACAGGACCTCCAACTTTGAGGGCTCCCTTCGCGGCGCCGGACACTGTTCGGCCCGAGCCTCCGACAGATATGGCCCGCCCGTCATACACACGAACGGTTTCTTCCCCCGGCTTAATAAGCGGCGTAAATATTGTCGGTTTCCCAAGCGATGCGACGCGACGGAGGCAGGCGGCGCAGCATGCAGGCGACAGGCGAAGCGACTGGCCGGCCGCGCGGCGCATTAACACGCCGGCAAACCAAGCGCCAGTCCACGCGCCGGCACCGTGGTCTGCCCAGCGGACAACACAGTGTCCCCCTCGGGCGCCCCGCCGCCACTCGCGCATTATACCTCGGTGTATTAAGAGGAGCGTGACCGGCGGTACCCACCCTCACATCTCCTCCCTCCACGCCGTGCCACTCTCCATCTCACACCTCTCCCACGCCCGCCACCATGAACAACTATGAGGCCGGTGGCAGCTCGGGCGACACGTACCGAGGAGGCTACACCCTCCTGATCGAGGACGCGGGGGCCTTCCACCAGTACGGCCTCCTCGTGCCGCCGGACTTCCGCCTGCCCAAGAACTGGGTCATCAGCTACAGCGGCATCGCCGTGCCGCCGCTCCCCAACGGCCCGGAAGCCTTACGCCGCGCCATCCTCGAGCGGCAGGACACGATGACCGCGGAGGAGCGCCTCCGCCCAGAGAACGCGGCCGACAACGAGGCCGCCTGGTGGGTGTGCCTCTCCCGGGAGCGCGACGAGGCGGCGGAGTTCTACGACCCTCCCCGTCCTGATCATCGTGGAACACGGAAGGCCGCGACCGCTGGTGGGGACGCCACCGTCCACACGGTGGCATCGTCCATCGCAGCCGCCCGCCGCCACGCCCAGACGGGGAACCCTACCCTGTTCAGGCTAATGTCGATCTCGACACCAGCACCGCCACCGCCGCCACCGAAGCATCAGCGACACGGCGGTTGCTTCTCCCTCTGCTCCCGCGGCGGCGGTGGGAGTAAGTGGCAGCAGTAGAGGGAGGACGGCGCAGAGGCGGGTGGCGTGGTGATACGCGATGTGCAGAATCGTCGGTCGCCACCACGTGGGAGTCTCCGCCTGCACCGCGGCGACGACGTCTCGATGCAGCAGGTCAAGGAAGAGCCGGAGGACGTGAAGCCCCCGTGCTTCCGGCGGGGTAACGAGGTGCCACCCGTGCTACACGGCGAGGCGCATGACAGCGACATCCCGGCCTCACAGCTTCGCTATGGTGGCGTCGGTCAGCGAGATCGAGCGGACTCCCCCGCTTCCTGGAGATCGTGGAGCGCTCAGCGCAGATGGCCGCCTCGGCCTCCACCTCCGGGCGCATCACGACGACGCGTCCACCTCCCGGGCGCATCACGACGGCGCGTCCACCTCCCGCGGCAATTCTTTCCTCCACCCTCATCCTCCTCGATGACAGCGACGACAGCGGCGACAGCTTCGACTAGTCCGCCGAGTCGGAGTAGATTTAGGTTAGTTTTTAGTTTAATTTCATTCAAATATTGTAATATATAACAAAATTTGAATGAAATTGAACCGTTTCGAAGTTTTTGTTTTTTCTTATTAAGTTTTGGTCCGGTCGTTTAGGGGGTGCCGGGGTGGGAGGAAAAAAAAAGCGTCGGACAAGTGTCCGGCACCCCCAATTGGGCCTCCAATGGAGATGTGCCGGACACAATTTAGGCACTCTCCGTGGAGATGCCCTAATGCATCTGTTTTTTCATAGGCATCCATGTGTTTCCTCTCTCATTTATTGGCTGGCTTTTCCTTTTTTTTTTCTTGGTTGAATCGGTAAGATTAGGGTTGCAAGCGGCGTCACACAAAAGTCCCGCATAGCTAGGTTTTAGTTTAAAACGAGTTAATTCAGGGCAAGAAAATTATAACTCACTTTGCCTAATTTGACTTGGATGCGGGGCGGATAAGGCGCCACTCTGCACCCTAGCTAAGATCTGTATGTAGGGTTAACATATAGCAACCTTATTTCTCCAATTTAATTTGCTTTCAACATCAGCTACTATCCTAGGTGGCATACCTTAAGAACCGGCTGACATGGAGTATTATAGAAGGCCTAAGGCCGGCATGCACCTAGAATTCAAGCCAGGTTTATGAAGGTATTTCTGGTCCATTTATAATTTATAAGCTTTGTCTCTTCGAGACTCAGTGACCTTTGGAGTCCATCAAGCTTTACGTCAACTTATCTGTGAGAGTGATTGTGTGCTGCTGTTTCAAGCGTGGAACAAAAAGCGTCGAACCATTCGATAACTGTGCATCTTCCCAATGAAATGTGTGAACTTAGGACGTAGTACTCCTAAGTGACCTTTGGAGTAGCATTTTGATTCGTTTATGTTTCTTTTGTTAGCCGCGTAGCCAATGTTTGGTTGTAGAAATAAGGGTTGTAGAAGGGTTGTAATCTCGATGGTTTTGGAATGCAGCATTTTGGAGCACAGGCTCCATGGAGCCTTTTTGAATTAAAAAAAAATCATATTTATAAGTTTTAAACTTTTTGGGGTTGTAAATTTGCAGAACCATAATATATGTCATTGTCAACATCTAATATTTTCCTGAATTGTTTGAAATTTTTAAATCTCGATTTCAAAAATATTCTAAAAATGGTTCCATGTAGACCGAGCTCTAAGCGACTTTTCGGGACGATAGGGGGTTATTTTGAACCAGAATGAAGTCGAGGTTTGTAATCTAAACCCATAAGTTAATTCGGAAACATTATATACCTTCGTTAGAATGGGATTATCAGCAAGACATTGCACATGTGTCTCTTCAGTTTTCACCAATCTTACAAAATTTCCATATCGCCCCAACGGCCCCACGTCGCCGATCTTTCGCTCAGCCTCGTAGTGCTCAGCCTCCTTGTCGCCGTTGTCGGTGGGCCTTCCCCCTAATGGAGGAATCACCTCTAGGCCATTCAACAGAAAATCAGCCCGACGCGGCGTCCCCATGTCCGAACAATAATCCCTACACTCATTACGTGATGGTGACAAACATCTCTAGTCTATGCTTGCCATCATGTTCTGCGCGAGCATGTTTTAGATATCATGTCAAGGTACACGTAATGAGTGTAGGCATGAACGATTGTACCCGAGTACATATGACATAGATGTGATCGGAGTTTCCGGTCACTGATCCATGATGTGTATGTGCCCATCCCGATAATCGGGGAATTGCAATGCTAACTCAGTATAAGGAGGCGACAATACATGATGATTTTGGTCTGGTGATGCCCGTTGAGCTCTCGGGTGAAACTATATGCGTGATGTTGATGTTTATGGACTTATGGTTGTACATGGCAATGGCAACGATAAGGGCAACTAACGGAATTCCCCATGTCCTCACATCTGTCTGTTTTTATCTTCGCCTATAAATAAGGACCCAATGGCATCCAAACAGACAAACTATCCAGGTATTGTCTGTTTCGCCGCAAACTGGCTGTCAGTTTGAGGCAAACGGATTGCCCGTTGTCTGCCATGTTCACTCTATTATTCAATCAGCCCCACGAGTCAGCCACCTACCCACTCCTCTCTCTCCTCTTTCTCTCCCTCGATCCACGCAACCACACCCAGCGTTAGGGGTGGATAGAGACCGAAACCGAATAGACCAAAACCAAAAAGACCGATAAGAAAATGGGTAGCAAAATTTAAAGACCAATTTTTTTTGAAGTTTCACCGGGGGGAGTAATCCCCACCTAAAATTTTCATTTATATGAAGCCTAAAAGGCAGATTATTGTTTACAGAGAGAAGCGCCAAAGCATACATGAGGGGAGAGAAAGAGGTGGGGCTAGCCAGCAGCGAGGCGGGCGAGCCATGCATCGATGTCGGCGGCGCGAAGAGCGACGGGGAGACGCACACACCAGAGAGTGAGGTCCTCGCGGCAGCGGCGGAGGAGCGCCTGGAGCGAGGGGTTTTTCATGGTTGAACACCACCCCATTACGGTGCTTCCAGATCTGCCAACAGCAGAGCAACAGGAAGGTGGAGGACGAGCGTTGAGGGAGGTCACCACAGCAGGCAGCGACAAACAAGTCCTCGACCCGCGAGGCGGCGGTGAGCTCGCATCCGACAGCGCCCCAGAAGCGGCAAGAAAGGGGGCAGGCAAACATTAGATGGTTAGCCATCTCGAGCGTAGCGGGGCACAGGGGACAACCGCTGTTCGCCTCCTCCAGGATCTTCTTCAACAGCGTATCCCGGGTCCGAATCCGCCATGATAACCCACAAGTGTAGGGGATCGTTTGTAGCCTTTTCGATAAGTAAGAGTGTCGAACCCAACGAGGAGCTAAAGGTAGGACAAGTATTTTCTCAAGTTCTATCAACCATTGACACAACTCTACGCACACTAGACGTTTACTCTTTCTAGGAAATAAAACTAGAGGAACAATACGGGTGTGAAACGATAGCTTTGCAAGATAATAAAGAACAAGAAAGTAAAAGTTAGTTGTTGCAACAATAAGGTAACATAAAGTGACGTAAAGTAACAGAACCATGAGTGTGGAAAGTTGTGGAAGGCGTGGCAGAATTGTCCATAATTAATTAGTGAAGCTACTCGGTTCATTGTCTTCGATGCAGTTTTCTATGCGGGAGAGGCAAATATACATGTACTCAACTACTTGTGCTTACACATACTATATGATTGGAACGTTAGCAAGCTTCCGCAAATACTAACAATTCATTAAGGTTTCCTCAACTATAGCATTAATTTAAGGTCCTCTTTATCCCATACATGTAAGATTCCGGTTCGAGTTCTTAGGTTTCTGTCAATCCCGCAGAACTTCCCATTTCCTCTTACACATACTACAAACCCTATGATGATCCATGCACGCATAAATATAATGGCACCAAAGGCTGTAGCATATCAACATACAACTCGAATCAACCAAACATATTCAATAATTCAACCATAAAACAAAAGGGAACTACACAACATAACATAGATCATAGGATAATACTTTATAGCATCAAACACCATATTTACATAGAGGGGTACAGAGGTGTGTGGGAGGATGAACCACTGTATACAAGGAGGAATTGATGATGGAGATGGCGGTGAAGGCGGTGGCCATGGAGGAAGAGGCAAAGCGGGGCGGCGGCGGCAGACGGCGGCGTTGCGCAGGGGCTCCTCCTGCGCCGGCCGGCCACAAGGGGTGTACCGCCCCTAACCCCTTCCTCCATGGCTTCTTGGTGCTGTAGAGGAGACCTACCCTTGTAGATGAGAGCCAGGGGAGGCAAATTCGTGGCTTTTGGTGCCTGCCCCAAAAATTAGGGTTTCCTCTCTTTATTTAGGTGGTGACAAAGCTTCCCGGCCTTTCGATCGATGGCCCCTTGATCCAAGGGCTCTTGGGCACCTCTAGAACCTTCCTAGGGACCCCTCACATCTTAATGAGGTCCCAGAGTCGTGACTTGGTCGAATCCTCCAAGTTTAGTAAGAGTTGGAGTCAATCACATCATCAACTTTCGGAATCCCGTAATCAGATATTTGGCCTTCAGTAAAACGGGGATTTCTGAAACTACAGACCTCCGATTGGGCTGTTTTTTAGCTTAAATGAAAGCTATGAAAATTTCTCACAACTTTATCCGTTGTGAGATCTTCAGTTGACGTCGTCTTCAGGTCTCAAACTGACGATCTCTGAAATCTATTGGAAGGGATAGATTTCAGTAAAGTCAGAGTCCACCTCCAACAAGTGTCCTTTTGCGTTTTTGCCAATTTCCAAGCAATTCATACACATCAAAGTGTAAAACAAGAACATTGTGCACTTTTGTAACTATTAATAGGTTAGTCCAAATACATCATAAACTTAATATAAAAACAAGTGTCAAAGGCATAAAAGTAGAATGAAACAATCAAAAATTATAGATACGTTTTGGACATATCAACATTTCCAAGCTTAATTCATGCTCGTCCTCGAGTCGTTAAATGATAACAAAATAATTTTTGATGTTGAATTCTTTATCAGGTTTTTAACAATTGCATGATAAATGATGTATAGATAATAAAACTTTAGCAACCATGTTACCTAATGAAAAGATATCAACAAACTAAGAGTTCATAATATGAAATTTATAAACATCAAGCAAGATTGTAATGATCATAATAAAACATGATAGAGTGGTATCTCGCTTGCCCTTTCTGGTACTGTAAAACATAAATGTAGAGCACCTCCGAAGTTCAAGTGGAGACTAGAACAAAGATATCAAAGATAGAAACGTCACAGCTATAACTTAGTTAATAGTGTTTTGCAACAAAGCACATTACACTAAGAATAACAACCATGCTCTCAAAAAGTGCTCAAAGAAGGATGTGGTGAATCAACATAAAAAATAAAAGACAGGCCCTTCGCATAGGGAAGCAGGGATTAATCATGTGTTAGAGCTTTTTTATATATTTTTTATTTTTGAACAGAAGTAAAACAGTTTTGAGACATCCATGCTTTCGTCAACGACTTCACATTAAAGAAACTAGCTAGTCCCCCATTTCAAACAAGGCTTTTAGACTTGTGAGAGTGGCTGGTTTTAGAGGAACGAGTACATTTCTCTTTCTCCTTTGTTTCACCACTAACCAATGTCTGAGCTGATTTCTCAGATTTTCATTGTGCGGAGGAGAATGGTGAGTTATATTTATATTTCGCTTAAGCCGCTCTCGGGTAAATTCAAGTGAGGACGTGAACCATCAACACCGGGTGAAATGGGAAAAATGACCTTGCTTGTCACAGGTTATATCTAGCTTCGTTACTGCTTCCTCATGAGCTAAAAATAGAGGCACAAAAAGAAGCATTTTGAATATTTTAAAGTTAGCACATGACAAATTTACTTGGAATGACAAGGAAATATCACATATAAGAATTTATGGTGGACGTGGAAAGACTGGTATCAAGGATTTTGGATGCACGAGCAGCATTCCCGCTCAGTACGACAGTACAGGTGAAGACTAGCAAAAGACTAGGAAGCGACAACTAGGCGAGCAATACTTGTCATAATCATGCTTTGCGACAAATCAATATTAAACAAGGCATAAAAGTGACATCAATACTTTGAGGCAAAAAGTTCAACGAGGCGTGGGACTTTCTTTTGGTCAATCATGTGTAAACATGCGCCAAGTCAATCCAACATGAATTATTCGGAGGAGGATACCACACTACCATACCATCTTATGAGTAAAACAATGCATGTTAACATAAAAAATAACATATTATGCACTCCTAATTAACAAATTGATACTAATCATAAGAAAAACACAATTTCTAAACAATATTATTCACACATCATTTTTAAGTTTCAACAAGTAATCCAACAACCAAATAAACTCCCAGCCAACTCTCCAAATAGGGGATAAATAAAAGATATGACAATCAGCTTATTTATGTCAACGGTGTTTTGATACTAAGACAAATAAGTAATAAGATACACACGCTCCAAGTTTATGCAAGTCTCTATGTTGCTCAAAAACAAAGTTTGAAGGTTTGCAAACCGAGTGATTGTCGATGTAGAGGGATGCGGAGAAATCCCCAAGCTTGGTGCTTTGACCATCCTTGGATATTTCTCAGTTCGGTGTTCCTTCATTTCCTGTGACAAAACTTCAACACAAAAACTCTCCCATTCTTTTCTGCGGTTAGACATTAGTGCAATAGAAAATATTTCCAATGCGCTGCCATTAAACCTAATCAATTTTTTTTTCATGTTACAGAGAGGTTGCTGAAGTGGCCAACTTCTAAATGAAAGGTAAGATCCAAAAATAATCAAATGAAAATGCAAAGAGGCCACTCTCACAACAAAAGTCAAAATTTGTCCAGAAAAATAGCAGCTGGAAAATGCAATTTTTAAGTGCACTTAATCATGTCAGGAATTTTTGCCAATTTTTTGCGTCCATAGGATTAGATGATACTTAACCTGCTAAATTTTCGTGATTTTTAGAGTTTCCAGTAAAATATGAAAAAAACACGCAGTGAGCAGGAGATGTTGAAAACCTAGAAGCCCTTAAATATGCATCAACTAAAACTAAATGGGTAAAACTTGGTACTTTATTTTTGAAAACATAAAAGACCAGAGGGCAAACAAAAACAAACTGAAAGTAAAAACAAACCGAAGCTCCAAGAATAGCACATAATATGTGAAGCAATAAAAATATGGTACCACGGGTGAAAACTAATGATTGTCGATGAAGAAGGGTATGCCTTGGGCATCCCCAAGCTTAGACGCTTGTGACTTCTTGTATATTTCAGAGGAGGTCCATGGGAACCTCTCCAAGATTGAACTTTATCCCTTCTTGATCTTTCTTCATCACTTCGCTTTTGAATACTTGAAAACTTTCTTCACACAAAACTTCTAATAAACTTCATTAGAGGGTTAGTTCTCAAACAAATTAATCCACCTTCAGTTCTCACTTAACAAATTAAATGCACTTGTTCATAAATATTAGCTACTGCCACAAAGATCTAAGTGATGCTCCGGGATCAAAAGAACTCCACTTTTCCCGTAAAAGAAGCAAATGCAAGAACAAAGACAGAATGTGTCAAAAACAGAACAGAATGTAAAGATTATTTTTTTCGGTATACTAGGACACCTCGAATCAGAAAACTTAAAACTAATGAAAGTTAGACAAACCCTGATTCTTACTTTAAAGCAATTTCAGACCCAGATCACGTTCTGTGATTTTTTTAATTTCGTACGGTGACAGACAGAAATCTGTTTCTGGACAGCAACTCAAAAATTTAACTTTTCTCTCATTAGAGTATTCTTGGCACAAAACCAAAACAAAAAGGATACAAGAGAGTTGCTACAGAGGTAACAACACCCAAACACAAAGAAAACAAAAAAACAGAAAGTAAAAATAAATGGGTTGCCCTCCCATGAGCGCTTTTCTTTAATGCCTTTTAGCTAGGCTTATTTTAATGATGCTCTTATAAGATTAAGAGTTGAAACAATAAGTAGAGCATCAAGGAGTAAATATCAAAACACATTTAAATCTAACCCTCTTCCTATGCATAGGAATCTTGTAAGAAAATAAATCATTGAAACATAATGTGACTAGCATAGGAAGGCAAAACAAATGCAACTTCAAAACTTTCAACATAAAGAGAGGAGACTAAACACTATTGAGATATTTAGAACCATGTTTTCCTCTCTCATAATAACTTTCAGTAGCATCATAAGCAAATTTTAATAATATAGCTGTCACAATAAAAATTCTTACAAAAGTCCACATGCATACAATTATTATATAAGGACAATATAGGTAATATAGATCATGAACGAGACAACCTGATATACGTTGATGAATAAGGAGGGATGCCTCAGGCATCCCCAAGCTTAAATGGTTGTATCTTCTTGAATATGTTCTTGGGGTGCCCCTGGGCATCCCCAAGCTTGAGCTCTTGTGTCTTATCGTTCGTCTCATATCACCATATTGATTGGATCTTATAGACTATATCCACATAAAACTTCACAAAACTCATTAGTAGGGTTAGTACTTGTTAAATAAAATCCACTCATATTCAAACATTGGCAAAAGTTTCATAATATTTATTCAACATTAGCCATTATATATACGAAATTGTTCAAATATTCCTTTGTTCGTCGATAACTCAAGAAGCTAAGAACACTTAAGTACAATACTAGCAAACATGCCCGTGCGTTGCTACTGGTTGATTTGAACCATACACATATTTATCATTCATATATCGGAATGATAAAGTACATAAGCTACAGTTGCACACATATTTATAGTTCAAACTAGACATTAAGATTCCTTTGGTTTAGCATTTAGAAATTTGAAGAATGGTAGCAACAATACTTAGAAGCTAGTATGCACGGAATAGAAGCTCCGAATATTTAGTATGGATGGAATAGAAACTCTGAATATTGACGGTGTTAGGAAAGCAACGGAAATTGTATTAATCTGTGTTTAACCAAATATTTTGAAAGTTTTATAAAACAAACTACCTCATGAATCAAACGGTGTCTATGGCCGACATGGCCACTACCGACCGGTGACGGCTCCTCCTTCACTTCCGCAGTTGGCGCTCATGGCTGATGAGGACAAAACCGACTACTAGCATTCCATATATAAGTAAACGATCCAGTAGATAAACGATAAAGTTATACATAGCATAAACTAATTAAGCATCCTCGATGATCAATCAAAGATCACCTAGACTGTGCGCGTGCACCTGTCGTCCAACCGCTAGGCCTCGAAGCAGCCATTGTCCTCAAGGATGTGGACCGGGACGTGGGAGTATCCGCATCTCTTAGACTGTGCGCGTGCACCTAGTCATGCTCAGCGCCCAGATCGACTGACTTTGTCGTCGACGAGATCGGAGCTTATGGCTATGTACATAATCTTAGATGAGGCGGTGTGTTCTTTTGACAAGTATGTTCGATTTCCAGAACTACTTACCTTATGAAATTTCTCTAGTAAAACATAATGCTACTACGGATTGAATTGATTTGTTTGTCAAAAGAATTTGATATAATTATCTGCAGTTACCGTACTCTGTTTGCAAACAAACCACGATCTGTTTTGTTGGGTTATCTTCATCATGTTGGTAATATTTTAGGTTAAGATCCCGAGTTTGTTACACAGAGAGGGGAAGATGGGGAGAATATGTAAGTCAACTTAGTGGTAGCTAGACTACCCAAAAATTTGTACCTATCCCTTGCATGCTTCGCACGTAGTTAAGAGTAAGATTCAAGGGATAAAGGTTCACCTGATCTCTAGCGCACCTGGTAGTTTTCAAGGCAGGGTGCACCTTTGCATTTAGGAAATTGACGGACACCCAACACTATTTCCGCGGAAGCAAACCGAAAATCTGCGTTGTCAACAACTCCGGTAGCTTAACAGTGTCACGCCATGCCACGACGATGTCTCTCCGGCCTAGCGCCGCCACACCCTCGTCCGTTGCTACCCACGTACCCAATCAAGTTGCCAAGTTGGTCTGCGCTCAAAACGACCCCGGCCGCCTGCAGCTCCATTACCGACTGCATGAACATGGCTTGGTTAGTGAGCTGGACGACTCCGACCACGGTCACAGATCGCACGCGTAATTAAAGAACTTGGTAAGGGCGTAGTACTCCGGGTGGGATACGCCAGAGGTGGCGAGCAGGCCGGCGCAGCTGTACATGCACTCCTCGTCATCCTAAGATTTCTGGTTGGCGTTGAACCCGTCATATGCGAGCTCGGCGTCTCGTCGTAAGGGATGAAAGAGGTGCGGGTGTCAGGGAGGAGCGGGTCCAGGAGCCCGACCCACGACACTGAATCCTGGGGACATGGGAGTGTGCGCTGTCAGTGTCTACCGCCCCCGCTCGTCGGCAATCACACGACCGCCTCTGTTGAGCTACGTGTCGATGATTCTGTCCTCTACCATCGCCATGGTGGACGACCACTCTAAGCCGTGCTTAAGTCGGGGCTCCTCTCTAGCTCTCTTCGTCTTCTATGACGCCCAGCCTCATTGTTGCCTCGCGCGGGCGTACCTCGCCGGGTTTCCCGGCGACCACGCCACGACGACGGCGATCGTTCCTCACCAGGCTCCACGGCGGCGATAGGTTCTACCTCTATGGCGTACCTCGCCAGACTCCTTGGTGACGACGGAATCTACAGATCGAGAGGATTAGCCTAGTTTTGTAGTATCTCTTCTTCTAGTTTCCTAGTTGTACGATATAGGACTTGGACACATATACGGGCAGGTGATGTACACTATAGGATCGTGCGTGCGGGATAATCTACCGAGGCGGTGGCCTTTTTTTTGTTCAATCGTTTTTTTTTCTAACTTATGGATGGTAGCGGTGGGTAATTATTCACAGCTTTAGGGGCAATTTCGATGACGTACCAAACCAAACCGCGGAAGCCTTATTGCTTTTATTATTAGGTATAGATTAAATAAAGACAGAAATTTACCAAAACTGAACAGTCAGGAAAGATCGATTTTTAAGAGGTACCTACGTAGCTCAAATCAGAAAAGTCATAACTAATGAAAGTTAGATAATAAGCTCAGGTTTACGCACAAAAAGTTGCAGATCAAAATAATGTTCTCATGATTTTAACCATTTTATACGGTGAAGCACATAAAATCTGTTTCTGTGCAGTAAACCAAACTTGTGCACTTTCAAATAACTAGAGACTACTATTAGCACTTTATTTTTATGGTTCAGAGGAATATACAGAATATATAAATGTTTTTAGCTTAGAAGCTTCTATGGAAAAATTTGCTTTGGTTTCATAGGCATGAACACAAGTGTTCAAGGTCGACCCCCACTTAACCATTGCACCTTTCTCCAACCACTTCTCTTTTTGAAAAAGTTTAGTTAGCAAGTACAACTAATTTTTTTTTATAATCGCATTCCCTATCTATACTAAGATAAAAAACAACTTACAACTGAAAGTAAAAATTAATTAGAGATAAATCAAACAAATGCACACAAGAATATCTACCCCACGCTATTGCTCCCTGGCAACGGCGCCAGAAAAAGTCTTGATAACCCGCAAGTGTAGGGGATCGTTTGTAGCCTTTTAGATAAGTAAGAGTGTCGAACCCAACGAGTAGCTAAAGGTAGGACAAGTATTCTCTCAAATTCTATGAACCATTGACACAACTCTACGCACACTAGACGTTTACTCTTTATACGAAATAAAACTAGAGGAACAATACGGGTGTGAAACGATAGCTTTGCAAGATAATAAAGAACAATAAAGTAAAAGTTAGTTGCTGCAGCAATAAGATAACATAAAGTGGCATAAAGTAACAGAACAATGAGTGTGGAAAAGTGGTGAATGGCGTGGTGGAATTATCCATAATTAATTAGTGAAACTACTCGGTTCATTGTCTTTGATGCAGTTTTCTATGCGGGAGAGGCAATATACATGTACTCAACTACTTATGCTTACACATACTATATGATTGGAATGTTAGCAAGCTTCCACAAATACTAACAATTCATTAAGGTTTCCCCAACCATAGCATTAAGTTTAAGGTCCTCTTTATCCCATACATGTAAGATTTCGGTTCGAGTTCTTAGATTTCTGTCAATCCCGCAGAACTTCCCCCTTCCCCTTACACATACTACAAACCCTATGATGATGATCCATGCACGCATAAATATAATGGCACCAAAGGACTGTACCATATCAACATACAACTCGAATTAACCAAACATATTCAATAATTCAACCATAAGACAAAAGGGAACTACACAAACATGACATAGATCATAAGATAATACTTTATAGCATCAAACACCATGTTTACATATAGCATTAATTTTAAGGGCCCCGATACTAATACCCATAAAGTAACTTCATAACTTGGTCTCAGGTTTACATGTCCCCCTAAGACCTCCTCAATTCATTACATCATAGTGTTCTCCTATGAGCCCATATAGGTGAAGTGATATGCAGTCGACGTTCGCACAACACCATCATAGAATTACATCAAAGATAAAAACTAGACAAGATACCAACACATGTTATATAAAAATCATTGCCAATTCATCCTATGCCCCCAGGAACATGAGAGAACTACTCACAACGCCAAGACATGATATGATTCAGTGGTACAAGTGATACAACACAATCTGAAACTATGATCTCCCCACAAAACAATGACAAGTAGCAATTCACAAACATGTAAAATAGCACTTAGACAATGGCTAGGGATCAACCAATCTCAAACTATGAGGGGGATGAAGTGGATCACGAAGATGGTGATGAAGATGGTGATGGATATGGTGCTAGTCTTGGCGGTGGTGTTGATGGAGACTCCGGAGGGGGGATGGAGAAGACCTCCGGAGGTGGTTCCGGCGGTGTTTCCCCCCTCCGATCTTCTCCGGCGGCAGCCTTCTGTCTCTCTGTTTCTGGTTTTGTGTTTCTCCGCCGCCTCCTTCTGGAAAACGTCGGGGGACCTTTTATATAGGCGTTTTTAGGTCACGAGGATGCTTCAGGGCGAAGGATCGACGCAAACGGGCCACGAGGGCAGAAATAGGTGGGCCCACGCAGCCTGGTACTGTAGCCGCATGGGGCCCCCTATTTTGGCCCTCCGGCCTCCGTTCGTTTGCTTCTTTCGCTCCTAGGTCTTCCTCCTTCCAAAATAATGATCCCCGTAAATTTTCAGCTCATTTGGACGTCGTTTGGGTCCCTGAAACATCAAAATATAGAAAATAGGGTTTTCTGCCAGTGTAGGGTTAATTCCAAATAAATGGGGAAACTGTGAATTATCCCAAAATCATTATAAAACAATGATATAACCCTTATATGATGCAAATATGATTGAAATATGAGAATTATAATGCAAAGTTCATGTATGCATTTTACATGCATCAATCTCCTCTCTTGAAACCCTAAGTTTGGGCAAGAATCATTGGAGGGATTGAGAGGAATCAAGCTCACAAGGTTAGCAACAATGGAGGAGAGAGGAAATCAAGTGAGCAAGAACCAGCAGCAGGTTTTGGGGAAGAATGAGGCTTTTTATAGCCTCCCCCAAAAACTAGCCGTTACAGCCTTTCCAGGCCGGAGACTCCGGTGTAAGTGGCCCGGAGACTCTGGCATGGGCCGGACATTCCGGCCAGGCTCCGGCATTACGGATCACCGGGGCAGGCCGGAGATTCCGGTCCAGAGGGCCGGAGACTCCGGACACTCTCCGGGGAGGTTCCGGACCCCTATCTAGTACCGCACACACAAAGATGCAAAAGAGCTGAGAAAAATTTGGGGTCGGAGATTCCGGGTCCCTTGGGCCGGAGACTCCGGTGGGCCGAAGACTCCGGTCCATCTCCGGGTTACCTCCGGACCCCAGTCCAGAAGCGCACCACACAAATCCATTTGGCCAAGAGGGCCGGAGACTCCGGCCAGGCCGGAGATTCCGGGACACACTCCGGGCCAGATCCAAATAGCAAATCCAAAGCCACATAACTTTTGCATATGAACTCCGTTTTCGATAATCTTGGACTCATTGGAATCGTCACAATGAGCACAACAAGAATATGCAGAGAAACATCATGGTCCAACAATATATTGTAAAACCAAATGGGGAAAGTTTAAAATCTCTTTTTCGCAAACCTAAAAACCGTTTCTTTTTGCAATTGAAGTCCGAATGAAGCAAAACCAATTTTGTTGGAAAGAGGACGACAAAAACAACCTTTGAAAAAGGCAAACTAGCAAAGGAGATTTTGCAAAGGGTTGGAAAGGTGAAACCTTCTAAAAGGATGAACGGCAAAATCTCCAATACCGAAGATGCAAAAAGAAGACGAATATGCAAACCGTTTTTGGTGATCTTAGCCTTGTCATAACACGCACGACAAGCACCAAGACCACACCACGATAAGAGTCAAATAAGAACCAATGAAGATGATCTCAAATGCAAAGATGCAAAGGGTTGAGCTCTCCACGAATGATACGATCAAGTTACTCGGTCGAGAGCCCTCTTGATAGTACGGTTATCTATCCTATAATACGGTCTCTCACTAAGCATCATGAGACCGGTAAAAAATAAACCCTATCAAGATCATACCTTTGCCTTGCGTATTAATCCTCTTGAGGTCGATGAAGACAATTGACGATCTTCAACTCCTCAAGATGCAACACCTTCCTTGATTGCGCTTCGATGAAGATTCACATGACGCTCCCCATACACCGAGATGGGGAAAAGCACATTTCGGCACATCTTCATTTGGACTTGAGTGTTGATCAACACGCACTTAGCCTTGATCAACACATACTTTCTTCCCTTAACCTCGACTCCAACACATGGAGAACAAGCAAGACCTTGACTCCAACAAATAGAGATAAGCAAGCTAATGGACACCTACAAATATAGCTCAATGCAAATATTAGTCCATAGAGATTGTCATTAATTACCAAACCATGCATGGGGGCAACCATGCACTTTCAATCTCCCCCATTTTGGTAATTGATGACAATCCCGTTTAAGAGGGTTTATATAAAGAATAAGCAACCTTGCAGACAAACAAGCAAGGATGCAAAGCGCATTAAAGGAAAATGCAACAAAAGCATAAAACCCAAATTCCCTTAAACCCTCTAAACTTCTCCCCCATTGGCATCGATTGCCGAAATGGGAAGAAAAATTTAGAGAGCCAATATAATATGAGTTCCTCCATAAAGGTGATGACAATCCTTTAACGAAAAATTAGAGGAAATCAAACTATATTGAGGATCAAAGATTGCAAAAAGGATGAAATCATTTTAAATGTCTCCAGAAAGGAGAAAAGCAATCAAAAGATCCAAAGCGAGAGTTCTAAATAAAAACGGAGAAGCTCCCCAATGTTTATGCACAATGAGGAGTACACAAATATGGCATCCTCGCTCCCCCAAAATCATCTAGAACACGCAACAAGTGCAATAGTGCATAATGAAATAGCAAATCGTAGAACTTGCACCAAAGATGTGGTTGAGCCGTAAGGAGATATCAATTTTCAAAAATTCATCATAAGATAGGCCCAACCGATATAAAAAGATCTTTTAGAGAAATATGTTCACAAGCGTAGGGATACCAATTGGAACTAAAACCATTGAAAATGCCAAAAACTAGTGAGATCATTTAGCCAATAAAATTCAACATGCTTACCATGGTAGTCATGAAGTGAAAGATCTTCAACAAATACATGAGTGTGTAAAAATACCAATAAACAAAGAGACAAGCACTCATGAGACAAATTTGGAGCCACCAAAGAATTATAGATAAAAGCAAGGTAGCTCAAAAGAATTAGGAAACCAACTAAAAGGTGACCTCTCTCGTATGTATAGGTTTCTATTTAGACAAACCATTGAAGATATACATACGCAAAGAAACTATACATACGAAATGGTTCGGGAAAAGGAGAACAAGGCATCCAAAAGGAAGTCATAAATATACAAACGAGATTGATGCATAAAAGCATAGCACATAGCTCAAATTTATCTCATCGTATATGAATGAACTTCAAATATATCAAATGCATCACACATATCACTAAGGGAACAAGAGATAGTGGAGATGCTTTGAGTTAAGCAACAAGTATCACAAGGAAATAATATCAATTGAAGAAAAAGGTTTTTGCAAATTCAACACACATATCACAAAGATATATGAAGTGAAGGAAAAGGCCAGAACCACAACAATTGCATATAAGAGATTTCATGCCAAGAGGCAACCTACACAAGGTTGAAAACTAGAAAGGTATGCATGAGATGGATACTTGTTACCGAGATGCATTGACGACGAAGATGATGAGAGTTGGTTTGTCATCAAAGCTTGACTCCGACAATCACACGGTGAGAACACCTTCCTTATGAATGAGGCAAGCATCCAATGCATCTCCATTGTACCTAAAACACAATTAGAGTACAAAATGGTTCCCAAACTCATTGGGTCCCATAGTAGTTAGATAAACTACAATATATAGGAAACATTCCACATAAATATGTGCATATGGATATGAAATTGAATTTCATGCACAACTTAGCCGATTTAGGATTCGGTGGAGTATCCCCTATATATTGGAACTAGAAAGACAAGCATGCCATATATATAAGTTAAAGGATATACATACAAAGCCTTTCAAGAACCAAACGAGATACGATTTGGACAAAAACACCAAGTAAACCAAGAAGAGAGCACACCAAGGTGTGACACAAAAAGGTTGTCCAAATTATATCAAAATCCAAATCAACACATGATTGAGGAAAAATCAAATCAACAAATGATTGATTCCAAAACACATCAACACATGAAGTGTGATATCAATAGGAATCAAATCAAACAACACTGAGAGATAAGACACCAATTGAAAGTAAGATACCAATTAAAACAAAAAATATCAACTAGGAGAAAAGATACCAAGAAGAGGGTGATACTTGACCGAAATCAAGTAAAGTAAAATAAGGCAAAAGGTATCAAGACTCCCACAATAAATATTAATTGGAACAAATATCTATGGAGGAGATATTAAATTCCAATTAATACCAATTGAAGGTACCAAAAAAGATAAAGAATCAAATGCCAATTGAAAGGATCAAACATTGATAGATAGGTTAGTGTTCTAAATAAAAAGGAATGCTCCCCCAATATTCATGCATTATCTTTGATATTTGCATTTGAATACAAAATGCATGCACAAGGGATCATTACTCTCCATATTTTATTTACAACACTAAACACTACCAATTCAAGAATAGGATCCATTCAAAAGGCAATAGATAAAGCAAGTCAACGCAAGAGCCAATGTGAAGATGGTCTACAAAATCTACCACAATTGCTAGTATCACTTGTCATAGACAAGGAGTATATAGAGATATTTCTCGGTGGTATAAAGGAATGATGTTCAAGACAACTTCACAACAAATAAGCATATGGAAAGAGATAAGAAATAGAACGCCATATTGAATAAGGTTTGTTGGTAGTTTCAATTATTCGAACCAACCGGCAAAGCCATGGTTAGAATAAAATGAAACAAATGGATTCTCACATAATATATGGAAATGGATATTAGAGAAAAACCACACCAAGCAAACTTACACAAACAAGAACCAAAGGGTAACCACAAAGGAAAATTGGAACTTGTTTGAGCACACATGCCACATAGGAATTAGATAATTTACAATATCAAATCTAAGTGGCAAACCTCAAATGTTCACATTTTTATGGGATTGTAATATGCACATAGCCTATTACTCCCCCATAATGTGATAATTCATTTTATTTTTAAACAAGAGACAAATAAAACAAACTAGAGAAATTAATGGACATTGTAGAATTTGAATTTCTCATGAAAATGACATACCACATAGTAACTAGATAATATTGAAATATCAATACTAGGTGGTGTGCTTCATGTAAACACATTTTTAGGTTTGTGAGGTGCACAAAGCACATCACTCCCCCAAAATGGGATAGTCCATTAATATCTCAAAGAGCCAATTGAAATCAACACAAGATCCAATAAAGCTCAACACACAAATTACACATACATGATATACAACTATCATACACAACCTTGAATAGCAAGACAAGTAGGAAAGTAGCATATCACATACAAGCACATGCTAGGAACAAAACTAACACATGCAAGGGAGCAAGCAACTTTCAATGAATATATGAATTAAATACAAGTTACCGCAAGGAGGAAGCATTGGATATGAGATAGGTAAGTGATAATCCAATTGACTTGGCTTGATGAAATAAAAACCATGAAGATCCCTTAATTCTTCAAAAATAGCCAAGTCACCAATGTCCTCCTAAACACCTATTGATCAAGTTGAAGCTTGTTGGTCCCCAACCAAGTTGGGTCCTAAGAGGTTAGTCACAATAGGTTTGGGAACCCAAATGGTGCCCTTCTTGACACCACTTTGAGCTCCCACATACTTGGCAAACACATTGCCAACTCTATCCTTCCTAAAAGAGTATACATAATCAATTATGATAGGAGAGGAAGAGGTACCGTTAGTGCATGAAGAAGCAAAATGACCTTTGCCACGGCAAAGGTAGCAACACCGACTCTTCTTTCTTCTTCTTTCTTAATAGGCTCCTCAACTTGAGGAGCATTGGCTTGAGTCTTCTTAGGAGGTGGCCGTTGTTCAACTCGTGGTTGAGCATGAGATTGAACAAGAGGCCGCTTCCCTAGTTGCTTCTCACTAAGAGGCGTCTTCTTCATTTCGCAATCCCGAACATGGTGCCCTTCTAGCTTGCACTTGAAGCAAATGATATTGGCCGGATTCTTGATTTGAACTTGGCCCTTCTTCTTCTTCTCAACCTTGGACTTGTTCTTGTTGTTGGAGTTGAATCCAAGTCCACTCTTNAGCTCCCACATACTTGGCAAACACATTGCCAACTCTATCCTTCCCAAGAGAATAAACATCATCAATTATGATAGGGTTGGATGAGGTACCGTTAGTGCATGAAGAAGCAAAATGACCTTTGCCACGGCAAAGGTAGCAACACCGACTCTTCTCTTTCTTCTTCCTAGGCTCCTTAACTTGAGAAGCATTGGCTTGAGTCTTCTTAGGAGATGGCCTTTGTTCAACTCGTGGTTGAGCACGAGATTGAACAAGAGGCCGCTTCCCTAGTTGCTTCTCACTAAGATGCATCTTCTTCTTCATTGGGCAATCACGAACATGGTGCCCTTCTAACTTGCACTTGAAGCAAGTGATCTTGGCCGGATTCTTGATTTGAACTTGGCCCTTCTTCTTCTCAACCTTGGACTTGTTCTTGATGTTGGAGTTGAATCCAAGTCCACTCTTGTCATTTGGGGATTGTTGCACACTCAACATGTTGTCAAGTGCCCTCTTCTCCTCATGACGCTTTTCCAAGCATTTCTTCAAAGAAGTGGCTTGGGCCTTGAGCTCTCCTCTCCTCTCTACATGGTTAGTGACAACACAAGTACTAGAGGAGGTAGATGCATCATTGTTAGAGCAACAAGGCAAAGCAAGTAATTCATCACAAGATGTGCCAATATTATGAGTGGATGAACTACTACGACTAGCACATGGCAATATGGCATTTTTACTTAAGGTTGTGCTATTATCCACATGAGGTTCAATAGATGTTACCTTTGTAGTGATGGCCTCATGAGATAACTTTAGACTAGCATAGGATGCTAGAAGATCATCATTGGAGCTAGATAGCTTTTTATGATTTTCTTCCAACTCCCTATAATTGCTAGTTAGCAACTCAAGTTGAGCCCTTAGCTCAACATTCTCCTTCAAAGTGGATGCTTCACAAGAAATTGAGTTAGTAGCACAAGCATCATTGACATTAGGGATGGAAGAAGAAATCTTAGCAAGCTCTTCATTTAATTTAGCATTTTCATTTTTCGTGACCTTATATTTAGTAATGGCATGGTCACGTTCTTTAATGATTTTAGCAATTATTTCATTATGAGACTCCTCGATAGAATCTAGTTTCTCTTCGAGAGAAGCACGAGTCTCATGCTCTTCCTCAAGAGCATCTTCTAACGATGCCTTTTCCATAGCATCATCCCTTTCGATCTTACCCTTTTCTTCAAGGCTTGCTTCCAAGGTCTCAATAGTTTCCCCACGCTCAATAAGAGTGCTCATGATTTCAAAGAGGTTAGCTTGGGCACTTTTATTGCTAGGAAGGGCTTTAAGAATCATTAGACCTTTATTTTGAAGAAGAGCATTAACTTTTTCCATATCATCTTCTTCATCATTATTATCATTATCATCATTGTCATTACTAGAAGAAGATTTAGCCATAAGACAATGAGAGGTGGAAGAAGAAGAATAATTAATTTTTGAACTACTCAAGTTCAAATCTTGTTCCACAATTAATTGGGTTTCCTCTACATTAATATTCATGCAAGAGTTAGAGGGAACACAAGCATTTTTATCATTGGAACAAGATAAAGCAAGCATATCATCATTAGATTTGTCTAAGCAATTTTTGGATGGTATGCGAGGACTATCAACACTAGCATGTATGACATTTATAGTGCTAGAAGAGTTTAAGTCCAAAGATGAGGCATTGCAACAAGATAGAGATAGAAGATCATCATAAAAGAGCTCACTATCAATATTGCAAAGCCTATCACTACTCACCATTACATTGGTATGTGGCTTACCACATTTTGGTGAAGTAGACGAAGACGAGAGCTCGTCACGGCCGGAGGTGGAGGGAGAGCAATCATCCTAAATAGAGTTGGACAAACCATATTTATCTTGTAGCTTGGTCCAAAGCTCATGAACATCCCGTAGAGGCAAGATTGACTCAAACACTACAACACTCACAAATTTGCAAAACTCGTTAGATGCTAGAGCATCTAGATATAAGTTTTTCTCATCCTCTAAAGTCGTACTTTCGTAGTCCTTTGGAGGAGAAAAACCTATATCTAAGATACGCTCGATATTGGGGTCCAAGACCCATAAGTGACTAAGCATATGAGTTTTCCAAACATTAAAATTTGTGCCATTAAATCTAAACAATGAATTGTGCACTAAATCCCTAGACGACATCTTTGCTCTCTAGGTGGTAAAGCCAAACAAGAGAGACGAGGCTCTGACACCAATTGAAAGAACAAACTATGCCCGAGATGTCGCCTAGAGAGGGGGGTGAATAGGCGATTAACACTTTTTCTAATTAGGGCTTGATAATTGCAGAATAAAACTATGTGTTTAAATTAACAAGCCAACAACCTAATTACTAGGCTCACCTATGTGCACCAACAACTTATGCTAAGCAATATAAGCAACAAGGTGATAGCAAGATATATAACTTCAAGCTCGAAGGCTATCACAATGTAAATTGCATAAGTAAAGCTCGGGTATAGAAATAACCGAGGCACGCGGAGACGAGGATGTATTCCCGAGTTACTCCTTGTTAAGCGAGTACGTCTCGTTGGAGGGGTGTGAGCTCGCCACAAGAGGCCTACTCAAGATGCCACAAAGGCCTCACCCTATTCTCCGATGAACCGCACCCAAGGGTTTGGTTCACCTTCCACTATCGGAATCCTTCGAGGCGGATTCCGGAGCCCTTTTTACACCGTTCTTGGGGCACACACCCACAACTCAATTGGGGGCTCCCAAATTCGTGCCGAAGCTTCACAACTCGAAGTCTTCGCGGCATCTCCAACCGTCTAGGGTACACAATGCACCCAAGAGGCACAAGCTCTTGGGAACACAATGCACCCAAGAGTAACAAGCTCTTCAACCTTCACTTTCCACGAATCTTTGTGGGGAGAGCAACCCGATACAACAAATGCAAAAGGCAAGAACACACAAAGTGGTCAAATCATTCACTCTCAGATTCCAACCAAGCAACAAATGCTTTGGGGGGAATAAGAGAGGAAGAATAAGGAGGAGAACCACAAAAGAACCCCAAGAACTAGATCCACTAGGTAACCCTCACTTAGAGGAGATTTTGATTGGTGGAATGGTAGATCTAGATTTCCTCTCTTGAATCCCTAAGTTTGGGCAAGAATCATTGGAGGGATTTGGAGAGGGGAAGGTTTTCCTAGGTCAACAATGGAGGGAGAGAGAGTGAAATTCGTGCAGCCAAAAACCTGAGGGCAAATGGGGAAGAAGGGGGCCTTTTATAGGTCCCCTGAAAAACTAGCCGTTGGAGGCCACTTAGACCGGAGACTCCGACCTAAGTGCACCGGAGACTCCGGNGTTACAATGGAGGAGAGAGGAAAGCAAGTGAGCAAGAGCAGCAGCCAGATTTTGGGGAGGGAGGAGGCTTTTTATAGCCTCCCCCAAAAACTAGCCGTTGGGGCCTTTTCAGGCCGGAGACTCCGGACCAAGTGACCGGAGACTCCGGTCTGGCCGGACTCATGGAGGGCCGGAGATTCCGGTCATTGGGGCCGGAGACTCCGGGCACCCTCCGGGGATGCTCCGGACTCTCATCAGAGCCGCACCACACAAAAACGAAGCGGCAGAGAAAATCACAGGGGCCGGAGATTCCGGGTCCCTTGGGCCGGAGACTCCGCCCCATCTTCGGGGTACCTCCGGACCGAGTCCAGGGGCGCACCGCACAAAAGACGTTCGGCAGCGAAAAACAGGGGCCGGAGACTCCGGGCCCTCTAGACCGAAGACTCCGGTGAGACCGGAGACTCCGGACCATCTCCGGGGTAGATCCACACAGAAAAGCATAACCCCATAACTTTTGCAAATGAACTCCGTTTTCGATAATCTTGGACTCGTTGGAATCGTCACAGTGAGCAAAACAAGATTATACAGAGAAACATCATAGTCTGACAAGATATTATAGAACCAAATGGGGAGAGTTTAAAAGCTCTTTTCGCAAACCGAAAAGCCGTTTCTTTTGCAATTGAAGTCCGAAATAAGCAAAACCAATTTTGTTGGAAAGAGGACGACAAATGCAACCTTTGAAAATGGCAAACTAGCAAAGGAGATTTTGCAAAGGGTTGGAAAGGTGAAACCTTCCAAAAGGATGAACCGGCAAAATCTCCAATACCGAAAATGCAAATGAAGACGCATAAGCAAACCGTTTTCGGTGAACTTAGCCTTGTCATGACGAGCACGACAAGCACCAAGACCACATCACGATAAGAGTCAAATAAGAACCAACAAAGATGATTTCAAAGATGCAAGGATGCAAAGGGTTGAGCTCTCCACGAACGATACGATCAAGTTACTCGGTCGAGAGCCCCTCTTGATAGTACGGCTATCTATCCTATAACCCGGTCTCTCAACTAACATCATGAGACCGGTAAAATAAAAGCCCTATCAAGATCATACATTTGTCTTGCGCATTAATCCACTTGAGGTCAATGAAGACGATCTTCATCTCCTCAAGACGCACCAACTTCCTCGATTGCGCTTCGCTTGATGAAGATTCACATGGCTCCCCCATACACCAAGATGGGAGAAGCATCTATTCGGCATATCTTCACTTGGCCTTTATCTTGATGACGAACACCTTGGCCTTGATCAACAAATGATCTTCTTCCCTTAACCTTGACTCCAACACATGGAGAACAAGCAAGACCTTGACTCCAACAAATAGAGACAAGCAAGCTAATGGACACCTACAAATATAGCTCAATGCAAATATTAGTCCATAGAGATTGTCATTAATTACCAAAACCATGCATGGGAGCAACCATGCACTTTCAGCAACTGAATAAAAACAATGAAATTTACACACATATCAACTACATCATGTCATCTGTATAACATACATACACTAAACTTAAGACAAAGAATCCAAAATTGGATTGTTAAACCACGAAAAAACTATGCATTTTTCTTTAGATTAAGCTTAAACCGACCACATACACACGCATCTACTTATTTGGTCACACCATGATAGCGGCAAACAAACTACGTATACGAGGTAGATGAAGACGACAAAATCCCAAAGCTAGTGCGGCGGTGACGCTAGTGTAAGTAAAAGTGCCCAGGTGGGAAAAACTCACTATAAATGGGCGCCGGCTGCCCCTCTTCGCGTCGTTGAGGTGCAATGGGGTCGTCATCGCAGCTGAAAGATTGATATGGTCGACTAGAGGGGGTGAATAGGCGACTACCAAAATTTGAACTTTTTTCATTTTTAATTAAGGGAAACAAGTAATCACAAGGTTATCTAGATGTGCAAATAGGTGAACAATCTATGTGATACAATACAAAGTAAAATGCGCAACATAAAGCAAGTAGTAAAGGAAAGATGTGACCGCAATGATGGTCAAGATGATGTAAATCCCGAAGTTCCTTCCTAAGAGAAGTACATCTTCGTTGGAGGGGTGTGGAGCCACCAAGCCACTCTAATGCACGGTTGTGCTCACCCTATTCTCCTTGAGACTTTTCCGTGAGGGAAATACCGAACCCACTAATGAGGTCGACTTGAAGGAGTTGATCAAACGTTTACAAAAGGTTGGGGCTACTCCACTACCCAACTGGAGGCTCCCAACAAACTCCCGAAGCTTCTTGGACCAAGGTGAAGCTCCAAGACACAACTTCTGTCTAGGGTTCAAATGAACCCAAGATGTAACATGATCCGGAAGGGATTAATGGGGGGAATCAACATTGCTTCAGTGGAAGTGTAGATCTAGATCTCCTCCTTCACCCCTGAAAAGATCATGGGTGTTTGGGCCAAGGAAGTGGGGAGATTTAGGCAATGAATGCTTGGTTTACTAATGGAGTAGAAAGAATGTAGAGCATGGGTCTTCTTAGGAAGGAAGACCCCTTTAAATAGGAACCCAAGAATATGGCCGTTATGTGCAATTCCCGCACGATCAGAGTACTGGCCCAAGGGGCGGTACTACCAGACCTGTAGTCTGGGAAAGCTCTACGAACCTCCCGCACGCCCGGTATTTTTGAGGAGTGGGGCGGTAGTACCGGTCACCCGATACTCACGTCCTAGTTCCGAGATTTGGCAAGGGGTTAACCAAGCCGAACCTCTAGGTGGCCGGGAAGTAGTCCGGTACTAGCTAGCCCGGTACTACCGGCCCTGCAAGGGGCAGTACGACCGGTCCACTTCCGGCTACTTCCGAGATTCATCTAGGAGGTAACCGAGCCAAATTCCCAGGTGACCCGGAAGTAGTCCGGTTCTGACCCGGTACTACCGTCTCAACAGGGGTGGTACTACCGGATTTGCAGCCGGTACTTCTGGACATCACAAACATAATCTTTCAGTTTCGAAGGACTCTCCCGAACCATGTGTTAGATAGGTGGCTGCATATGGGGTTTGTGCGCGTGTAGAGTATGATTCCACCCATACCTCCAACATGGATCTCCCTCTTGATAGTACAGGGTTTCTAAACTCACACGAAAGCAAACTAGGGAAACACCGTCTTGGCGCTAATCCTTTTTGAGAGGTCATCCATCCATCTTGTGCGATCCACAATTGTGCCTAGGGATAGAAATGCTCTTTCAGCAGCGACACTGGGCGTCGAAGATGATCAAACCCTAGCTCGCCACATCGATCGCCTCCCTGATCGACCCCTTCCTCTTGCCTTTTTCCCGGCCCAACTTACATGCCGATGACTGCCTGGCGAAGGACATGATCGCACAAAATACGAACTCATAATCCAACGGTGAGTTAGTGACCGTGTGTGATCGTACGAGACAAGTTTAGCAACACAAACAACTTATTTCCGAGTTTAGTGACCAAATCGTTCATTTCAGACAAGTTTAATGTACGTGCATTTTACTCAGAAACATTTCATGAGATACTTGTCCAATAGACTTGGCCGAGACGGGTACACTTTTATCCATTTGACTTGGCAGAGGGATGGTAAAATGTACTGCTCGAGCTACTGTAACAAACTTTACAGTTACACAATTATAACAAATTGTAGTGCCCCGTATAATTTAGACACCCTCTCTAACAAACTTTCTGCCGTGGGCATAGACCGTAGCACTTGGTTCGTTTCCCACCCCGAGTATCGCTGCCTTGTCTCTTGTTTGTTCTGGGTCTTCCACCGCCCCCTTTCCACCTTCTTCCTCTCTACGCCACTATAAGTACCTCCTCCTCCTCCTTCCCCTGCACGCCTCACCAACCAAAAACCGCCGCATCCTCAATCCCCCATTCCCGTTTCCACAAGCACCTCGCCTCCTCCCCCGCCCAAACCCTAGCCCCCCGTCTCACACCCACCGCCGCCCTCTCCTGCTTTGCGGCATTCCGACGAGCACCTCGCGAGCGTCTCCCCTTCTCCGCGCGCTCTTGCGATGGCCGAGGACGATCGAATCATCCGCCTCAAGGCCTGGGAGGCTCTAAAGCTCCACAGCGAGGGAAAGCATGTGGAGGCGCTGGACCGCGCCGTGAACCTCGCCCTGATGAACCAGCACTCCGGGCCCGCTCTCAACCTCGCCGGCTCCCTCCACGCCCACGCCTCCACCGCGGCGTGGGAACAAAGGGCCCCCGGATGCGACGAGGCTGCGCGCGCACTGGTGGCGCATCACCGCCGCGCCGCCGTCGAAGCCTACACCGCCGCTGCCCGGGTCGCGCCCAACTGCGTCATGACCGCCCTCCTGCACGCCGAGGCGCTCGCCAACGACCTTCGGTTCTCCGACGCGGTGCGGGAACTATCCCGCGTCCTGACGGCCACCAACCACGTCGACCCGGCGGTGCACCACGTGGTCTACGACATGATGCGCGACTCCACCCCGAAAGGGAGGATGAGCGATGCCGAGCACAAGGCCAGCGCCCTCATGGAGGACTTGGCGGCCAGGATCAACAACGAGATCGTGCCCGTGGAGGCCGCCAAGTTGCTCCGTGGGGATGCCGCTGCTCATCAGGTGCGAGAGCGTGCGAGGCTTCTCTCCCAGACCTATCCTTACTCGTCGCGCGCCCGGTTGTTCCGCGTGTACATCGAATTGGAACAAGCTCGTGCCGTCGATCAGCTGTTTCGCAGGAGGGGGCTTCTGCGTGGCATCCTCGCCCTGATTTCTGACGCGGCCGGTAACTTCGACGCCTCGCTCCTCATTGCCTTGTTCCACGCCAAGGTCTTGTTCGCCCTGGATAAGTTTGATGAATCGGAGGGAGAGTGCCGCCGAGCACTTCGCATCGAGGAGCCGACTGACCCCATTTTGGACGACATGCCTCCTGCTGTATCTGTTCCTGGACCAGATTGTGATGCCAGAGTAGCTTCTCTCAGGAACCAGCTCCGTGTCTTGCTCAAGCAGATCATAGTTGTGGCTGCCTTATGCTGGAGCTCTATCCAAACCACGCAACACCGCGACAGGATTGACAGGGTCATATCAATGAGGGTTGACACGCTGCAGGAACACTATGATGGAATCGACCAGTCGGCAGCAAAGACCATATCTGGTGCAGTGCGCTTTCTCAAGAATCAGAGGTCATGGAGTTTCTTGATTTGCCCCGATTCCCGTTGTGATGGCAAGAAGTTTGTGGACACTGAATCGCTCTGGATACACATGCGCAAAAAGCACACAAATGAGCTCTGGAACAAGCTGGAGTCCGTTTTAGGCCCAGATCTTTATGAAAATGCATCAAAGGATGATCACTCCTTGGATGGGATAACTCTCTCTCAAGATTCAGGCCAGCATGACATCTTCTATTTACCAAAGGTGCAACCTATGTTTGAATCCTTGCTCCTTTCACCATCTATTGGAATCCAAGTAGAACCTCTTGTTGAAATGCGACAAAGGAAATGCCGAGAAGCAGCTGAGATCCTTGAGGGAATTAAGAAGAAGCTGAGGATGTTGCCTAAAGATATACTTAGCACTGAGGTCTAGCACTTTTACATAACATGGTTTCAGTTTAACATTCTTCCTTCTTTCATTGTTCTGCTGATAGTATTGCTTATCAGACTGATGATTGAATTTTGGTTTCAAATTGCAGTTTGAGGAGTTTTGTTTTGCAATACAGAACTTGTGGGTTAAGTTCCTTGAAACTTCCGCTCTGGATCATCGTGAAGTCATCCTTCCCCTTGCAAGATCATTCCAATGGGTTTGTTAACATTTGGAATGCTTGGTTTCCGTCGTACTTATGTCTATTTGTTTGCTCAATTGTGCTTATCATGTGCTAACTGATATCCATCTTCGCAGATAGAAATGAAAAGATCGATAGCTCTTAGTGCAAAGGATCTTGGTGGAATCATTGGTGGTGCCAATATTGATGCTGTATTTGGTAAAGTTCCTGCTGCCCCTGATCATCAAAGTGGTGACAACCTACAGTCAGAAAATTAAAGGTTATTCTGTTTACCTCTACAGTTATTTTTGCTGAAACTATGTCTGTGGAATAATTTGTAACATGTGCTAATATTTTATTAATGGATCTGCATAAGTTGAACACTAACAGCCTAACATGGTGAAATTGGTTACAGGATTCATGTGCAGACGAGACACTTAAGGCTGATGAAAAATGTGAAGAAAGGTACAAAATATACAGTCCAATATTATTGTCTTGCAGGTTTACTCTTTCTACATAGTTCTAGTTACTTTTGTACTTGTCTCTGCACTGACTGTCACCACACTAGATGTTTTTTATTTATTTTGAACGTCTCCACATTAGATGTTTCACCCAGTATCACTCACTGGAATATTTGGTAAGATTATCTATGCGTGCAATATACCCCTTCAGCATTTCATTGTTGACTTGAGTTCTCTACCCCTGTGAGGAGAACCATAACTGATGAATGGAAAATAGCTGGTCTCAACTGCACAAACAAATTAATTGTAGGCTCCTCATGTTTTTCTCCGTCTTTTCCATCCGAAAATATACTACAACAATTACGCAAGGAAGCTCACAGGTTTCACTAATGGTGCAGTGAGGTTCCTGTTCTAAATAGCAATTCTGGGACCGTGGTAGACAAAAGTTCTTCGGATCCACCAACTGACGTTCATGAAAGCGTGATGAACATTCCTGCAAGAATTGCAGAGGTGGAACTAGATAAAAAAGGTGACAGCTAGACTGCAACTTTTTCCAGCACAAGTGACCATTGTTGTTGTTTTTTGATGAAAACTGGAAATCAAGATAATCTTTACATGTCTTAAACATCAGTCCATCTAAAAAAAACTGTTTCCAGTTACACCTGTCACGCAAACTGAATGAGAAAAAGAAGCAAAGGTAACTGTAACTGCAAGAGTAGAAATACAATAGAATGTGAGCAGCATATGTGGCTTTAGATCTGCTCCGAGATTTCATGATTTTCTGGTATTACCACTATGACGTCAATATCTGTTCTGAAATTGCACGATTTTCTAGCATTAGCGCCATACTGTATTTAATCCCGTTTGCTGATAACATTATGAATTCTTGAACTAATGTGACATTGACTCTTTCAAGAGCTTCGTTATTTTTATGTCGTAACTAAAAATATTATATTTCACCTACCTAAATATTGGAAGAAACATAAAATACTATTGCCTTGGTCTGATTGTATTAGGCCGCTTTGATTCAGAGGAATTTCTAAGGAGTTATGTAGGATTTCAATCCCTAGGAATTTGATATTCGGGGTTGTTTGATAGGTAGGATTTCAATCCCTAGGAATTTGATATTCGGGGTTGTTTGATAGGTAGGATTTCAATCCTTAGGAAAATACTACTTGTCAGAATATCTAATAAGTTCCCATTTTCCAGATCCATGCTCTTGTTTTCAAAATTCTAAAGTATGTTCTGTAATGTCACTAATACTTATTACGGTTTCATAATACAGGAACTTATGGCCAGTCTGTCAAGGAAATAGCAAGCACTTCCAGCTACCAACAAAGTCTTGATGTTTTAAACAAGAACAATGCTGATAAACACCTGTCTATCTTGAGTCTAATCATACGGGTAAGAGAAACTTTGATGTGGCCATGTATGCGTGCAGTCATCTACCAGCTTATAATTTCCTATGTATGCGTGCAGTCATCTACCAGCTTATAATTTTCTATGTATGCGTGCAGTCATTGTGCAACTTGAGGCATTTCAGAGATAATATTCTAAGGGAGCCACTTGTATGGATCCCATCTGTTGACAATCCCTGCATTGCTCAGAAACTTTATGAAATCTTCTATTCTTGGGAGAAAAACGAGCACCACTTAACGGATGCTGTACTCACTTGCATGAAGACCCTTCTCTGTGGAATTGTAGATTGCACCCTTTTTAATGAAAAGGTATATACCTTAATCTCCATCAAACATATTTGTCTGATCGTTTCGTTGAAACAAAAATTGATTATAAGTTAGCTTGACACGTGCAAACAGAGGCTATAATATTGTCCGATGCTGATGCTACCATCAATTTATTTATTTGCATGCATTCATTCCTTAGTTTGTGGTGATTTTAGAGCTTTGTGACTGTTTTCAGCAGAATATAGATGTGGTACTTCTACACTTAACAGAAGGAAACACTCCTAGTTCATAACAGAATTAATTAGTTATTTCTGTCTTTTGTTCTGCATGCATGCTGAATAGTGACACCAAACATATGGCACTAGAACGAGCCAATGAGGCAAATTTAGGTATGTTGTTGTTATATTCTTTGGTCATTTGGTGTGTAAGCTCTGCCAGTCTGTTGTCTGTTGTGGTATGTGTTAAGTATTGAACTAAAAACATCTGCATTCTGCTTCCGTCCTATTTGATTACACATGCACATATTAAGGCTTCACAAGTTCACACGGTAACCTTTTGAATCAATTTCCAATTGCAGGTTGGAACAAATTTTGCTTCTGATATTGTGGCCACAATTCTCATTGGATTGCATATGTCAGAAACGTGTTCACGTTTTAGTTTAAACAAGGAGACTGAGAAACATGTGGTGAACCCAATCACGTGCGGAGACTGCATATGCCCAACACATAATACTTTTGGGGTCAAATTCAATGCGCAAATGAGCTGCAAGTGTGGGAAGTGGTCTGGTGAATACGTATATACTGCACTTTTCCATAAACTGGATGCTGGTTCACCTCTAACAACAAAGGTATGCTGTATGCAGTACATTTTCTGGCTAGCCAAGCTTGTGTACGTGGATATGTGATCTAACAGTATTCTAGAAAGTTGGAAATGTTGACTAGAGGTTATCATTGTTCTTGTGCAGATCAAGTCCTTTGCAGAGCTTCCAGTTCTATTGGATGAACAGTTCTGTAAGGACAACAACTGCGAGGGTTGTGGAAGTCTGCTGAATATTGATCTGTTGCTTTCAAACAAACCACATTTCTTTACAATAGGTAAAGTGTCTTATCTCAAATAATAATTTGCAATTTCCGTGGCCCTTTGTCTGCCAAGACAGAAAATGACATTCAAGATTTATAACTCTTTCAAATTTCTGCAACACATATCTTGGAATCCAAAGCCAACATTACACCGAAAATATTCACCATCTTGTCTTCTTTTGCTATTATTTTGCAGTTTTGAACTGGCTGGGTAGCAGTGAAAGCCAGGACACACTGTCTGAAGTCCTGGTTGGCATCACGTCTCCCGTTGACACTGGATTCTTTTGCAAAAGTGCCGATTCTTCAACAATGTATACTCTCACCTCCATGGTACGTACACATAAACTGTTGTTTTCTCCTAAATTGGACTTTTAACGGAACTTAACAAATACTTTTATCATGTAATTGTCATGTTAAGGTAATACAAGAAAAGAAAGACTATAAAGCAATAAGCTATCTGGTATTGGTTGATATATTCATTGACCTGAATGTTCATAAGTTATGTTGCTTTTTGTTACTTCTTCCTTGGCTGTTGCTGGATACTACGTAAATTTTGAGACGTGTATCAGCATAAATGTTGTATTATACTGATAAACTGAGAGGGGCCAAGTTGCTATTAGTCTAAGACTGAAGAAACTGACTAGGTTACCTTGACATGGCATTTCTGCTATTTCTAAAAGAAGTGGATAACGGGTTTGACTATGATATGGCATATCTGAGTTGGTGATATTCATATGAGTACTGAAGGAGATATTTGCAAGTTGTCCAATTGGTCCTATCTGTGGCAAATGTTCTCCTGTCTACTTCATTGTTATCGAAATATTTAAGAGATTCAACAGAAGAATTTCGAGAAGAATCAACAACGTGTGTGATCCTTGTGTCGCCAAGATTTTTTGTTAAAACTTTCTGTTGATTGAGCATTGGAGAACTATCTCATATGTAGGTAACCTGGTTGGACCTTGTAACCTCTGCTGCTCTCACAACTATATCTTGCATTATTTTCCTTCCCTTCATATCTAATAGAAAATGATCTCATGAAATCACATGGAGTATTTGCAGAACATAAGCTGGAGTTTTCTTTTATCTGCTCTCTCTCTCTCTCTCTCTCTCTCTCTCTCTCTCTCTCTCTCTCTCTCTCTCTCTCTGTGTGTGTGTGTTTTACTAGAGTCACTCTCCTGCTGCTTTGAGTTTTACTACAGGCGTATTGCAAGGTTGGTTTGATGCTCTAGTTACTTAGTTTTCCTATATATGCGAGGATATTCATTCCTTGCAAGTATAATGCAACTTAGCAATTCGTCTTATGTCACCTTGCAATCTAAACTCTTACAGATTTGCTGTGCTGATGAGAGCTATGTCTGCTTTGCTCGGGACGACGAGGACAAGTGGCTCATATATGACTTTGAAAGTGTTGAGGTAATTATCTCGTGAATCGTCGGTCATGATATAGGCTAGGCCATGTATTCTTTCTTTTAGCCATTTCATTCCAACTTCACAATTTGTTGATGTGAACATTCTGCATGCAGACAGAAGATACTTGGGAGAATTTGCTAGAACGTTTCAAGGACTGCAAGCTCCAGCCTGAAGTTCTATTTTTTGAGGTCATCAAATAGACTTATGTATAGTTTGCAGAATGCAACCTCTGCCAGACGATTAGACCCAAATCTTACTTGTCACCATTTCGTTGTTGTTACTTGTCGATGTGATTTCTCCATGGATTGGTTACACACACATCGAATTAGATATAAATTCTTCAGGGATGGTATAAATTTGTTCCTTTGTTATGAAGTTGTTATGATATATTTCTTTGTAGCTGATGGATTCATGTCTCAGTTCTAATGCCACGTGTAATGACACCACGCCATTTCATCTTGGCTATCATATCGACAAAGGGTAGCTGAGAAAGTCAGAACATTTTGATGTATCACTATCATGTATTCGGAAAACTGGAATTAGGAGCGAAGCCAGAGGGTTGGTTCATTTTTGTTGCCGTTTTATTTTTTAAAATGTGGAGTCTCCTCCCCTTTTATACAGATCTAAGCATCTGACTATAAATTAGATACCATTGGGCAGAGCCAGGATATGAACATGAGGGGGCGAATGTTTTTTTTTTTTGTGAGGGAATAAAAAATCACATGTATCAAGTCTATATAATGAGATCAAGCCCTAACAAAAGATATTTGGCAGTATGAAATAAAATCAAATTTCTCATTGATAAAATTTTGGACATAATTGGTTTGTAAAAACGTATTATTTATGATGTGTTTTTCTTCGTGAGATAATAGGGATGCATAACAGATCAAAGAAACATAGCCAGCTTGTAATAAATCCATCATCATCACGTAGTAGAAATAACTAAATCCCCAAAGGTACAGACGTTGTAATCCACAATAAGGGCCTGTTCGGAACACAGGTTTGCAAAACAAAGGAATAGGGAGCAATACGGGAAAAGGAAAGGAATGCAAACGCAAAACTTAGGAACCAGAAAACGTAGGAAAATCACAGCGAGGAGCGTTTGGATTGATTGCAAGCAAAGCTACGGGAATTCTACGGGCATGGGCATTTGCCGGAGTTTCTTATTTGGCTAGACACCATTGCTTTTGTCTCTATCTTATGAATCATTTTTCTATTAGCGTTCACACCCCACCATGCATGGCAAGCCAACGTCTTGCCTCGGGCTTCCGCCAAAAAATACAGCTCGCGGTGCATGTTTCCAATCCTATGGAATCAGCGTGGGAAAGGAAGTTTTCCTTTGAAACACTGTTCACCAATCCTTCGTTCCGAATGGTAGGAAAGGAAAAAATTTCATAGGAACATGTTTCCTACGAAATTCCTGCATAAATCTTTTGAACCGAACGGGCCCTAAGCTACTACAAGTAGTACGTGTATACCTACCTTAAGATTTGTTCTTTGCTGTAAACAAGGTCTGCCAGTACTTACATGATCCTCGATGTACTCATTGGTCTGCGATAAACCGCATTCTACACTAAGTCAAAGGTACTCTCGCTCGTGAACTACATTGAGACCTCCTGCTACGTCACCTGGTCTACTGTCCGCTTTCTCTGATGCGGACTAGGCTGGAATACTGATGATCGGTGATCAACGGGGGCTATGCTATCTTCTATGAAGGAAATCTGATTGCTCGGAGTGCCAGAAAGCAGACTACAATATCTTGTTTCAGTACTGAGTCATAGTACAAAGTACTTCTAATGCCACTGCAGAACTTATTCCCAAATACTTGAAAGCGCAGCTGCGCTATTTCGTCGAACCGAGCGCCCCTACATGACAAGCCACACTGATACACTCGTCGTCCCCAACCCCATCCCGACCCGCTCATCCTCCCCAAATCGCTCCGCCCCATGCCGCGAGACTCAAGCTGCTGCTCGTCGCGCAGCCCGCGACCTCCTCGTGCCGGCACACAGTACAACGGTGGGCTCACGCCGGTGGATCACGTGGGAGAGGCAGAGGCGGAGGAGCAGGAGGAGAGGTCGACACGGCTGTTGCTGTGCAGGAGCTCCTCTTCCCGGTGGTACGGCGCGTCGAGGCATCCGGCAACAAGCACTGGCCTGCTTGCAAGGACTGGATCATGCGCCTGCATCTTCCGCCGATTGCGGGACGCCACCGTCACGGTCTCCGGGACCGGGAGCCTCCACTCATGCAGGTCACGCCCGTGACGCAGCTCCACCGGTTCCCGCCGCCACCGACGCTGGCGCAGTCCTCAGCCCTACTGAGCACTCCGCCGTGGATGCGCATGTGGTGGCTCGGTGTCGCCCTCCTCGGCGGGGACCAGCGGACAGGAGGGGCGCGATCTGCTTCGGTCAGCTTCCGGGAGATGAGCGTGGAGCTCACACAAGGCGGCCGCGCCCAGGTCTCCCGATGAGATTTGCATCCGCAATAGTGTGGTGGGAACAAATCACACTTGAGATTATTCATGGCAAGACTAGTTCTATATTCGTGGCCCAATTATTCACGGAGGATGCTAGATCCTTTGGCAACAAATCACACTTGAGAAAAGGATCACGTTAATTAACCGGCACTACATTTTGTTTTACAGAATGGTTGTTTATATTGTCAGATTTTTACGTAACAACACATAATAGTTGCTCAATTCAGACAGTTTGTTGCCCAACAAGAGCTATACCCTTCAATTAGGCCAGTTAATAATAGTTGCTCAAAAGTATTAGTTTGTTGTCTACCACTCTCTCGTAAAGTTGTCTATCCATGTCGTGAAGTTGTCCACCGTTATTGATGAAAATAGGACCACAATCATTTCTATAAGTTTCCTATCGTTATTGATAGGTTGCGTACCCGTTGTTGTCTAGTTAGGCATCTGAGTTTCCTACCGGTGTTGTGAAGTGCCTAATGCTATTATGAATCTGGCTTTTTGGTCGCTCACTAAAGTTGCTTCATTTACGAATCTAAGTTGCTTTGTTATGTATCTGAATTGCCTACTGGTGTAGTGAAGTCCCCTACTTCTATTATAAATCTAACTTATTCGGGGCTCACAAAAGTTGCTTAATATGTGTATCTGAGTTGCTTCAGTGTGCATCTGAGTTGCCTACCGTGTTGTGAAGTTGCCTAATGATGTCTACTACACACTTCTATTCTTGTAGACTTGTTGGGCCTCCAAGCGCAGAGGTTTGTAAGACAGCAGCAAATTTCTCTTAAGTGAGTAACCCAAGGTTTATCGATCTCAGTGAGGTGTAAGGTGAATGTATCCTCTCTCAAACAACCCTGCAATTAAGATACAAGAAGTCTCTTCTGTCCCCAACACACCTAATACAATGGCTAATTGTATAGGTGCACTAGTTCGGCGAAAAGATAGTAAAATGCAAGTGCTATGGATGGTAAAAGATGATTTTGTAATTCTGTAATAAAAATGGCAGCAAGCAAAGAAGTGACAAAAGTGACTAAAAACGATGTATCAATGCTTGGAAACAAGGCCTATGCTTCATACTTTCACTAGTGACTACTCTCAACATCATTAACATAATTAAACACATAATAGTTTCCACAAAATACATGCATGGTAGACGTTACTCGGAGATCATTCTTTCATGAATCAAATAGGATGAGAATTGCGTAGGGGTACGAAAAACACACCTTAAAGTTCGTATTCCACATTTATGGACACTTCATGTTGTCACTATCCGAATCCAAAGATAGTACTAACAAACACCACAAGCTATTTCTTGAATAGCCTCTTTCTTCAATAACACAAGCATCAAGAAACCTTATGATCTATTCAATCCAACAATAATAAAGAACAAACTCATGATGAAGATCTCTCTAAGCTTTTATCATTAGAGTCACACACGACACCCACACTGTCACCGAGGTACCGTGATCACAATGGTGACTCCTGAACTTATACTAGATGACACCACTTGAGCAAAATCATATCCATTACACATAGGGAAACATCATGTATTTAACTATACTAACAAAGCTCATGATCACAACGAATATCACATCATGGGAGAGAGAGATAACCACATAGCTACTTGTATAAGCCTCAGCCCCGAGGGAGAGACTACTCATGCATGGTCATGGTGAGTAGGAGCTTGATGGAGAGGTGCAGCCCGGAGGGGAGATGGCGGCCGGCGGCGGCGGCAGCCTTGGAGGCGGCGGCGGCCCTTGGCCGCCCTTCTTCCTTGGAGATGGTGCTGGTATGGAGGAGGGTCTACACCTCACGGCGGCTGCCTTGGAGGAGGAAAATTCGTGGTGCCCTTTGACCTAGGTTTGCTCTCTTTATATAGATTCCTGAATTCCCGTCATCAAATTTTTGGGCTTCAGTAAAACGGGGATATCTCGGCCGTACGGACTCGGATTGGGCCGAATTTTATTTCTAGATCGATTGGCGGAAAATTCCCCACATCTTTAGCCACCAAACTTTTTTGATTTGACGTCGTCTTCGGGTCGGTACGTGGCCATCTTCGAAAATAGTTCTCAGACAGATTTCAGAAAAATCCAATTCGACTCCAATAAGGTTTCCTTTTTGCACTTTTATCAATATCCAAGTAATTCCTACACATCAAAGTGTAAAACAAGAACATTGTGCACTTTTTTCCATTATTAATAGGTTAGTCCAATAAATCCATAAAATGATATAAAACATAATAAACACATATGGCATTCGATATAAAACAAGTATGGAACATAAAAAAATTATAGATACGTTTGATGACACATGCAACCAATACAAACTTGATCAAGATAGTAATGTAAAGCATAGAACGTAAATGAAGTGATACAAAACAATTGTCTATAATTGATAGTAAGAAAGCAATGAATAACCAAGTCAAATCATTCAAGCAAAACTTTTCATAAATAGTACGTTAAAGAAATGAAAGCAATGTGAGCGACATATTTGACTAATTCTCAAAGGTAATAGTTCTACAACAAAAGTGTTTGAGAATCAACATAAGGAAGATGTAAGTATTAGCAAAAAGCTTCAACTTCCAACTGCTTATCTTATAGATAAAGTCAATATAAAGATGCATGTTTAATCTGACGATGCAATATGATCAATGATACCCAGGGTCAATGATATATGTTTGCTTTGATGGAGATAGAAGAAAAAGAAAAACTGACTCAACATTAAAAATAAAAGAAAGGCCCTTCGCAGAGGGAAGCAGGGATTAATCATGTGCTAGAGCTTTTTATTTTTAGAAAACAGAAGTAAAACAATTTTGAGAGATGCATGCTTTCGTCAACGATTTCACAACAGAGAAACTATCTAGTCCCCCATAACAAGCAAGACTTTTAGACTTGTGAGAGAAGCTGGTTTTAGAGGAACGAGTACATTCCTCTTTCTCCTTGGTTTCACCACTGTCCAATTTTTAGAGCTGATTTCTCAGATTTTCATTGCGCGGAGGAGAATGGTGAGTTGTATTTATATTTTGCTTAAGCTGCTTTCGGGTTGATTCAAGTGAAGACGTAAACCATCGACACCGGGTGAAAGGGGCGAAATGACATTATTTGTCACAAGTTATATCTAGCTCTTTACTGCTTCCTCATGAGCTTAAAAACAGAGGCACAAAAAGGAGTATTTTGAATATTTTAAAGGCAGCACATGACAAATTTACTTGGAATGGCAAGAAATACCATGCATAGGTAGATATGGTGGACTCAGCTGGCAAGATAGTTTGGCTTTGGGATTTGGATGCACAAGTGAACTCTACACTCAGTACGAATTTTTTGGCTTAGCAAAAGAGGTATTTGAAGCAAAATCTAACATTAACCGGTAACAGAGTAACATATAACCATAAACGCTCCTCACTTTCTCCTTTGTTGACCAAACAATTCTTTTGATGGAAAGATTAGCTTTAAGAATTAACAACTACGAAACACCACACAGTTTCAAGCTTTTAATAGTATTTTTTTACTAATCAATTTCCACCCAAATAACCAGCAAGTTTAAGCATTTATCTTAATATCCCAAAACAAATGAGAAGCATCAAGTATCCACACAATGATCTACAAGACTATGCAGGCTTTCATTTCATTCCAATATCACATGGATAGCATTTTGTCACTTTGACAATTCAAGCAATTTATCAATAACAACTCTCCAACAAGTATAAGTGAAGAACAAGAGAGTTTAACATCAACAACTAGCAGCCCTAAATAAGATGAAAGCTAAAAGCGAGAGCTTACTAGCAAACAAACAGCAGCTAAGAATACTCAACAAGATATAACCGAAGCAAAGGAGTATTCAAACGAAAAAGCGGAGCGTGTCTCTCTCTCACACAAAGCAAGGATCCAACAAGCATATGACCATCAAACAAACAAACAAAACTGAAAATAAAAGACGCTCCAAGCATAGCACATAATATGTAAAGTGATAAAAACTTAGTTCAACGAAGACGACCTCATGATAGTCGATGAAGAGGGGATGCCTTTGGCCTCCCCAAGCTTTGACGCTTGATGGTTCTTGATATTCAGAGGGGGTGCCATGGGGGAATCCCCAAGCTTGAGCTTTGATCCATCTTCAATTTCTTCATGTTCCTCTCCTTTGGAACTTAAAAACTCTCTTCACACAAAACTTCTCATAAACTGATTAAAGGGTTAGTGCTCATAAATTAAAAATGCACATGTGTTCAACTCAAGACAAATTGCAAACAACGTTATTAGGCATTAGCTACTGTGTACTAAGCTTCAATGTGGCACTCCACCCCTAGAGTATCACATCTGATGATAATAAAGAGATGAATACAAAATAAAAGCAGAATCTGTCAAAATATGAACAGTCTGTAAAGATTGAATTTTTAGAGGTACTTATGTAGCTCAAATCAGAAAAGTCAAAACTAACGAACGATAGATAAAAGTATCAGTCTTGCTGTCTAAAAAGTTCAGAAAAAGATAAAATTCAGGGAATTTCTGGATTTTCGAACAGTGAAGGACAGAAATCTGTTTCTGGACAGCAAAACAATACCTCGCACTTTCAATGCATTAGAGGCTAAACTTGGCACAAAAGACCAAAACAAAAAGATACAATGAAGTTGCTACAGGAAACAACTTCATGACTTCAAGAAAATAAAAAACAAACTGAAAGTAAAAGATGAGTTTTCTCCCAACAAGTGCTTTTCTTTTAAGCCTTTTAGCTAGGGATGATAATTTTAATGATGCTCTCATAAGAATAAGAGTTGGAACGCGAAAGTGAGCATCATGAAGCAAATATCAAACACATTTAAGTCTAACTCTTTTCCTATGCATAGGCATCTTGTAAGAAAATAAATCATTGGGGCATAAAGCTAATAGCATAGGAAGGCAAAGCAAATGCAACATTAAAACCTTCAACATATAGAGGGGAAACTTTAAAAGATGAAAATTTATATAACCACACTTCCCTCTCTCATAATAATTTTCAGTAGAATCATAAGAAAACTCAATAACATAACCATCACATAAAGCATTTTTCTCATGATTCACATGCATAAAGTATTATTACTCTCCACATAAGCAAAATCCTTCTCATTAATAATAGTGGGAGTAAAACTATCATAGCCATCATTGTAATCATCATAAATAGGAGGCATATCATAATCATAATAAACTTTTTCCTCAATAGTAGGTGGACTGAAAAGATCACATTCATCATTATAATCATCATATATTGGAGGCAAAGTATCATCAAAGAAAATTTTCTCCTCAAAGCTTGGGGGACTAAAAAGATCATATTCATCAAAACCGGCATCCCCAAGCTTGCAATTTTCCATAGCATTAGCAACAATGGCATTCAAAGAAATCATACTAATAACATTGCTACTAGCATGATTGTTATGCAAATAAAGTTACACAGGTTTTTTAATTTTCTCTTCAAAATCATCATGACCAATGTCAAGATAGAGTTTATAAAGCTCTCTCATTTTTTTGTTGTTTTCCATTAAGCCTAACTAGTGAAATAAAAACAACAAACAAAAAGATATAACTGCAGAATCTAAAAAAGATAATTTCAAGCACTCACATCCCCAATAACAATGCTAGAAATTAGCTTCGTAGTCGGAGTGTGAGTACCGCTTACCTTTCCTCCCCGGCAATGACGCCAGAAAAGAGCTTCGTTGACGGGAGAGGAATTGTAGTGCGCCCTCTTACTCCCCGGCAATGGCGCCAGAAAAGAGGTTGATATCTGCTACACGCTTCTATTCCTGTAGACTTGTTGGGCCTCCAAGCGCAGAGGTTTGTAGGACAGCAGCAAATTTCTCTTAAGTGAGTAACCCAAGGTTTATCAATCTCAGTGAGGTATAACGTGAATGTATCCTCTCTCAAGCAACCCTTCAATTAAGATACAAGAAGTCTCTAGTGTCCCAACACACCTAATACAATGGCTAATTGTATAGGTGCACTAGTTCGGCGAAGAGATAGTAAAATGCAAGTGATATGGATGGTAAAAAGTGATTTTGTAATTCTGTAATAAAAATGGCAGCAAGCAAACAAGTGACAAAATTGACTAAAAACGATATATCAATGCTTGGAAACAAGGCCTAGGCGTCATACTTTCACTAGTGACTACTCTCAACATCATTAACATAAGTAAACACATGATAGTTCCCACAAAAACTCATGCATTATAGACGTTACTCGGAGATCATTCTTTCGTGGATCAATTAGGATGAGAATTGCGTAGGGCTATGAAAAGCACACCTTAAAGTTCTTATTCCACATCTATGGACACTTCATGCTATCACTATCCGCATCCAACTACAAACAAACACCACAACCTATTTCTTGAATAGTCTCTTTTTTCAATAACACACGCATCAAGAAACCTCATGATCTATTCAATCCAATAATAATAAAGAACAAACTCATAATGAAGATCCCTCTAAGCTTTTATCGTTAGAGTCACACACGGCATCCACACTGTCACCGAGATACCGTGATCACAACGGTGACTCCTGAACTTATATTAGATGACACCACTTGAGCAAAATCATATCCATTCACATAGGGAAACATCATGTATTCAACTATACTAATAAAGCTCATGATCACAACGAATATCACATCATGGGAGAGAGAGATAACCACATATCTACTTGTATAAGCCTCAACCCCGAGGGAGAGACTACTCATGCATGGTCATGGTGAGTAGGAGCTTGATGGAGAGGTGCAGCCCGGAGGGGAGATGGCGGCCGGCGGCGGCCCTTGGGGCAGCGGCCCTTGGCCGCCCTTCTTCCTTGGAGATGGTGCTAGTATGGAGGAGGGTCTCAACCTCACGACAGCTGCCTTGGAGGAGGAAAATTCGTGGTGCCATTTGACCTAGGTTTCCTCTCTTTATATAGATTCCCGAATTACCGTTATCAGATTTTTTGGGCTTCATTAAAACGGGGATATCTCGGCCGTACGGACTCGGATTGGGCCGAATTTTATGTCTAGATCGATTTGCGAAAAATTACTCATAACTTTCACGACCAAACTTTTTTGATATGATGTCGTCTTCGGGTTGGTACGGGGCCATCTTCGAAAATAGTTCTCAGACAGATTTCAGGAAAGTCTAATTCGACTCCAACAAGGTTTCCTTTTTGCACTTTTGTCAATATCCAAGTAATTCCTACACGTAAAAGTGTAAAACAAGAACATTGTGCACTTGTTCCACTATTAATAGGTTAGTACAATAAATCCATAAAATGATATAAAATATAATAAACACATGTGGCATTTAATATAAAACAAGCATGGAACATCAAAAATTATAGATACGTTTGACACGTATCACCTACTTCTATTATAATCTAGCTTATTGGTCGCTCACTGAAGTTGCTTCATTTGCGAATCTGAGTTGCTTCATTGTGTATCTGAGTTGCTTTATTATGTATCTGAGTTGCCTACTGGTGTTGTAAAGTGGCCTACTTTTATTATAAATCTAGCTTATTTGTTGCTCACTAAAGTTATTTCGTTTTCGTATCTGAGTTGCTTCGTTGTGCATTTGAGTTGTCTACCGGTGGTGTGAAGTTGCCTACTTTTATTATAAATCTAACTTATTCGTCGCTCACTAAAGTTGCTTATTTTCGTATCTGAGTTGCTTCGTTGTGCATCTGAGTTGTTTACTGGTGTTGTGAAATTGCCTGCTTTATTATAAATCTAGCTTATTTGTCGCTCACTAGAGTTGCTTCATTTGCGTACTTGACTTGCTTCGTTGTGATTCTGAATTTCCTACCGGTGTTATGAAGTTGCCTACTTTTATTATAAATCTAGCTTATTCGTCGCTCACTAAACTTGCTTCATTTACGAATCTGAGTTGCTTCATTGTGTATCTGAGTTGCCTACCGGTGTTGTGAAGTTGCCTACTTTTATTCTAAATCTAGCTTATTCGTCTCTCACTAAAGTTGCTTCATTTTCGTATCTGATTTGCTTTGTTGTGTATCTGAGTTGCCTACCGGTGTTATGAAGTTGTCTACTTGTATTATAAATCTTGCTTATTCGTCGCTCTCTAAAGTTGCTTCGTTATGCATCTGAGATATCTACCGATGCTGTGAAGTTGCCTACTTTTATTATAAATCTAATTTATTCGTCGCTCACTAAAGTTGCTTCATTTTCGTATCTGAGTTGCTTCGTTGTGCATCTGAGTTGTCTATTGGTATTGTGACGTTGCCTACTTTATTATAAATCTAGCTTATTTGTCGCTCACTAAAGTTGCTTCATTTGCGTATCTGACTTTCTTCATTGTGCATTTGAATTGCCTACCGGTGGTGTTATGAAGTTGCCTACTTTCAAAATTGTGCCGTTGCGCATCAGAGTTGCCCGTGAAAAAAGTTTATCAAAATACAAATAAGGGATCTTGTTTTAAAAAGTTCATCGTGAGAAATTTAATAGTGAAAAAGATATTAATTTCGACCATAGGTTAAAGAGTTATGAATTTTTTTAAAACCTGAAAAAAGAAAATAAATGCATATGGCCGGTGGAGCTGAGGAGCTCACGTGAGATTTTTTTGTGCTGTTCATGTCACCGAGCAGAGCATGCAGACTGGGAACCGATGGTCCTCTGCATGCAAACTGGGGACCAAAGCGATCTGTATGGGGCGTAAGAGAAATCAGCATGCTGCTTATGGTTTTTTTTAGCTAAGCCCGTGCTTGGGTCTATCGAGAGAATATCTAGTGATACAAATTGTTAGCTGATACAATGCATTCGAAGAATATGGGCCGTTCGATCTTGTACCTAGGGACGGGATTAGCCCACTTACCCCTTCATATCCCATGCTAGTCATTTTGCATCTAGCCCCTTCGAAGAACATGTTAATTCGGAAAATCATGTCAACAGTTCAACTTGGTGAAACTGCATGGTTGCCCCCATGCATGGTTTTGGTAATTAATGACAATCTCCATGGACTAATGTTTGCATTGAGCTATATTTATAGGTGTGTCCATTTGAGTTGCTTGATCTCCATTTGTTGGAGTCAAGGCTAAGGGAAGAAAAATATGTGTTGATCAAGGCTAAGTGCGTGTTGATCAACACTCAAGTCCCCGTGAAGATATGCTGAAGAGTGTGTCTCCCATAGTGGTGTATGGGGGAGCAACATGTGAATCTTCACCGAAGCGCAATCGAGGAAGGTGGTGCGTCTTGAGGAGATGAAGATCGTCTTCATCGACCTTAAGTGGATTAATGCGCAAGGCAAAGGTGTGATCTTGATAGGGTTTTTATTTTACCGGTCTCATGATGTTTAGTGAGAGACCGGGTTATAAGATAGTTTACCATACTATCAAAAGGGGCTCTCGACCGAATATCGTGATCGTATCATCGTAGAGAGCACAAACCTTTGCATCCATGCAACCATCTTTATTGGTTCTTATTTGTCTTTTATCATGGTGTGGTCTTGGTGCTTGTCATGCTTGTTATGACAAAGCCAAGGTCACCGAAAACGATTTTCACATGCGTCTTCTATTGCGTTTTCAGTATTGGAGATTTTGCCGGTTCATCCGTGCGGAAGATTTATCTCTTCCATTTATTTGCAAAATCTCCATTGCTTGTTTTCCATTTACAAAGGTTGCATCTGTCGTCTGAAAGTGCATGGTTGCTCCCATGCATGGTTTTGGTAATTAATGACAATCTCTATGGACTAATGTTTGCATTGAGCTATATATAGGTGTGTCCATTTGAGTTGCTTGATCGCCATTTGTTGGAATCAAGGTTAAGGGAAGAAGTTTACGGGTTGATCAAGGCTTCGTGCGGGTTGATCAAACTCTCAAGTCCAAGTGAATATATGCCGAAGAGATGCTTCTCCCATCTTGGTGTATGGGGGAGCAACAAGTGAATCTTCACCGAAGCGCGATCGAGAAAGGTGGTGCGTCTTGAGGAGTTGAAGATCGTCTTCATCAACCTCAAGTGGTTTAAGTGCAAGGCAAAGGTATGATCTTGATAGGGTTTCTATTTTACCGGTCTCATGTTGTTTAGTGAGAGACCGGGTTATAGGATAGATAACCGTACTATCAAGAGGGGATCTCGACCGAATATCGTGATCGTATCGCCGTAGAGAGCACAAACCTTTGCATCCATGCATTCATCTTTATTTGTTCTTATTTGTCTCTTATCGTGGTGTGGTCTTGGTGCTTGTCGTGCTTGTCATGACAAGGCTAAGGTCACCGAAAACGGTTTTCATATGCGTTCCCTATTGCGTTTTCGGTATTGGAGATTTTGCCGGTTTATCCATGCGGGAGATTTCTCTCTTCCATTTCTTTGCAAAATCTCCATTGCTTGTTTGCCATTTTCAAAGGTAGCATTTGTCGTCCTCTTTCCAACAAAATTGGTTTTACTTCATTCGGACGTCAATTGCAAAAGTTATAGAATTTCCGGTTTGCGAAAATGAGTCTTTAACTTTTCCCATTTGGTTTTATAATATTTTCTTGGACTATGATGTTTCTCTGCATAATCTTGTTGTGCTCGTTGTGATGATTCCAACGAGTCCAAGATTATCGAAAACGGAGTTCGTGGGTGAAAGTTATTGCATTTCCGATTTGCAAATGGGAGCTTTTACCTTTCCCCATTTATTTTTATAATATATTCTTGGACTATGATGTTTCTCTGCATATTCTTGTTGTGCTCGTTGTGAAGATTCCAACGGGTCCAAGATTATCAAAAACGGAGTTCGTATGCGAAAGTTATTGCGTTTTCGGTTCGGTCGATTTTTCAAAACAGAAAATCAAAAGAGAAAAAAAGGGGGCGAAGCAGCCGGCCAGGCCGGGCATATGGCCGACCCATGACCGGGGCCTCTCAGTATCTTGGCCGGCCATCATGGACGGGCCAGGCCAGCCATGGCCGGACCACCCGTTTTTCCCTATGTGACCATCCCGGCCATTCCCCCGGCCAGGCCCGCCCGATGGCCGGCCTTTCACGATTTTGCCTCCAACGGGCAGATTTCTGCCCTCCCTTTTAAGTGGTCTTCTTCCCCATTTGGTCTCTAACTTTTGGCCACCATTTGAGCTCTTCTTTCCTCCATTGTTGCCATCTCTCTTGAGCTTTAGCTCAATCCCTCCAATATTTCTTGCTACTTTTTGAGGGAAAAAGAGAGAGGAGGTTTAGATCCACGTTTCCACCGATCAATTTCTTCTCTAAGTGAGGGGAACTCTTTGGATCTAAATCTTGGGGTTGCTTTGTGTTCATCCCCTTTGTTTTTCCTCTCTTATTCCCCCCAAAGCATTTGTTGCTTGGTTGGAATTTGGGAGTGAAGGACTTGACCACTTTGTGTGTTCTTGCCTCTTGCATTTGTCGCATCGGGTTGCTCTCCCTACGGTGATATGTGAAGATCGACGTTGAGAAGCTTGTTACTCTTGGGTGCATTGTGTTCCCAAGAGTTTGTGCCTCTTGGGTGCATCATGCACCCTAGACGGTTTGGAGGTGCCACTAAGACTTCGAGTGTGAAGCTTCGGCACGATTTGGGAGCCCCTAATTGAGTTGTGGGTGTGTGCCCCAAGAGAAGTTGTAAAGGGCTCCGGAATCCGCCCCGAAGGATTCCGATAGTGGAAGGTGAACCAAACCCTTGGGTGCGGTTCATCGGAGAATAGGGTGAGGCCTTTGTGGCATCTTGAGTAGGCCTTTTGTGGCGAGCTCATACCCCTCCAACGACGTACTCCCTTAACAAGGAGGAACTCGGGAATACATCCTCGTCTCCGCGTGCCTCGGTTATCTCTATACCCGAGCTTTTACTTATGCAATTTACATTGTGATAGCCATCGTGCTTGAAGTCATATATATTGCTATCACCTTGTTGTTTTATTGCTTAGCATAAGTTGTCGGTGCACTTAGGCAAACCTAGTATATTAGGTTGTTGGCTTGTTAATTTAAACACATAGTTTTATTCCGCAATTATCAAGCGTAATTAGAAAAAGTTTTAATCTCCTATTCACCCTCCCCCCCTCTAGGCGACATCCGAGCATAGCTTGTTCTTTCAATTGGTATCAGAGCCTCGTCTCTCTTGTTTGGCTTTACCGCCTAGAGTAAAGATGTCGTTTAGAGGATTAGTGCATGATCAGATGTTTATATTCAATGGCACAAATTTTAGTGTTTGGAAAACTCATATGCTTAGTCACTTACGGATCTTGGATCCCAATATTGAGCGTATCTTAGATATAGGTTTTTCTCCTCCAAAGGATTACGAAAGTACGACTTTAGAGGATGAGAAAAACTTATATCTAGATGCTCTAGCTTCTAATGAGTTTTGCAAATTTGTGAGTGTTGTAGTTTTCGAGTCAATCATGCCTCTCCGGGATGCTCATGAGCTTTGGACCAAGCTTCAAGATAAATATGGAGTGTCCAACTCTATTGAGGATGATTTTTCTCCCTCCACCTCCGGCCGTGACGAGCCCTCGTCTTCATCTACTTCACCAAAATGTGGTAAGCCACAAACCAATGTGATGGTGAGTAGTGATAGGTTTTGCAATATTGATAGTGAGCTCTTCTTTGATGATCTTTTATCTCTATCTTGTTGCAATGCCTCATCTTTGGACCAAAACACACATAGCACTATAAATGTCATACATGCTAGTGTTGATAGTCCTTGCATATCATCCAAAAATTGCTTAGATAAATCTAATGATGATATGCTTGCTTTATCTTGTTCCAATGATAAAAATGCTTGTGTTCCCTCTAACCCTTGCATGAATATTAATGTAGAGGAAACCCAATTAATTGTGGAACAAGATTTGAACTTGAGTAGTTCAAAAATTAATTATTCTTCTTCATCCATCACTCATTGCCTTATGGCTAAATCTTCTTCTAGTGATGATAATAATAATAATGATAATAATGATGAAGGAGATGATGTGGAAAAAGTTAATGCTCTCCTTCATGGTAAAGCTCTAACGATTCTTAAGGCTCTTACAAATAATAAAATTGCTTGTGCTAACCTCCATGAAATTATGAGCACCCTTATTGAGCGCGGGGAAACTATTGAGGCTTTGGAAGCAAGCCTTGATGAAAAGGGTAAGATCGAAAGAGATGATGCTATGGAGAAAGCATCGTTAGAAGATGCTCTTGAGGAAGAGCAAGAGACTCATGCTTCTCTAGAGGAGAAACTAGAATCTATCGAGGAGTCTCATAATGATATAATTGCTAAAATAATTAAAGAACGTGACCATGCTCATGCTAAATATAAAGTCACGAAAAATGAAAATGCTAGATTAAATGATGAGCTTGCCAAGTTATCTTCTTCTATTCCTAAAGTTAATGATGCTTGTGCTACTAACTCCACTTCTTGTGAAGCATCTATTATGAAGGAGAATGTTGAGCTAAGGGCTCAACTTAAGTTGCTAACTAGCAAGTATGAGAAGTTGGAAGCAAGTCATGAAAAGCTATCTAGCTCTAATGATAATCTTCTAGCATCCTATGGGAAGTTGGAAGAAAATCATGAAAAGCTATCTAGCTCTAATGATGAACTTCTAGCATCCTATGCTTGTCTTAAGTTAGCTCATGAGGCCATCACTACAAAGGTAACATCAAGTGAGCCTCATGTGGATATTAGCACAACTTTAATTAATAATGCTATATTGCCATGTGCTAGTCCTAGTAGTTCATCCACTAAGAATGTTGGTACATCATGTGATGAATTACTTGCTTTGCCTTGTTGCTCTAACAATGATGCATCTATCTCCTCTAGTACTTGTGTTGTCACTAACCGTGTAGAGAAGAGAGGCGAGCTCAAGGCCCAAGCCACTTCTTTGAAGAAAGGCTTGGAAAAGCGTCATGAGGGGAAGAGTGCACTTGACAACATGTTGAGTGTGCAACAATCCCCAAATGACAAGAGTGGACTTGGATTCAACTCCAACAACAAGTCCAAGTCCAACAAGAAGGGCCAAGTTCAAGTCAAGAATCCGGCCACGATCACTTGCTTCAAGTGCAAGGTTGAAGGGCACCACGTTCGGGATTGCCCAATGAAGAAGAAGCCTCTTAGTGAGAAGCAACTAGGGAAGCAGCCTCTTGCTCAATCTCGTGGTGCACCACGAGTTGGACAAAGACCACCTCCCAAGAAGACTCAAGTTATTGCTCCTCAAGTTGGGGAGCCCATTAAGAATAAGAAGAGTCGGTGTTGCTATCTTTTCCGTGGCAAAGATCATTTTGCTTCTTCATGCACTAACGGTACCTCATCCAACCCTATCATAATTGATGATGATTATTCTCTTGGGAAGGATAGAAGTGGCAATGTGTTTGTCAAATATGTGGGAGCTCAAAGTGGTGTCAAGAAAAGCACCATTTGGGTTTCCAAGCCTATTGTGACTAACCTCTTAGGACCCAACTTGGTTGGGGACCAACAAGCTTCAACTTGATCAATAGGTGATGGTGGAGGATATTGGTGACTTGGCTATTATTTGAAGAATTAAGGGATCTTCATGGTTTTATCTCTCAAGACAAGTCAATTGGATTACCACATACCAATCTCATATCCAATGCTTCCTCCTTGTGGTAACATGTATTTAATTCACATATTCATTGAAAGTTGCTTGCTCCCTTGGATGTGTTAGTTTTGTTCATAGCATGTGCTTGTATATGATATGCTACTTTCCTACTTGTCTTGTTATTCAAGGTTGTGTATGATAGTTGTATATCATGTATGTGTAATTTGTGTGTTGAGCTTTATTGAATCTTGTGTGGATTTCATTTGGCTCTTTGAGATATTAATGGACTATCCCATTTTGGGGGAGTGATGTGCTTTGTGCACCTCACAAACCTAAAAATGTGTGTACATGAGGCACACCACCTAGTATTGATATTTCATATTATCTAGCTTCTATGTGGTATGTCATATTCATGAGAAATTCAAATTCTACAATGTCCATTAATTTCTCTAGTTGGTTTTATTTGTCTCTTGTTTAAAAATAAAATGCTTTATCACATTATGGGGGAGTAATAAGCTATGTGCATATTACAATCTCATAAAAATGTGAACATTTGAGGTTTGCCACTTAGAGTTGATATTGTAAATTATCTTATTCCTATGTGGCATGTTTGCTCGAACAAGTTCCAAATTTTCTCGTGGTTATCTTTTGGCTCTTGTTTGCGTGAGTTTGCTTGGGGTGGTTTTTCTCGAATATCCATTTCCATATATTAGTTGAGAAACCATTTGTTTCACCTTATTTTAACCATGGCTTGGCCGGTTGGTTCGAATAGTTGAAACTACCAACAAACCTTTTTCGATATAAAACGCCATATTTCTCATTTCTTACGTTTTAATTCTTATCTCTTGCCATATGCTTATTTGTTGTGAAGTTGGTCTTGAACATCATTCCTATATACCACCGAGAAATGTCTTCATATACTCCTTGTCCATGACAAGTGATTCTAGTAATTGTGGTGGATTTTGTAGATCATCTTCACATTGGCTCTTGCTTTAAATTGCCCTATTTATTGCCCTATTTGCCTCTTGCAAGGATCCTATTTTTTCAATCGGTAGTGTTTAGTGTTATAGATAAAATATGGAGAGTAATGATCCCTTGTGTGTGCATTTTGTATTCAAAAGCAAATATCTAAGATAATGCATTAATCTTAATCTTGGGGGAGCATTCCTTTTTATTTAGAACACTATTCTATCTATCAATATTTGATCTTTTCAATTGGCATTTGATTTCTTATCTTATGTCTTGGTACCTTCAATTGGTATTAATTGGAATTTAATATCTCCTTCATAGATATTTGTTTCAATTGATATTTATTGTGGGAGTTTTGATACCTTATTGCTTTATTTTACTTTACTTGATTTCGGTCAAGTATCTTCCTCTTCTTGGTATCTTTTCTCCTAGTTGATATTTTTTGTTTTAATTGGTATCTTATCTTCAATTGGTGTCTTATCGATCATTTGTTGTGTTGATTTCATTCCTTTTGATATCACACTTCATGTGTTGATGTGTTTTGGAATCAATCATTTGTTGATTTGATTTTGCCTCAATCATGTGTTGATTTGGATTTTGATATAATTTGGACAACCTTTTGGGTCACACTTTGTTGTGCTCTCTTCTTGGTTTACTTGGTGTTTTTGTCCAAATTGTATCTCGCTTGGTTCTCGTAAGCCTATGCATGCATATTTACTAGTATATGTATTTTATGGCATGCTAGTCTTTCTTGATCCAATATATAGGGTATACTCCATCGAATCCTAAATAGGCTAAGATGTGCATGAAATTCAATTTCATATCTATATGCACATATTTATGTGGAGTGTTTCCTATATATTGTAGTTGATCTAACAACTATGGAACCCAATGAGTTTGGGAACCATTTTGTACTCTAATTTTGTTTTAGGTACAATTGAGATGCATTGGAAGGCTTGCCTCATTCATAAGGAAGGTGTTCTCACCGTGTGATTGTCGGAGTCAAGCTTTGATGTCAAACCAACTCTCATCATATTCATCACCAATGTCATCTCGGTAACAAGTATCTATCTCATGCATGCTTTTCTAGTTTCAACCTTGTGTAGGTTGCCTCTTGGCATGAAATCCTTTATGTGCAATTGTTGTGGTTTTGGCTTTTTCCTTCACTTAATATATCTTTGTGATATGTGTGATGAATTTGCAAAAACCTTTTCTTCAATTGATATTATTTGTTTGTGATACTTGTTGCCTATCTCAAAGCATCTTCACTATCTCTTGTTCCCTTAGTGATATGTGTGATGCATTTGATATATTTGAAGTTCATTTATATACAATGAGATAAATTTGAGCTATGTGCTATGCTTTTAAGCAACAATCTCATTTATATATTTATGACTTCCTTTTGGATACCTTGTTCTCTTTTTCCCGAACCATTTCATATGTGCAAGTTTCTTTGTGGATGTATATCGTCAATGATTTGTCTACTTAGAAACCTATACATATGAGAGAGGTCACCTTTTAGTTGGTATCCTATTTCTTTCGAGCCACCTTGTTTTCATCTATAATTCTTTGGTGGCTCCAATTTTGTCTCATGAGTGCTTGTCTTATTGTTTATTGGTATCTTTGCACACTCATGTTTTTCTTGAAGATCTTTGACTTCATGCCTACCATGGTGAGCATGTTGTTTTTTCACTTGACTAAATGCTCTCACTAGCTTTTGGCATTTTCAATTGGTTTTAGTTTCCAATTGGTATCCCTAAGCTTGTGAACATACCTTTTTAAAGATCTTCGGTTTTATCTCGGTTGGGCCTATCTTATGATGAATTTTTGAAAATTGGTATCTCCGTATGGCTCAACCACATCTTTGGTGCATGTGCTATGATTTGCTTTTGCAATATGCACTCTTGCACTGGTTGAGTGTTCTCGACGATTTTGGGGGAGCAAGGATGCCATATTTGTGCACTACTCAATAGTGCATGAACATTGGGGAGCTTCTCCGGTTTTATTTAGAACTCTCGCTTTGGATCTTTTCGATTGCTTTTCTCCTTTGTGGAGATGTTTAAAATGTTTTCATCCTTTTGCAATCTTTTGATCCTCAATATAGTTTGATTTCCTCTAATTATTCGTTAAAAGGGATTGTGAGGAACTCATATTATATTGGCTCTCTAAATTTTTCTTCCCATTTCGGCAATCGATGCCAATGGGGGAGAAGTTTAGAGGGTTTAAGGGAATTTGGGTTTTATGCTTTTGTTGCATTTGCCATGCATGCGCTTGCATCCTTGCTCGTTTGTCTTGTAAGGATGCTCTATTCGTTATATAAACCCTCTTAAAAAGGGATTGTCATCAATTACCAAAATGGGGGAGATTGAAAGTGCATGGTTGCCCCCATGCATGGTTTTGGTAATTAATGACAATCTCTATGGACTAATGTTTGCATTGAGCTATATTTATAGGTGTGTCCATTTGAGTTGCTTGATCTCCATTTGTTGGAATCAAGGTTAAGGGAAGAAGTTTACGGGTTGATCAACTCTCAAGTCCAAGTGAAGATATGCCGAAGAGATGCTTCTCCCATCTTGGTGTATGGGGGAGCAACATGTGAATCTTCACCGAAGCGCGATCGAGGAAGGTGGTGCGTCTTGAGGAGTTGAAGATCGTCTTCATCGACCTCAAGTGGTTTAAGCGCAAGGCAAAGGTATGATCTTGATAGGGTTTCTATTTTACCGGTCTCATGTTGTTTAGTGAGAGACCGGGTTATAGGATAGATAACCGTACTATCAAGAGGGGCTCTCGACCGAATATCGTGATCGTATTGCCGTAGAGAGCACAAACCTTTGCATCCATGCATTCATATTTATTGGTTCTTATTTGTCTCTTATCGTGGTGTGGTGTTTGTGCTTGTCGTGCTTGTCATGACAAGGCTAAGGTCACCGAAAACGGTTTTCATATGCGTACCCTATTGCGTTTTCGGTATTGGAGATTTTGCCGGTTTATCCGTGCGGGAGATTTCTCTCTTCCATTTCTTTGAAAATCTCATTTGCTTGTTTGCCATTTTCAAAGGTAACATTTGTCGTCCTCTTTCCAACAAAATTGGTTTTACTTCATTCGGACGTCAATTGCAAAAGTTATAGAATTTCCGGTTTGCGAAAATGAGTTTTTAACTTTTCCCATTTGGTTTTATAATATTTTCTTGGATTATGATGTTTCTCTGCATAATCTTGTTGTGCTCGTTGTGACGATTCCAACGAGTCCAAGATTATCGAAAACGGAGTTCGTGGGTGAAAGTTATTGCATTTCCGATTTGCAAATGGGAGCTTTTACCTTTCCCCATTTATTTTTATAATATATTCTTGGACTATGATGTTTCTCTGCATATTCTTGTTGTGCTCATTGTGACGATTCCAACGAGTCCAAGAATATCGAAAACGGAGTTCGTATGCGAAAGTTATTGCGTTTTCGGTTCGGTCGATTTTTCAAAACAGAAAATCAAAAGAGAAAAAAAGGGGGCGAAGCAGCCGGCCAGGCCGGGCATATGGCCGGCCCATGACCGGGGCCTCTCAGTATCCTGGCCGGCCATCATGGCCGGGCCAGGCCAGCCATGGCCGGCCCACCCGTTTTTCCCTATGTGGCCTTCCCGGCCATTCCCCCGGCCAGGCCGGCCCGATGGCCGGCCTTTCACGATTTTGCCTCCAACGGGCAGATTTCTGCCCTCCCTTTTAAGTGGTCTTCTTCCCCATTTGGTCTCTAACTTTTGGCCACCATTTGAGCTCTTCTTTCCTCCATTGTTGCCATCTCTCTTGAGCTTTAGATCTCTCAATCCCTCCAATATTTCTTGCTACTTTTTGAGGGAAAAAGAGAGAGGAGGTTTAGATCCACGTTTCTACCGATCAATTTCTTCTCTAAGTGAGGGGAACTCTTTGGATCTAAATCTTGGGGTTGCTTTGTGTTCATCCCCTTTGTTTTTCCTCTCTTATTCCCCCCAAAGCATTTATTGCTTGGTTGGAATTTGGGAGTGAAGGACTTGACCACTTTGTGTGTTCTTGCCTCTTGCATTTATTGCATCGGGTTGCTCTCCCTACGGTGATACGTGAAGATCGACGTTGAGAAGCTTGTTACTCTTGGGTGCATTGTGTTCCCAAGAGCTTGTGCCTCTTGGGTGCATCGTGTACCCTAGACGGTTTGGAGGTGCCGCGAAGACTTCGAGTTGTGAAGCTTCGGCATGATTTGGGAGCCCCCAATTGAGTTGTGGGTGTGTGCCCCAAGAGAAGTTGTAAAGGGCTCCGGAATCCGCCCCAAAGGATTCCGATAGTGGAAGGTGAACCAAACCTTTGGGTGCGGTTCATCGGAGAATAGGGTGAGGCCTTTGTGACATCTTGAGTAGGCCTTTTGTGGCGAGCTCACACCCCTCCAACGAGACGTACTCCCTTAACAAGGAGGAACTCGGGAATACATCCTCGTCTCCGCGTGCCTCGGTTATCTCTATACCCGAGCTTTTACTTATGCAATTTACATTGTGATAGCCGTCGTGCTTGAAGTCATATATATTGCTATCACCTTGTTGTTTTATTGCTTAGCATAAGTTGTCGGTGCACTTAGGCAAACCTAGTATATTAGGTTGTTGGCTTGTTAATTTAAACACATAGTTTTATTCCGCAATTATCAAGCCCCTAATTAGAAAAAGTTTTAATCGCCTATTCACCCCCCCTCTAGGCGACATCCGGGCATAGCTTGTTCTTTCATCGTCCTCTTTCCAACAAAATTGGTTTCATGTCATTTGGACTTCATTTGCAAAAGATCTTTTTTTCCGGTTTGCGAAAAAGAGTTTTTATCTTTCCCCATTTGGTTTTATTTTATCTTGTTGGACTATGATGTTTCTCTGCATAATCTTGTTTTGCTCATTGTGACGATTCCAACGAGTCCAAAATTATCGAAAACGGAGTCCATTTGCAAAAGTTATGGGGCTTTGGATTTGCTGTTTGGATCTGGCCCGGAGTGTGTCCGGAGTCTCCGGCCCTCTGGACCAGATTCTCCGGTCTCCTGTTTTTTCGCTGCCGGATTGTTTTTGTGTGGTGCGCTACTGGACTCTGTCCGGAGGTTCACCGGAGATGGTCCGGAGTCTCCGGCCCTGGCCAGAGTCTCCGGCCCACAGGACCCGGAATCTCCGGCCCTCCCATTTTGACCCAAGTGTAGTGCGCCTTTGTTGCCCGTCCGGAAGCTGTCTGGAGGCAGGCCGGATTCTCCGGCCCAGGCCGGAGTCTCCGGTGCTCTTAGACCGGAGTCTCCGTTCTAAGTGACCTCAAATGGCTAGTTTTTCAGGGGACCTTTAACCTGAGGTTTTCCAAGATCAACAATGGAGTCCATTTGACCTGAGGTTTTGAGCTGCATGTTTTTCACTCTCTCTCCCTCCATTGTTGATCTTGGAAAACCTTGCCCTCTCCAAATCCCTCCAATGATTCTTGCCCATCTTTTGGGAAACAAGAGAGGAGACCTAGATCTACGTTTCCACCAATCAATTTCTCCTCTAAGTGAGACGAACCTAGTGGATCTAGTTCTTGGAGTTCTTTTGTGGTTCTCCCCCTTTGTTCTTCCTCTCTTATTCCCCCCCAAAGCATTTGTTGCTTGGTTGGAATTTGAGAGTGAAGGACTTGAGCACTTTGTGTGTTCTTGCCTCTTGCATTGGTTGCATCGGGTTGCTCTCTCCACGGTGATATGTGAAGATCGAAGTTGAGAAGCTTGTTACTCTTGGGTGCTTTGTGTTCCCAAGAGCTTGTGCCTCTTGGGTACATTGTGTACCCTAGACGGTTGGAGGTGCCGCGAAGACTTCGAGTTGTGAAGCTTCGGCATGATTTGGGAGCCCCCAATTGAGTTGTGGGTGTGTGCCCCAAGAAAAGTTGTAAAGGCTCCGGATTCCGGCTCGAAGGATTCCGATAGTGGAAGGTGAACCAAACCCTTGGGCGCGGTTCATCGAAGAATTGGGTGAGGCCTTTGTGGCATCTTGAGTAGGCCTTTTGTGGCGAGCTCACACCTCTCCAACGAGACGTACTCACTTAACAAGGAGGAACTTGGGAATACATCCTCGTCTCCGCGTGCCTCGGTTATTTCTATACCCGAGCTTTTACTTATGCAATTTACATTGTGATAGCCTTCGTGCTTAAAGTTTATATCTTGCTATCACCTTGTTTCTTGCCTTGTTTAGCATAGGTTGTTGGTGCACATAGGTGAGCCTAGTAATTAGGTTGTTGGCTTGTTAATTTAAACACATAGTTTTATTCCGCATTTTTCAAGCCCCTAAATAGAAAAAGTGTAAATCGCCTATTCACCCCCCCCCTCTCTAGGCGATATCCGGGACATCGTTTGTTCTTTCACTTGGTCTATCCATTTGAGTTCCAGGTGTTTGCTCGTAAAAACAACAGCATACCAGGATTTGCTAAAAGCTGCTTGAAATCCCATGTTTGACTTGGTTCTTAACATGTTTTTTAATGCATTGAAGTCCAAGAACTAAAATCTCCTTCAAATCCTCTGTTTGACTTGGTTCTTAAGCCAAGACCAGCAAATCTTTTATCTATTGTGTAGTTTTATAAACAAGCAGAATATCATGGAATACTAACATTTATTAATCTCGTTGAGTACAGTGGAACATCAACACCACAGACTATCCGCAAGAACATCAAATTGCTTGTAAGTTCAGAATAATAACTAAATATAATACACCTAATATGGATCATCTCATTCCACTCCATCCACATCCAAAGGCAACGACAAACCTACTTTTTGAAACAATCATATTTTTGAAACAAGCCATCATAATCAGAAAATTACAAGGCACCTATTTTATAGTTCCAAGTTACAATGGTTCAAATTAAAAGCGCACTTATTACGTGTTTTACTCTACTTTAATATGCAACTTAGAAATATAGCTAGAACTCTCATGTTAATAAGAGAAGAAAAAATGCAAGGAATATAATTTGTAGTTACAAGTAATGGCTCAGATTAGAAGGAGATTTATACTCGTTTCTATCTAAGATGCATGCAATAAGAAGATTTATATCATATTGAAAAGGACAGAAAACTTCATGTATGCATATGCTACTATAATTTAATGTTACACGACTAAAAGACATTTATTATATTCACACCCATCATGTTCAAATGCTTTTTTTAACCGAAGGTTGTAGCCAGCTTTATAAATAAAGCAACATATTCAAATGTTGAACATGTTTTATACTAATCTGCCCAATTCTATCTATAATTTTAGAAGAACTTAATTATTTCATGTAGAAGTATTTAAAACCCATTCTAAAGCATGTTTTCTGCAATTTTCTTATATTTTCAGAATCATTAATTATTTATTTTTTACTTGATTAACAAAGGCACAAGACTCTGTGCTCGGGCAAGGCTCTGCTCGGGCTGCATCTGTGCTTCTGTACTCTAGGTACCCAAGCTAACCCTAGAACTCCATTTTCTTTCTTTTAGAACAGGAACATGTAGAGGACAACGACGTGATTCTTTTCTTAATATAAAATAAACCAGGGTGTCTTTTGCGTGTTGGGCATCTAGGCGCGCGAGCCTCACTCCGGTCTGGTGAAGGGGTCGTTGCATAGAAAACAAAAAATTTCCTACGTAACAAGCGGAAGAAACCCCACGATCTAGATCTATTAGACGCAAGTAGCAAAGTGGAGATCCAATCTCTTACCCTCGAAGATCGAGCAAACGTTTTGTCAGTGCAGGGGTTGGCTAGTCGATCCCCGCAACTAGACTCGTCTAGTCGCAAGGAGATGTATTATCCACGCGATCCAATCCAATGAAACACCGCACGAGCAGCGCCTCCGTGGTATCCACACGTACGGCTCGATGTAGACTCCACCTTCTTGACCCCGCAAGCAAGGAGGGAGTGGCTAGATGGATCTCAGCAGCATGACGGTCTGGTGGTGTTGACGGTGGAGTTCTCTGTCTGATAGGGCTTCGCCAAGCCGTGCATGAGGGAGAGGAGGAGCAGATGGCGTGGCAGCCCTGCGGGAGGGGTGGCGCGGCAAGGGTGGAGGTGGAGGAGGGGTGCGGCTAGGGCTTGGGGCGGCAAGGGCTTGATCACCTTGTGCTGCACCCCCTCCTCTCCATATATATGTGGCGGCTAGGGTTAGGGCCGGCCAGCTGCCTTGGCCCCCAAGCCGAGTCCCTTAGGGATTCGGCCTGGGCCTTCCTTTGGCCTGGCCGGCTGCCCTTGGTGGGCTGCCTGGTTGGTGCGGCCAGCCCATCTTGCTGCTGCACCACCACTTTGCCCCATGTGGGTCCACACCCAGGTGGGCCCCACTTCTAGACCCTTCTAGAACCTTCCAGAAAATTCCGGTACCCTGCCGGAAAATCCCGGAACCTTTCCGACACCTCCGGAAACCACTTTCCTTATATGAATCTTATTCTCCGGACTCTTCCAGATCTCCTCGTGTCGTCTAGGATCTCATCCGAGACTCCGAATCACCATTCGTTCATACCATCAAATATCTCATCGCAAACCCTAGCTACATCGGAGCGTTAAGTGTGTGACCCTACGGGTTCGAGAACATGTAGACATGATCCGATCAATAATCAATAGCGGGACCGGGATGCCCATATTGACTCCTACATATTCAACGAAGTTCTTTATCGATTGAACCACGATGCCGGAGATTCTTAATCTCGTATACGATTCCCTTTGTCTCATGATATTTAATTTGCCCGAGACTTGATCGTCGATATCTCCATATCTAGTTCCATCTCGTTACCTGGCAAGTTCTCTTTACTCGACCATAATATAGGATCTCCGTGATTACCACTTAATCACATGTTTGCAAACTTTATGATACTATATTACCCAGAAGGCCTGGAGATATCTTCTCCGTCACATGGAGGGACAAATCCCACTCTTGATACATGTCACCCAACAACTTACCATCGGAGATACCTGAAAGCCATCTTTATAATCACCCAGTCACGAAGCAACGTTTGATGTCCCCAAAGTAATCCTCCGGTAAACGGGAGTGACATAATCTCATGGTCTAAGGAAACTATATTTGGCATATACTAAAAGGGTTGACAATGAAACTGTGTGACACGGTCAATTGCAACTCTTTATTATTGGGTCTTGTCCATCACATCATTCTCCTAATGATTGACTCCGTTATCAAGCGACTGTAACAAGTCCATGGTTAGGAAACTCTAACCATCTCTTGACTAATGAACTAGTCCGGTAGAGGCTTACTAGGGACACATGTTTGTTTATATTCCACACATGTATTATGTTTCCGGTTAATACAATTATAGCATGGATAATAAACTATTATCATAAATATGAATATGCTAATAAACCATTTTATTATTGCCTCTAGGGCCTATTCCCAACAGTCTCCCACTTGCACTAGAGTCAATAATCTAGTTTACATTTTCTCGATCCAACACCCATGGAGTCTCAGTGCTGATCATGTTTGCTCGTGGAAAAGGTTCTGTCCGTGTTCTGTACTATACATTTCTTTATGTTCTTTGCAAAACGTCAATGTCACCTACTTTGACATTACTTTATCATCACATGATAAACCTCATCATCATATGACGAATATAATATATTTGGTTAAGAGTGATACTTTTGTTTCCCTTTTATGCCCACATGTCGTATGATCAGTCAAAAGAACTTTTTCATAGCATGTGCACCTGGAACTCACTCAATCTTGAAACAAAATTTCTCAAACCAAAATATTATATCTTTTAATCCTTGAATTAATCATATACTCCTATATGTTGTAGACTCAACAAATCGACAGTGCAATACAAGTCACTTCGATATCTTCGATCACACTTTCGCTGCGCTTCTTCCTTCATGAGATCTCTATCTAGTTTGGTGTCATGACTTCAACCAAGTCTACCATTCTCTAGATTCAATTATCTAATCTCCATGTTGAAATAACTCCTCATTCCTAACACGTTCTTCTAACCAAGAACTTGGGTCACATTTCGTCAAATACAAAATTATGGTTCTTGTATGTTTAGACCTATGAACAATTCATAGCGAATATTAACATACTAGATTCGAACGGCGCGGCTTGCCGCGCGGCATTTTTTGGTTCTTTGAATTTTTTGCCCGTGGTTTTCATATTGTATACAGATTATTAAGGAGTTGGTTAATATCCTAATGTATAAGCTAAACAAAATGGTAATATCATAGTCATGCGGATATGTTTAACATATCTGGATCAAGCACAGATATCACAACGTTATTTACATAAAGAAAAGTAGGGCACATCTCTAAGTTCAAATGAAAACAACAATTACGACATCGCATGATCAGAAGCGTAAGAAACAGGAAATACAGAGCAGTGGTGAAACACAGTGATCCGTATAAAATGTATTGGAGCTGAGATTATTAAAGTGAAAGAAAGAACAAAACTCAATTAATTGAAACTCGTTTTCTGGATATGGTGGAGTTAAAGTAAGCGTATCGTATCCGTAAAAATGTTATATGAGTAATATGATAGAGGGGGAGGGGTTATTTAGATAGTAAATATGGTAAGTGAGTAGTCCCAGCATCTTGCTCATTTGATAGAAGGCCCAGAGAAATAATTTGGGTATTGCAATGGGAGAACTGAAGCATCTTGTATTGAAATGCTTATAACAAAGTAGTTCTAGACAGGTACCCAGACATGATTCTCAAGATTGTGAACCACAATTTTCATTAGCTTACCATTTAGTTCACAATGTACACATATGATCCTATGTCTACCACCAACATCACACGGCAAATAATTTACTCGGTGAAAACAGCTAACAGAAACACATATCAAGGTTTAGGATCAGGTTATACCCACTAACATGCTGCTTGTTTTAGCACTAAAAAATAACCAAACATAGATTATATAGAAACCAAATCACCATATTCTATAACGCACTAAATTACCATGTTACATAAGAGATAGAATATTTAGCTACTCCGGGAACAAATAAAAAAGGCTGAAAGTGAAGACCTCTCAAGTTCACAGTGAAATAAATAAAGTATGATAGAATCTGAGAAAAGCGTAGATATGCATATATACATATATATTATTTCCTGAATCTCGAGCAGGGGGAGAAAAGCAACTGCTGGCTGCAATTGGAACATCAATATTCATTAACTTCAGTGTGGCCACGTTCAATGCATCCATAATAGTTCTTTCACGGCCATCCTACAAAAAAGGAAAATGAGGTCAAAATCAAACCAGTAGCCTAAGTACACTTCTTTCACCTTAACAAATTGTAATCAAGAATTTTCAGAATGCAAGCAACGATTAAAAGAAACAATATCTATTCAACGCTAAAATCCAACGCTAATAGTTTGTATGGATTTAACCATGCATCCATTCAATCAAGCATTATTTTAACCTAGAAAAGCTACGTACGTGCAATAAAGCTAAATGTAGAAGAAATTACAATATCCAAACACTATGTACATCTAATAATAATATCATGGACATTGAATTCGCTTAGAAGACACAATAATTTCCTTGGAAAAAATTAGACCGAGCAAAAGGCTTGATATGCATGGCATTATTCAACTCACCATCACAAGGGAGGATCACATTAACTATTTCCATAATACACCCTTTCAAGGTCAGGAAAACAACACCTTCGAAAGATAAAGAGGCAACAATAATCGATGGTGTGCTGCCTAAGCCAGTATACTTTCAATCACATAGACCTACAAAAAACATTTGCTAATTTCATCAACCCAAGCTCATAGAAAAAGGAGATGTGGATATGGAATAAAAATTGCAAAAAATCTAACATTGTCAATTGATAAGACAGTTACTATCCCATGAAGGAATATAATCTATATAACAGGTTAATAGCACCTGCTATGAGATGGATGTTAATAATATCAGTAACATAGCCTCAACATGGAGATGGCAGAGTTGATTACAAAGGCTGAACAAAAACATCGAAAAAGGTACATAAGAGGGTTTATTAGGTCCATAAGCATAAGAGAGCAATATATATACTAATAGAGAGGTAGACGCATATACAGTGAACGAACAGGCCAAAGCATAGTCGATTGCACTATAAATTATCACCATGGACCAGAGCATGTTGATTGCACTATAAAAGTATAAAACAGTAGAGTTTGCTAGTTGAAGTCGATGCATATAAAGTATCATGGAGACCAGGTCACTCACCATCTTTGTCAACTCCTGATTCTCTCACTCAGGTCCATAGCAACATAGTGTTTGCTGGTTGAAGAGGAAGACCGAATATTCAGTTACAAAATTGCAGTGCACAGATCAGTCGTTGCTACTTCCCTCTCTTCCTCCCCTACTGCCACAGCAACTCCAGCACCACCGGGAGGAGCTGTTCGTACCAGCCCGGCGTAGCTACAACCGCAGCTAGTCCCAATCCCCGCCGCTGCCGGAGAAGGAGATCAATTAGATGTTCTTAATCAAGATTTTAGCCTAGCTTATTCCTCTTCTTTTCTTTCTCATATAATTCACACATAAACTTTAGAGAATTCATAGTCAAATGAAAGAATTGAGAAATCAACATTTCAACACAGCAACTAATACCTCTGTACTATAAGTTGAACCCCTTCTCAACATCTTTTAAAATTCAATTGATATTAAATAGCTTACAAAGCCGTGCGTTTATAATCCTATCAGGTGCTTACATCATACACTTAACAAATCTGAAGCTGACATTACAGTTTAAAAGTTATACATGAAAGATTAGATGTTCTTCATCAAGATTTTAGCATAGCTTATTCCTGTTTTTTTTCTCACATATATATGCACACATAAACTTTAGAGAATTCTTAGTCAAATAAAATATTGAGAAATCAACATTAAGCAAGATGCAAATAGAGTATAACCTCTTATTGTGGTTCCAGGTCGCTGCACATGGACCATCCGACCTCCTTCATGAAAGGAATAAGCGTTACATTAGTTGAGAAAGAAAATAGATTTAAATACACACCTATAGTTGTTCCGACTAAAATGAAGATGAAGAAATGAAAGAAGAGCGGAAGCTCACCTGTGGAGCCTGGAGGAACCACTTTCTCTGCAGCTGTCAACATGTTGCGACCACTTCTGTCTCACACAGTCGCGCTGCGTCCTCGGATGGGTATGAACTATGAAGAAGGGGCAGAGGAGGACGGTGACGACATTGTTCTGATCTGATGGCAAGGAGAATGGAGCAGATGACTGTGACGGCAAGCCGGCGAGGTGACGGCAAGCCGGCGAGGCGACGGCAAGGCGACGTTGCCTGGATATGAGGGAAGGCTTAGAAGTGAATCATATGGTATGGAAGTCAAATACATAATGTAATTAGTTGACAGCAAGAGAAATACTTGTAATTCTTATCATGAAAGGGCTTCGGGCAGCAGTCTTCCCCCCTGCGCATTTTATCAAACAGATGGCATGCACACAAATGTCTCAGAAAAAGTGTGACAGGAATCAGTGCCTAAATTAGAACAGTGGAGAATAGAAGGCAATCTTGACCAATTGATGGATGCTCTCGGAGCTTGAGCCGTACGCCATGGCCGTTGTTGCTGTCGGCGCAGTTCCGCATGCGCCTCCTCGCAAAGTACCATGTGGGAGGGAACTGCAAAGGTGAAGGGGAGAGATGAGCGACCAGCAGTTCTGGATAAGAACAAATCCATCCGCAAAAATCCTAATAAAGAGGAAGAGATTGTACAAAATGAGAAATTGGTATTATCAATTAGCAATGTTGACACTCTATAAATTCCAGCAACCACACTACTTCAATCAGTCTTGACCAATAAAAAATGAGCTCATTTTTTGTCAGCTTCATAAATTGAGATGTGGTATAAAAAGATCCTCCAACTCGAAAGCAACAGATAAAACAGGGTTATAGCATACATAACTATTAACTACGTGATCTTATTGTCTACAAAAAATCAAAGGTAGCATAGAATAAAATGATACCCACCATCTCATCATGCTCACAGTTCATCCACAAAGAGTCTTTTCTAATTACTACACTGGAATGGATGCACATACTGGTGGTCAGACAAGTTGGTTCCATGCTTGCTCTATAGCTTGTATAGATGATAATTTGACATGCTACTGCCATATGAAGGAACCAGTGGAAATCGAACTATGTGTAAATGATCTTCTATCTATTCACTAATGGCCAACATTTTGTAAGGAACGCTAATAATTCTGAAATACAATTAACATCAAGCTCTCCAACTAATAGACGGAAAGGAAATAGCACGTTCAGGTTGCACGCCATGAGCAAGTGAATGCGTCCAACAATTATACAAAGGACACCATAAGAGAGAAGGGAAATACGATCATACCAGACAGAGGAACACGTGGATCCGGCGACCAAGATCAGCAATTGTAGAGATCCTGCGACCCACAATCCCATAGAGAAGGAAGTGAGGCAGCAAAACCAATCTGTAATAACTGACGAATATTTTTGTCTGTCCTTGAGAGCACTGTTTGGTCTTCACCTATCTCTGTCTCTCCAGGGATTCTTACCCCCTCTTTGCCCTCTCCATGTAGTACCTCTCTTTCCTCCCTCCCATGGCGAAGCAACCTGACCTGCAGTAGAGTAGAAATGTCGTCAAGGAGGGAGCGAGCAAGGCAGTAGGTGCGAGGAACCGAACCACGGAGCAAAGATCTGCAAATTATTAGCAGAGAAGAAACCGAAATAAGCAGAAATGCTAACCAGATTGAATCACCAAATTGGCCGGGATAGAAGGACAACCAAATCAAGGGGAAAACCGAATTTATGCAGGGGGAGTGGATCACCTGATGGTACGGAGTGACTGCATCGACCAAGGCTGAATGTCGTTGTGAAGAACTAACTTCCGCCGCCAAGAGGTCGCGCCGTGGCGTCGGCAAGCCACCGCCGTCTGGGAAACGGTGCTGCTGAGGAGTGGTCTCCATCGACCGGAACTGCCGTCGGGAAGGCGCAGCTGCTGCCGCATACGCGTGTGCCGCTCCCCGGCAGCGCTCGTGCAGACGAAAGCATAGTAGATCGAGAAACCTAAGCAAACCTTGTGCAGGGCAGCAGAGAGGCGAGGGAGCATATACAAAACCTGACGTATGGTCGTCATCGCGTGGAGAAGAAGCGGCGCGTGCTCGAGCTCGTCGGAGGCAAACCAGCCGCACGCTGTGGCTCGAGCGGGCAAGAGCGAGGGAGGGGGGACGGTGAGGGGAGGAAGAGCGCGAGGGGGCGGGGGTGCGGGACGAGCGGCTAGGGTTTTCTACCGCGTGGGGCGCAGCTTATATACCACAGACGCGAAATGACGATTTTGCCCCTGAAGTTCGACGGAATTACGGACCCTGCCACCGCGCGAAAAAATGGACGGCCACGATCAAAGCAAATGTCTATAGGACGGCCAGATTTGTCTAATCGCTGAGGACGCCCGTAGCTCCCTCATGAAAGTATGCTTTAGATATCCTCCAACCATTATTCTTGTACTGAGTTATCAACTCAATGTTTCACCTATTTCTCAGAAGTGAATGAACCTTTCTTCTCTTGTTTCATTTTGAACCCCTTCAAAAATCTTACTTAGGTTAAACATTCTGACATAATGCTTATCAAATACTCCCTCCGTTCCATAATGTAAGCCTTTTTAGCATTTCTCTTTCCATCCGTATCTACACATATTTTAGTGCAAGATTCATTTGAACCTTACACTAAAACATGTCTAGATACGGATGGAAAGAGAAATGCTAAAAAGTCTTACATTATGGAACGGAGGTAGTACTTCTATCTCCATAGATATTTGACGCTCACACTAACTTCATAAGTTATACAATGGTTCCTGACTTATTTACAACATTTATGAAATCTCTATTTCATACAAACAAGATGTTGTAAACTCCCACTCAAATATACACCATACACATATTAAATTATGAAACCACTTTGGCTCCCACTCAGAAATATGTTATCTTTATATTTGACCATGATTAACTAGCTCCCACTCAAACATATGTCACCGCATATTTTGATCGTGGAAAATAGTTTCTGCTCTAACTTAATATATTTCACCACATATTTTAATTAGATCCCACTCCGTTCTTTATGCATTTTCTCGATATTTTGGACACCTCCAAAATCTTAATTAACTTTTAAAATTCGATAACTCTTATACGAAACGCTAGTACTTTGCTAGCTTTAAGTTTTATTTATTCTCTATAAAACCCCTTTCGAGGAATAAATATGTGAAACATCCCTTTCACAAAATCAAGTAACAATTACTTTGTGATTTAAACTTAACATAGGACTTAGTCACTTTCGTATTTAAGGCATCTATTTCTTCTTTGTAGTTTCGTAGGTATGTCTTGCTTCTTAAACATGACAAGTAAATCATGAATATTATTTTGTAACCTGACAAAATTTAATATTCTTGAATCCTACCTCCTTTAGAAAAACTTAACTCAAAATTTAATGATCACAATCATCAATTTCTCTTTTAAGTGTCAAGTCTAAACCAACACTGCACTTTTCAAAACGTGCCACTTGATACATTAAAAGTAAGGTCAACCACCTTGATTAAGTTTCTCAATTTATTCCATCAATCCTTTTTATCAATGAAACTTTTCACGATAAACCACTAAAATACTTAGCACAACCAACAAATTGGTTTGCCCCTTTTAGTCTCATATTGTGGAATCACATTCATAGTCACACTTATGAATATACTACAACATTATTCGCAATAGTCTCTAATTATCTCATAATTAATGAAACCACCTTTTCTCATAACTCATATGAAAATATATGTGAATCATACATAGAACCTTATTTCTAAACAGAGTGTTTATCAAATAAATCTAAATGCTATTTATTAAATCCCGAAATAAAAACCGTTCTTTGAGACCACACAATATCGAATAGTGTGTGATTACAATATCTTAGGACATATCAAATGCCTTTGGAATATTCTAAGCATTGTAATTTGTGATAACACTTCTCACAAGTCCGCCTACTAACATATAACTCGAATATTTTGTCTCTTTTGATCAAATCGAAAAGACTCAATTTTCTTGTTAACTTAATATCCTTACCTCCATAATTTTATTTGATCTCATCAAATATCATAACTCGAACAAATACATATATTTACTCATATCATTTATGATGGAGCGCACAAAATAATGACATCTAACATTTGCTAAAAATACAACCAACACTTGTGTTTATTTTCCGCAACTCATGGCACTCTTCCAAAAAGGGTGGCATTTTAGTCATACTCCTTTTATAAGACGCATTGATAAAACATCAAAATGTTTTTCCAATATTTAGCACGACTAAAACAATTGTCATTATTAAGTTTTGGATATTTTAGTATGTCCCATATTTTATAAATGATTAACTAATCATCATCTAGATTAAAATAAGGACAACAATCTCATAATCGAAACGTGATCATCAAAAAGAATTACACATGAAAATAGAACAACCACTTGTCTTTAACATGAATAACCGTCTCACAAACCGAGACACACTAATTTAAAGATCACACTTAATTCGATTACAAAAACTCATTCAAATCCTCTAATAAAAAATGATAAATGTAGAAGTAGATCGTTGCCAGCATCAACTCCTCGATTGCCACCATTCCGCAACATCTCTCCACATCCTCCATGCAAATCTCAAGCAGTAGGTTCTGTTTTCATAAAACAGAATAAGTATCAAATACTTATCAGAACCTCCACAATTGCAATTTGGACTTAAACATTTATAACTTGTATATTGTAGCGCCCCGACCCCAGAACTATACAGTGAAGCGTTGTGCAACTGGTCATGCTACACAATCGAGGGTTACTGGGTTTACCAATCCCAGGCCAAAACTCATTGGCAGGTGTGCTCGGAATGGATCATCGGCACACAACACCTCGATCATGCCATAAGCTCAGACATCGCTATCACGTATAGTAAAGAGACCGAGACTTGTGGAACAACTGGCACATCGCAGACTCTACGACACAAAAGCATATAGCAACTCATATAAGAGAAGATACAAATATTACACACAAAAGGGATCACCGATCCATCAGTACATCAAGTGGAAGCGGGTAGTGTTGTCTAACAACAAGATGCAAATATATGGCCTAAGAGGCCTACAAATAAAAGATCCCAGCCAGCTTGTTCCACGGTCCCAAGCTGCCACCTGGGAACCCCAGACTACTAGTCGACGTCCACGAAGAACCCACCTAGCTGCTCGGTGTCGTCCTCCTCTGAAATACAAATATAAAGGCAACAAAGAGAGACTGAGTACGACGTACTCACAAGTTTAGTAGGGCGATATAGGCCCAATGATTGACGGAGGCTCTAAAGCTGTATATGTAGTTATTTTTGCATAAAGCTAATTTTCATAAACAAGACATAAATGACACATGGCACCGTCTACTCAGAATATTTTTCATAAAAGGGGTAAGAGAGTAACATTTCATCTTCGGTTCTCGTCGAACCTACTTGTAGCCATAACCACTCATCTCCACCAAAGGCACTCCCTCGAATCACCCTCGAGGAAATGAACCTTTATCACAAGTTGATTATGCAACCTCTAGCTGCCATATCAATTAGGTTAAGGTTCTCTATGATCTCGTATATCCGTTCCCAAGTCATCCATAACCGTGGACACGGCTTTTCGAAAAGATTAAACCCTGCAGGGGTGTACTATTTTACCCATTGGTACCGTCCGGCTCACCTAATTGGCCCTCTTCCGGGGAAGGCCGGCGAGCGGGCGCGGTTAGACCTTTACAATGCATGAGGCTTACTCAAGGGCCATCAGTGTGCGGAAGGACAGGTTCAGTGCCTCCAACGCCCTGCCCCGCGGCCACATCCTAAACACCCCAGTCCTCCTCGTTTCTTTTCCACCCACACAACTCATGGGCAAATGGAAATAGCAAACTGGAGGACCCTTGACAAGCCCCTCACAAATTATTTGGTCAGTAAGGCGCCCATACACCCACCAATGGCAGCACGCTCGATCTTGAGTCTAGAGACAAGAACTCGCACCTAGGGGCAAGAGTGAGGCAAAACACCATCCCCTATGGCAACTCACCCAAGCCTTTTTAAGAAAATTAAATTAAGTATCACAACAACCACCATGTCCGAACATTCCATCATCATCATCATGGAATTTAATCAACGGACATAACTAGCATTTTGACTAAGCATGGCTAAGCATATAAACAACAATTATATTTTGTATCCAGCCAACACATCAACCCTAGGGTTCATAGGAGGGGAAGCATGTGATTGTTCAGGGGATAAACATGCATTCATAGGATCCTATACATCTTGATCAAAAGAGACATTGGAACCGCATGCAATATTATGGTGGATAAAATAAGTTTTGAAACAATAGGGTTCTAGATGCCAAGAAGGTTAGGTTATCTCTTGCCTTGCTGCCGGGGCGTGTAGTACTGCTCGTCGGGGTAGGTAGCGTTAACCTCGACTCCGGAATCTATCGATACCCAAAAATAATACAAAGAACAAATAAATCACACAAACACAAGGTGCAATGCTCAATCACATGATGACATGTCAATTTTATGCAAGGATATCATTGTATAAATTAGATAGCAAAATTAAATGGAGAGCCAAATAATTAGTGCTATTATTTGGAAAACACCCCATATTTATCTTAGTGTCCAATTGTTCATAAATGACCACATTATTTAGAATTTGCTCAAATATGCATGAATATGACATGATTAAAAAGGTTTTGTTCTTCCGATCATTTTGGTACCTTATTTGTAATTTTCTGAGTACCGAAGAATAAATAGCGAAATAAATAATTAAATGAATTTAATTCTTTTAATCAAATTATGAATATCAGCAATAAATATTTGTGATCATGATGTGATAAAGGCATGGTTTGATTGCATTTGAAGTGTTGATCACATTGGTATTTTATTCATAATTTTTGGATCAATATTTAATAAGTTATGATTTTTCCTAATTTGGCATTATTTAACCCATTTTAGGGATTCTTAAATAAACAACAAAATTACAGGTTCAAAAGATCATTACAATTATTCTATCTTGTAGAGATTATCTTTCTGAACATTTTGATATTTGGTTTGCAATTTTTGCAGCATTATTCGAAAATATATTCAAACTTTTATTTCATTTTATTTCCAAAAAGGGAAACCACAAAACTCAGACAGGCCGGCCTCCAGCCGGCCAGGCCGGGCCATAGGCCGGGCAGGGACCCGAGGGTTCCGGCCCTTGGCCGGCCCAAGCTGGGGACCGAGGCCGGGAGGGAGGCCGAAGCTTCCGGCCCAGTGCCGGCCCAGTGCCGGCCCAGGCCGGGCGTTCAGGCCGGGCTCACGGTGCGGTGACGCCGGCGGGGAATCGGCGGCGAGTGCGACGGCGAGAGAAAAAAGAGGGACGCGGGAGAGGGCCAAAAGGGAGAGGGCTCACCCTGAGCTCGAGGAGTGGCTCGGCGCGGAGCGGGGTGGTCGGAATCGCCGGAATTCGATCCGGGCGGGCGGCGGCCAAGGTTGACGAAGACGAGGACGCACCCGTCGGCGTAGGGCCTCCCGGCCCGATTCCGCCGGTGGGGAGGGTGCAGAGGACGCGACGGAGCCAACAACGCTCTTTGATTCGTGCGGGGATGACCGGAGATGATGAATGCGAGCTCGACGGGGCGGCGGCAGGGAAGGAGCTCGCGAGGGGATAGAGGACAAGAGGGTGCGGGGTAGGTGGGGGAATGGTTCTGCAGGGCTGCGTGGAGCAGGTGGAGTCCTCGTCCACCGGTGGGGGCACGGCATGGAGGACCCCCATCAGCGGCATGGGCGTCGTCCAGCACGGCGGCATGGCGCCAGGATGCCATGGCCGCCACTGTGCGGGAAAATAATTGTTCCCTGAAAACCCCCTGGTTCCAGGATTTTAATTGCAAACAGGTCCAGGGCACTTTTAGGGATTTTAAGAGGGGCACTTAAGCATTGTTGAAAATCTACAAAAGTTCACATAAGTTTCCCATAACTTGAGGAAGCTCCACAAAAAGTTTGGGCTTCAAATAAAATGTTTAGATTCACAATTAGTTGTATTGTTGCAATATGGTCATTTTTTATAATTTGCAAAATACATTTATTTGAAGCACTTAAGTATTTCCAAAATAATGAAATATTCATGGAGGCTCTCACAATAATATTGAAGCTCCCCATATTTTAGTTTGAATTTTTCGAATGTTTATCTTGGTTTCAAAAATAGAAATTGAGTTAAGCCAATTTGAATTATCAATTTTATTTCCTTGCTTAATAAGAATTTGCTTCATCAAATGGACATAACATGCACACTTGGAACTTCCTGAACAATTTGGAAGTTCAAGTTTATTGGTTTGCTAAGTTGAGCAAATTTATTTGGTGGAAGGTTGTGGAAGGTTTGCTTCCCCAATTCAATTTGTTTCCAAGTGAAAGTTAGAAATAACAATTGCATATGGATGCTATGATGCAAACATGAAAACAAAAAGTGGAAAAATTCTTCGTATTTTCATTACCAAGCTGGGGCTGTTACAATTCTACCCCCCTTACAGGAATCTCGTCCCGAGATTCTAGGCTTGAGTGAAGAAGGTGGGGTATTCCTGACGAAGGCTAGTTTCTCGCTCCCATGTGGCTTCTTCCTCGGAATGGTTAGACCATTGGATTTTGAGGAACTTGATAGTCTTGTTGCGGGTTTTCCTCTCCGCTTCATCCAAGATGCGGATAGGATGCTCGCGATAGGTCAAATCCTCCTGGATGTCCAATGCCTCATGATCAACCCCACGGATTGGATCCTTGAAGCAACGACGGAGTTGGGAGACATGGAATACATCATGCACATCCGGGAAGTTGGAGGGAAACTCGAGTTGATATGAGAGATCTCCTCGCTTGGCTAGGACGGTGAAAGGGCCAACATAGCTAGGTGCCAATTTTCCCTTGATTCTGAAGTGACGAACGCCTCAGAGAGGAGAAACTTGAAGGTAGGCCTTGTCACCAATTTCATAGTGAACTTCTTGGTGATGCTTGTCATAGTAGATTTTCTGCCGGGATTGAGCAGCCTTGAGATTATCCCGAATGATGCGGACTTTCTCCTCGGCTTCATTGATCACATCCGGACCGAAGAGTGACCTCTCTCCGGCTTCAGACCAGTTTAGAGGAGTTTGGTATTTTCTCCCATATAGAAACTCGAAGGGAGCCATTTGCAAACTGGCTTGATAGCTATTGTTGTAGGAGAATTCGGCGAGAGGGAGGTATTTCTCCCAACCCTTGCCGAAGGAGATGACACACGCCCGGAGCATGTCCTCAAGAACTTGGTTCACCCTTTCAGTTTGGCCATCAGTCTGAGGGTGGTAAGCAGTGCTCAGGTTCAAACGGGTTCCCAAGGCACTTTGGAAACTCTGCCAGAATTTGGATACAATACACTTCCTCGGTCCGATATGATGCTCAAAGGGATACCATGGAGAGGAAAAATCCGTGCAAGGTACAACTCGGCTAGTTGCTTAGCAGTTATATCCTCACGAACGGGGAGGAAGTGGGCGACCTTGGATAGGCGATCAATGACTACCCAAATGGCATTGTTACCCCTTTGTGATCTTGGAAAACCGGTAATGAAATCCATACCAATTTCATCCCATTTCCATTCAGGAATGGCTATGGGGCGAAGAGTACTAGCTGGCCTTTGATGTTCAGCCTTCACTCGGCGGCAGACGTCGCATTCAGCCACATACTCGGCGATCTCGCGCTTCATGCAAGACCACCAGAATTGCCGGCGAAGATCTTGGTACATTTTGGTGCTACCCGGATGAATAGAGATGGGTGACTCGTGAGCTTCTAAGAGGATCAACTCTTTTGTGTTTCCACTCTTGGGCACCACTAAACGGTCACCGAAATAGACAACACCATTGTCATCAACCGAGAAACAATTTGCCTTCCCATTAGCTATCTTCTCTTTGATCTCTAGGATTTCAGCATCATTTTGTTGGGCGGCCTTGATATCCTCCTCGAGAGTGGATTTGATCTTGAGGTTAGCTAGATATCCGGAGGGAACAATCTCCAGATTTAACCGGGTGAATTCCTTGTGGAGAGCCGGTTGTGCCTTTTCTGCCATCACGGTGTTGCAATAGGCCTTGCGACTCAAAGCATCCGCCACGACATTTGCCTTGCCGGGCTGATAATTGAGTGTCACATCATAATCTTTGATCAATTCTAGCCATCTTCTCTGTCTCAAGTTCAGATCCGGCTGGGTGAAGAGATACTTCAGACTTTGATGGTCGGAGTAGATCTCGCAACGGTTGCCCAACAGGTAGGGCCTCCATTGCTTCAGAGCATGTACCACGGCAGCAAGCTCTAGATCATGAGTTGGATAATTTTGCTCATGTGGTTTGAGTTGACGGGAGGCATAGGCTACCACATGGCCTTCTTGCATCAAAACACATCCCAAGCCTTGGAGAGAGGCATCACAATAGACGACAAAGTCCTTGTCGGTGTCGGGAAGGACAAGCACCGGAGTGGTGGTGAGCTTGACCTTGAGAGTTTGGAAACTTTCTTCCGCCTTGTCTGACCACACAAATTGTTTTTTTTTCTTGAGGAGGTCAGTCAGTGCCTTGGCTATCTTGGAAAAGCCCTCAATGAATTGGCGGTAATAACCCGCCAACCCAAGGAAGCTTCGGATATCTTTGGCGGACTTGGGAGTTGGCCAATCCAGGATTGCCTGAATTTTGCCTGGTATCACCGCTACTCTAGCGTCTGACACCACATGACCGAGAAAAATGAGCTCCTTTAGCCAAAACTCACACTTGGAGAACTTGGCATAGAGGCGGTGATCACGGAGCTTGGTCAAGACTAGCCGAAGATGCTCAGCATGCTCTTCTTCGGTTTTGAATAGACAAGGATGTCATCGATGTAAATAATGACAAACTTGTTGAGGTACTCGTGGAAGATGGAGTTCATCAGCCTCATGAATATAGCCGGAGCATTTGTGAGGCCGAAGGACATGATGGTGTACTCATATAACCCATAGCGGGTAGTGAAAGCCGTCTTCGGAATATCCTCCTTTCTGATTTTTATCTGATGGTAGCCTGACCTCAGATCCATCTTGGAGAATACCGTTGCACCAGCTAGCTGATCGAACAAGTCAGTTATTCGAGGAATGGGGTACTTGTTCTTGATGGTCACCGCATTCAAAGGGCGGTAATCAACAACCAGTCGAGGAACATTTGTATCCCTCTTCTTGACAAAGATGACCGGGCATCCCCAAGGTGAGCTACTCGGCCGGATGAATTCTTTTCTAGCAGCTCATCAAGCTGCTTCTTTAATTCAGTTAGCTCTTCCGTTGGCATACGGTAGGGCCTCTTGGAAATTGGGGTGGTTCCCGGAACCAACTCAATCACAAACTCCATGCTGCGATCAGGTGGCATGCCGAGCAATTCCTCCGGAAAAACATCTGGGAAATCACACACCACATCTACTTCATGCATTTCAGGCGGTGTGGTTCCTTCTAGGAAACATAGACTGATCTCCGGAGAGAGAGGAGCGGGCAGCGGATGGAACTGCGGACGAAGGTGACCAATAACTCACCAGCCCGACGGTTGGGTGGACCATGGTGACAGACTTGGTAGCACAGTCCAGGTTGGCCTGATATTTGACTTGCCAATCCATACCCAGAATTACATCTAGCCCATCCGACTTCAGTGCTATCATCTGGAACGGAAAGGACCAGTAGCCTATGGTAATCTGAACCTCGGAAGTAACCCACTTGGTTTGCCAACGAGACCCTGGTGTTTTAACCACTAGCGGGGAGTCCATGTTCTCAAACGGTATTTGATGGTTGTGTGCAAATGATATGGATATGAATGAATGCGATGCTCCAGAATCAAATAAGACTGAAGCTGGGTAATCATTGATTCGAAGCGTACCCATGAGAACTCCGGGGTCCTCTTCGACTCCTTCAGCCGAGACGTGGTTCAGTCGTCCACGGCTGACACTTGTAGCCTTGGCTGCTGGGGTAGAGGGTGCTGGTGCAGGTGCTGCGGTAGCCGGTGCCTTCTGGGGACACTCCCTGGAGTAGTGCCCCGGCTGGCCACAAGCGAAGCAAGTGAGCCCCGGTGGTGCAGCAGCCGAGGTCGAAAACCGCCTCCAGCCGCACCCAAGGTCGAAGTAGCTGGGCGAGGCGGAGGTGGCAAGTACCCGGTAGGCTTTGGCGCGAAGGGTGCCTTAGGCACAGCGCTGAAGGGCACAAATACCCGGCGCTTCTTGCCCTCAGAAGAAGAGGAGCTCTGGTTGTCGGTGGAAGCTAGCCTCGTGGAAGCCTCCAGCTCCTTCCTACCCTGCTCCATGGTGAGAGCCTGGTTGTAGAGCTCTTGGTAGGAGGTGAACTTTAAGGGTAGGAGATCGTATCGGAGACGAGGTGCGAGCCCCTTGCGGAAGAGGTATTGCTTGTCCTCATCATTCATCACGTCCCGAGGGGCGTGACGGGAGAGGTGGTTGAACTCCCGCCCATAGTCTTGGACGTCCATGCGTCCCTGGGTCAAGTCCAGGAACTCCCTCCTCTTGAGCTCCATGATGGGCTTGGGGATGTACGCCGCACTGAAAGCGGCACGGAAATCCTCCCAAGTGAAGACATGGCCCGCGGCAAACATTGCCACGTGGCTCTCCCACCAGGAGCCGGCGGCTCCATTCAGCAGATAGGTGGCGAAATTGACTTGTTCCGCCACCAGAACGTGAAGAGCGGCAAACTTGCGCTCGAGAGCCCGGAGCCAATCATCCGCATCAAGCGGCTCCTTAGCTTCAGAGAAGGTGGGAGGTTGGGAGCGCAAGAACTCCGTGAGAGTGTTGCATTCCGTGTTCCTCCTGGCCCCTTGCTGCACCAGCTGCTCGAGCAGACGCTCATTTCGCAGCCGGTTCTGCTCAATGGCCATCAGGACCTCCGCCATTGAGGGTGGTGGCGGTGCATCAGGATTGCTTGATTCCCCACGACGGGTAGGAGCCATTCTGAAGATTTGGAACGATGACATAGTTAGTAAACACCTTCGATAGATAGGATAGATCATTTGGCGTGCTTCCAGATATAGATATTGAAGATGGCAAACAATATAATAGATTTAGGCAACCACGGTGACATCTCGTCATCGCGGCGATAGCAAACGGATACAACGGACTCCAGTCGTAACTGGACGGTAAGAACCCAAACCCCGAGAACCTAAACATCGACACCAAGCATAAAACAAATACAGGTAAGAATCAGAGTAGAGCGAGTTGGATGAGGAGTAAAAAGAATCCTAAGTAGGTTTTCACAACTCATTTTTAGGTTAAAAATAATTTTTTTTAACTAGACTCGACATCGACCAATAGAACGGGTTTCCTACAGGCAGTCCTGATCTGATACCAACTTGTAGCGCCCCGACCCCAGAACTATACAGTGAAGCGTTGTGCAACCGGTCATGCTACACAATCGAGGATTACTGGGTTTACCAATCCCAGGGCAAAACTCATTGGCAGGTGTGCTCGGAATGGATCATCGGCACACAACACCTCGATCATGCCATAAGCTTAGACATCGCTATCACGTATAGTAAAGAGACCGAGACTTGTCGAACAACTGGCATCGCAGACTCTACGACACAAAAGCATATAGCAACTCATATAAGAGAAGATACAAATATTACACACAAAAGGGATCACCGATCCATCAGTACATCAAGCGGAAGCGGGTAGTGTTGTCTAACAACAAGATGCAAATATATGGCCTAAGAGGCCTACAAATAAAAGATCCCAGCCAGCTTGTTCCACGGTCCCAAGCAGCCACCTGGGAACCCCGGACTACTAGTCGACGTCCACGAAAAACCCACCTAGCTGCTCGGTGTCGTCCTCCTCTGAAATACAAATATAAAGGCAACAAAGAGAGACTGAGTACGACGTACTCGCAAGTTTAGTAGGGCGATATAGGCCCAATGATTGACGGAGGCTCTAAAGCTGTATATGTAGTTATTTTTGCATAAAGCTAATTTTCATAAACAAGACATAAATGACACATGGCACCGTCTACTCAGAATATTTTTCATAAAAGGGGTAAGAGAGTAACATTTCATCTTCGGTTCTCGTCGAACCTACTTGTAGCCATAACCACTCATCTCCACCAAAGGCACTCCCTCGAATCCACCCTCGAGGAAATGAACCTTTATCACAAGTTGATTATGCAACCTCTAGCTGCCATATCAATTAGGTTAAGGTTCTCTATGATCTCGTATATCTGTTCCCAAGTCGTCCATAACCGCGGACACAGCTTTTCGAAAAGATTAAACCCTGCAGGGGTGTACTATTTTACCCATTGGTACCGTCCGGCTCACCTAATTGGCCCTCTTCGGGGAAGGCCGGCGAGCGGGCACGGTTAGACCTTTACAATGCATGAGGCTTACTCAAGTGCCATCAGTGTGCGAAGGACAGGTTCAAGCGCCTCCAACGCCCTGCCCCGCGGCCACATCCTAAACACCCCAGTCCTCCTCGTTTCTTTTCCACCCACACACTCACGCGCAAATGGAAATAGCAAACTAGAGGACCCTTGACAAGCCCCTCACAAATTATTTGGTCAGTAAGGCGCCCATACACCCACCAATGGCAGCACGCTCGATCTTGAGTCTAGAGACAAGAACTCGCACCTAGGGGCAAGAGTGAGGCAAAACACCATCCCCGATGGCAACTCACCCAAGCCTTTTTAGCAAATTAAATTAAGTATCACAACAACCACCATGTCCGAACATTCCATCATCATCATCATCATCATCGAATTTAATCAACGGACATAACTAGCATTTTGACTAAGCATGGCTAAGCATATAAAACAACAATTATATTATGTATCCGGCCAACACATCAACCCTAGGGTTCATAGGAGGGGAAGCATGTGATGGTTCAGGGGATAAACATGCATTCATAGGATCCTATACATCTTGATCAAAAGAGACATTGGAACCGCATGCAATATTATGGTGGATAAAATGTTTTGAAACAATAGGGTCTAGATGCCAAGAAGGTTAGGTTATCTCTTGCCTTGCTGCCGGGGCGTGTAGTACTGCTCGTCGGGGTAGGTAGCGTTAACCTCGACTCCGGAATCTATCGATACCCAAAAGAAATACAAAGAACAAATAAATCACACGAGGACAAGGTGCAATGCACAATCACATGATGACATGACAATTTCATGCATAAGTATCAACATTTGATTTATGTAACAATTTAAATGGAGTTCCAAATAATTAGTGCAATTATTTGGACACAACTCCATATTTATCTTAGTGACCACATAACTTATAAATCACTACATTATTAGAGAAGTGGCTCAATATGCATGAACATGACATGAATGGGTAGGGTTTGTCCTTCTGATCATTTTGGTACCTCATTTGTAATTTTCGGAGCACCGATGAATAAATAGCAAATTAAATAATTAAAGGAATTTAATTCTTTTAAACCAATTATGAATAACATCAAATAAATATTTGTGATCATGATGTGATATTAGCATGGTTTGATTGCATTTGAAGGGCTGATCACAATGATATCTTATTCATAATTTTGGATTAATATTTAAGAAGTTATGAATTTTCCTAATTTGGTATTATTTAACCCATTTTAGAAATTCTTAAAAGAACAGCAAGAATATAATCCAACTTACTAATTCAATGCTTCTAACACATAGGGTTTGTTTTGCTGAACATTTTGGTATTTGATTTGTCAAATTTGGATCAAAACTCAAATAGTTATCGCTTATTTAATTTGTTTCAAAATTCAAAAAGGGAAAAAGGATTTCCCTGGCAGGCCGGCCTCAAGCCGGCTGCAGGCCGGGCTCCAGCCCGAGAGGTCCGGCCTTTGGCCGGCCCAGGCTGGGCTCCCAGGCCGGGGCAGTGGCCGAAGCCTCCGGCTCGTGGCCGGCCCAGGTCGAGCGCGAGGCCGGGTCAAGGCCGGCACGCAGGGAACGCGCGCGTGCTGGTCAACACCACGACCGGCGTGGCCGGCGCGGTGACCACGGCGCGGTGCCGCATGGATGCAGCGAGTGAGCGCGCAAGGGGGCGAGCGTAGGGGTGCAGGTGAAGCGGCGCGGCGCGGGCTACCTAAAGTGGCGGCGCCACCCATCTATGGTCGCCGGAGCGACATAGCCGACGGTGACCAGCGGCGGGGGGACGGCGAGCTATGGCGCCCAATCGACCTAGGGGGAGAGGAGAGCTATGGGGATGTCCGGGAGGACAGTGGCCTCACCCTGAGTGTGATGGCACGGACGGCGAGGTCGGGGGTGGCTGGAATCGGAGGCGAGCGTGCACGGCGGCGGCGGTCGGCGGCGGAGAAGAACGGGACGGCGTCGGCAACTCGTGAGGACCCGCGTCGATTCCTTCGACGTAGATGGAGAGGAGGTCACGGTAGAGGTGATGCCCCTCTTCGATCTGCTGCACGAGCTCCCGAACGGCGGCGAGGATCGGTGGTCGGCGGCGGCGACGGAAAGCAGAAGCTAGGGTTAGGGTTACTCGCCAGGAGGGGAAACTGGGAGAAGGAGGGGAGGCGCGCGGAGCAAGTGGGCGTCGGGGAGGGCCACTTGACCTCCAGGGAGGCAGGTGGCGCGGCGCCGGCAGCTCGGCATGGCGCCAGTGCGCCATGGCGGCACAGTGAGAAGAGGGGAAGGAGAGAGGCTGAAAGTGGGGACCGATTTGAACAATTCATCATTTTCTTATTCTGATTTTTGAAAACATCAGGTTAAAAATATTTATTGAGCTGCTCAAACAATTTCAAAAAATCTGTAAAAATTCAGGTGGGCACCCTATGTCCTGAGGAACCTCCACAAAAATTGGGGAGGCAAAATAAAATGTTTTGGCCAACATTTGGTCACAGCTTGTAATTAAAAGTATTTTTGACAATTTCCAAATTGTATTTAATTGAAGCACTTAAACATTTCCAAAAATACTGAAATATTCATGGAGCCTCTAACATTAACATTGAAGCTCCCCATGATTTTAGTTTGAATTTTCGGAGTGTTTAACTTGGTTTCAAAAATAGGAATGGAATTAAGCCAATTTGAATTCTCATGTTCATTTCTTATTGACAAAATTTGAAAATTGAGAAGAGTGATAAAATGCAAACTTGGAACTTCTTAAACAATTTGGAAGTCCAAGAATGATTTGGTTGACAACTTGAGCAATTGTATTTGGTTTGGATGCTTGGGAAGTTTGCCTCCCCATTTTAGTTGCTTGCATATGTTGGTAGTTTAACAATAGCAATTTTCATATGCATGCCATGATGCAAACAAGGATGCAAAAAGTGGAAAAATTCTTCGTATTTTTCATTACCAAGTTGGGGCTGTTACAGATAGAAATAGGTGGACCAAAATTTATTTTCTAAGTTATAAAGTATACAAAAATTTCAGTAGGTCTTAAGTTTTACTCGTAACTTCTTGTCTTATGTAATTTTAATCTCATATCATGTTTCTCATACTTAAGGATGACGAGCTTCAACTTCAGCACCGCCGATGACTTCAAGGACACTCGTTTTGGTGGCTATCTCCTCGAGGTGGTGGGACTATTGAAGCTACCGGTGCCGACGATCAAGGGATTCGTTCTGAAGAAGTTCAACAAGGAAGCTAGCTGGGGAATCAAAGCCATCCAATCAGGACGACAAACTGAGCCCCAGACTGATGCCATCGAGATCAAGCTAATTAGTGACTCCATGGAGAAGGGACTCAACATCGTCATCCAAGACCTGATTGGATGCCTTTGCGGACGTCATTACTACGAGCTGAAGGGTCATTACTTCCGTTTTATTGGGAGGCGCGCTGAGGATGGAGAATCGTATGACTTCATCGACGCCGAAGATAAGGAGAAGTTTAAGCCTTTTTCCCGATACGCTTAGGACTTAGAAATTCTCCTCTATGACCTCCATGAAGATAGACGCTCCGAGCTTTTCAAGAAGATAGAGCTCCGAGCCTTTTTCCCGATACGCTCAGGACTTAATAATAATAATACTTTTATGCATGTGAATCATAAGAAAAATGCTTTATGTGATGGCTATGTTATTGAGTTTTCTTATGATTCTACTGAAAGTTATTATGAGAGAGGGAAGTGTGGTTATATAAATTTTCATCTTATGAAGTTTCCCCTCTTTATGTTGAATGTTTTAATGTTGCACCTGCTTTGCCTTCCTATGCTTAATGCTTTATCCTTCAATGATTTATTTTCTTACAAGATGCCTATGCATAGGAAGAGAGTTAGACTTAAATGTGTTTGATATTTTCTTCATGATGCTCTCTTTTGCGTTCCAACTCTTATTCTTATGAGAGCGTCATTAAAATTATCATGCCTAGCTAAAAGGCTTAAAAGAAAAGCGCTTGTTGGGAGGCAACCCATCTTTTACTTTCAGTTTGTTTTTGTTTTTCTTGAGTCATGAAGTTGTTGCCTCTGTAGCAATTTCATTGTATCTTTTTCTTTTGGTTTTTTGTGCCAAGTTTAGCCTCTAATGCATTGAAAGTGCGAGGTGTTGTTTTGCTGTCCAGAAACAGAATTTTGTCCTTCACTGTTCAAAAATCTAAAAATCCTCTGAATTTTATCTTTTTCTTAAATTTTTAGACAAAAAGCCTGATACTTTTAGCTATCTTTAGTTAGTTTTTACTTTTCTGATTTGAGCTACAGAAGTGCCTCGAACAATTCGATCTTTATAGACTGTTCAGTTTTTGACAGATTCTACTTTTATTTGTATTCGTCTCTTTTACTATCGTCAAATGTGATACTCTAGAAAAGGAGTGCAACACTGAGGCTTAGTAAACAGTAGCTAATGCCCAATAAAGTTGTTTGCAATTTGGCTTGAGTTGAACACATGTGCATTTTAATTTATGAGCACTAACCCTCTAATCAGTTTATTAGAAGTTTTGTGTGAAAGGAGTTTTTAAGTTCGAAAGGAGAGGACAATGAAGAAATTGAAGATGGATCAGAGCTAAAGCTTGGGGATGCCCCCATGGCACCCCCTCTGAATATCAAGAACCATCAAGCGTCTAAGCTTGGGGATGCCCAAGGCATCCCCTCTTCTTCATCGACTATCATGAGGTCGTCTTCGTTGAACTAAGTTTTTATCACTTTACATATTATGTGCTATGCTTGGAGCATCTTTTTACTTTCAGTTTTTTGTTTTGTTTGTGCTGGTCATATGCTTGTTGGATCCTTGCTTTGTTTGTGTGGGAGAGAGACACGCTCCGCTTTTTCATTTGAATACTCCTTTGCTTCGCTTATATCTTGTTGAGTATTATTAGCTACTGTTTGTTTCCTAGTAAGCTCTCGCTTTTAGCTTTTATCTTGTTTAGAGCTGCTAGTTGTTGATGTTAAACTCTCTTGTTCTTCACTTATATTTATTAGAGTTGC
>QRDG01001418.1:85142-157329 GCA_012064385.1 Puccinellia tenuiflora
AAATCCCAAAGCCAAACTATCTTGCCAGCTGAGTCCACCATATCTACCTATGCATGGTATGTCTTGCCATTCCAAGTAAATTTGTCATGTGCTATCTTTAAAAATTCAAAATACTCCTTTTTGTGCCTTTGTTTTTAAGCTCATGAGGGAGCAGTAGAGAGCTAGATATAACTTGTGACGAGCAAGGTCATTTCCCCCCTTTCACCCGGTGTCGATGGATTACGTCTTCATTTGAATCAACCCGAGAGCAGCTTAAGCAAAATATAAATATAACTCACCATTCTCCTCCGTGCAATGCAAATCTGAGAAATCAGCTCAAACATTGGACAGTGGTGAAACCAAGGAGAAAGAGGAGCGTACTCGCTCCTCTAAAAACCAGCTGCTCCCACAAGTCTAAAAGCCTTGCTTGTTATGGGGGAACTAGATAGCTTCTCTGTTGTGAAGTCGTTGACGAAAGCATGCATATCTCAAAATTGTTTTACTTCTGTTTTCAAAAAAAAAAAGCTCTAGCACATGACTAATCCCTGCTTCCCTCTGCGAAGGGCCTTTCTTTTACTTTTAATGTTGAGTCAGTTTTCCTCTTCCTTCTATCTCCACCAAAGCAAACATCTAGCATTGACCCTGGGTAACATTGATCATATTGCATTGTCAGATTAAACATGAATCTTTATATTGACTTTACCGTTGGAAGTTGAAGCTTTTGCTAAAACTTACATCTTCTTTGTTTTGATTCTCAAACACTTTTTCATGGAAATGTTAACTTTGAGAATTAATCAAATATGTGGATCACATTGCTTTCATGTCTTTAACGTACTATTTATGAAAGGTTTTGCTTGAATGATTCAACTTGGTTATTCATTGCTTTCTTGCTATCAACCATAGACAATTTTTTGTATCACTTCATTCACATCCTATGCTTTACATTACTATATTGATCATGTTTGTGTTGGTTGCATGTCTCATCAAAAATTATTTTGTTATCACTTACCTACTCGAGGACGAGTAGGAGTTAAGCTTGGGGATGCTGATACATCTCAAACGTATCTATAATTTTTGAGTGATCCATGCTAGTTTTGTGATGTTGTCACATGTTTTTAATATCATATTTCATCATTTTTATGCATTTTGTCGGACTAACCTATTGACAAGATGCCTAGTGCCAGTTCCCTGTTTTTGTGCTGAAATTGTTGCAGAAAGTTACTTCTAGAAATATTCTCGGAATTGGACGAAAATTTACGGAGATTTTTTATTGAAGAAATGAGCATGGGAGCCAGAAGGGCGACTCCAGGGGACCTACACAGGCCAGGGGCGGCCCCCTGTCGCGGCCTAGGGCCCACCCGCGGGTGGGACCCGCCCCTGCCCTGTGGGGCACCCCTCGGTCGCCTCCGACGCCTATAAAATCACATCCGATGCAAAAACCCTAAGCCCCGAAGGATTTTCCCAAATACGCAACAGAGTTCCGCCACCATCGCCGACAAGTTTCGGTGTTTAGAAGGTCCTGTTTCGGCACCCTGCCGGGACGGGGATCGACCGCCGGGGCCATCTCCATCAACACCGCTGCTTCCTGCGATGAGGAGGGAGTAGTCCCTCACCGGGGCTGCGGCTTATACAAGTAGCTATGTGGTTATCTCTCTCTCCCATGATGTGATCTTCGTTGTGATCATGAGCTTTCTTAGTGTAGTTGAATACATGATGCTTCCCTATGTGTAATGGATATGATGTTGCTCAAGTGGTGTTATTTAGTACAATTTCCGGAGCCACCGTTGTGATCATGGTACCTCGGTGACAGGATGGGTGCCGTGTGTGACTCTATGGATAATAGATTGGAAGGATCTTTATCATGAGTTTGTTCTTTATTTGTTGGATTGAATAGATCATGAGGTTTCTTGATGGTTGTGTTATCACTTGCATTTTACCATCTCTTCGCCGAACTAGTGCACCTATACAACTGACAATTGTATTAGGTATGTTGGGGACACAAGAGACTTCCTGTATCTTAATTGCAGGGTTGCTTGAGAGGGATATCTTTGACCTCTACCTCCCGTGGATTCGATAAACCTTGGGTTACTCACTTAAGGGAAATTTGCCGCTGTCCTACAAACCTCTGCGCTTGGAGGACCAACAAGTCTACAAGAATAGAAGTGTGTAGTAGACATCACCAGCCCTCCAGCCGGCCAGGCTCCCAGCCGGCCAAGCTCCTAGCCGGCCAAGTCCGGTAGCCGGCCAGAGTCGAGTAGCCAGCCAGCTGCCGGTCATCGTCTTCTCGATTGGCTAAGTCTTGGTCTTTGGTATATCGGGGGATCATCCCCCCGACACTAGTCCCCGAAGCTGTCGTGGTCCTGCAGCTTTAGCAGGAGGGCCTCGGCAGGTTTCCCCCAAAAAATAATGTAGGAAACAAATGTCGTTAAATCGTTAGTGCAATAAACCAAAAGTTTGGCAATTTTACTTTGACGTCTTTTAGTTTATTAGGTGCTGGCTCGCCCTTGTTTTACCCCCTTAGCCATTTTCTGTGCATCTGGCCGAACATGACCGCTACTCTGGCCGGCGAGACTGCAGCGCGGAACCGCAGAGTGGGTCGGCTGGTCGAATACACAGTCAGACTTTAGGAGTTTGACTTAGGCGAGCGGGGCAAAGGTTTTCGCGGTCGGTCGGGTGTTATTCTTTCCTTTGATGTTTTTCACGCGTGAGCTTTCCAGCTTTTGCTCTGGCCAGCGGGTCTGCAGCGTGGATCCGCAGAGTGGGCCTTGGGCGTCCAGCACGCTAGTAAGCCATCGCGAGAGAGAATGAACAACCGGCTAGCCGCAGTCGGACGAAACATATTAAACTTGCACTGATACAAAGGTATCCTCCGAACTTGCCAGCAAAGCACTTGCGAAGGAACGAGGGGTAGTCCCCGAGTGTCTTTCAGACTTATCCACCTTAAACGTACGGTGGAAAAATACACGGGATGGTACTTATAGTATCCTTGTTTGCGTAGGCGGAGACGGGTGCTGCAGCCGGCCAGGAAACCAGCCAGCCCAACAACCGAACATGCCGAGAGCAGCCTGCCTAGCCCCCAGCCAGCCAGGCATCCAAACGGGACGCCGCCGTCTAGGTCCTTGCTGGACTAGCAGCCAAACGGGCCGCAGCCGGCCTGGCGCCAGCTGGTCCAGCAGCACAGCAGAGGCATCCGGCCTGTCGATCGGGCGTTGTCCAGTCGGTTTTTCCTTTCTTTTCTCCTTTCTTCTTTTCTTCTTTCCGCCGGCTCCCTCCTCCGATTCCTCTTCACCTGGACAACCGGATGGCGGAGCAGCAAGGCGCGGCGGCGAGGACACGCGGGCACGGGCAGACGAGGGTGACGTGGAGGATGCCGGCGGGTAGACAAGGACGACGCGGGCGCGAGCCCGAGGCGGTGGTGATGTCGAGCCCCGGAGTCCCCGAGTTTCTCCAGGAGGAAAACCGGATGCGGATGCGGGAGCTGGCCACGGCGCGCAGGGAGCGGCCGACCGAGGCGGGCGCAGGTAGATGAGGGCGACATGGAGGATGACGGTGGGTAGACGAGGACGACGCGGGCGCGAGCCCGGGGCGGTGGTGATGTCGAGCCCCGGAGTCCCCAAGTCCCCGAGTTTCTCCAGGAGGAAAACCGGATGCGGATGCGGGAGCCGGCCACGGCGCGCAGGGAGCGGCCGACCGAGGCGGGCGCGGGCAGACGAGGGCGACGTGGAGGGTGCCGGCGGGTAGATGAGGATGACTTGGGCGCGAGCCCGGGGCAGTGGTTATGTCGAGCCCCAGAGTCCCCGAGTTTCTCCAGGAGGAAAACCGGATGCAGATGCGGGAGCCGGCCACGGCGCGCAGGGAGCGGCCGACCGAGGCGGGCGCGGGCAGACGAGGGCGACGTGGAGGATGCCGGCCGGTAGACGAGGACGACGCGGGCGCGAGCCCGGGGCGGTGGTGATGTCGAGCCCCGGAGTCCCCGAGTTTCTCCCGGAGAGGAAGACAGTTGGCGCCTTGAGACGTCGACGAAGTCGATGATGGAGCCGAAAGTAGTGACAAGGCCGGTGGCGACTGATACGTCGCAAGCGTATCTACTTTTCCAAACACTTTGCTATTGTTTTGCCTCTGATTTTCAATGAATTGTTTGGAACTAACCCGAACTGACGATGTTTTCAGCAGAATTGCATTTGGTGTCTTTCTTTTGTGCAGGATTCAGAAGTTCGCGGAAAATTCCAGAAAAATCAGAAAAAGTATTTTTGAGGGAAAAGAGCCACGGAGCCAGAAGACCGCGAGGGGGGCCACCCCAGGAGCAGGGGCGGGTCCCACCCGCGGGTGGGGTCCAGGCCGCGGCAGGGGGCCGCCCCTGCCCCTGGGACCTCGCCTCTCGGCCTCTGTAACACCCCGAAAATTCGTCCCTAATTTTAGCGGTGTTTTCTGACACCTGAAAAACTTTTTCCTCTATTCCTAAATGTTTCTTCAAATCTTTTGAGGATGATTTGACTTTGGAATTGCTCTCTCAAAATTTTCCCGGTGATCCACGAACCACTCCAGCACCCGTGATAATTTTTTTTATGCTTAGGTTTTCTCTCGAAAACCCTAGCCCTGATTATTGAACCTTTAAAACCCTTTTCTCCACCTACCAAAGGGAAGCCTATTTTCATAGCCGGAGAAATTCCACTAAAAATACCAGAGACTCCCCTCCTCATACAAAGACAATCCATGCAAAAATATTGCATACTCCAATGCAATATTTCCAAGTTTATCCATATTCTCCGTTATGCCATTTTCAATCCCGAATTTATCTGGACACCTTCCACTCATCCAAAAATTCTGCAATTTTAGTGAGGTGCATGATTTGACCTCCTGAACATTTCACTCCATTGGCCCAACCTCATTTGAGCAATATTGGAGGTACTTCCTTTGTAATGCCTTTTCATGCCTATTTGCAATTTCCAAAGCAACCCCTAGCTACAAAATTCATTTGGCATTGCCACTTTGCCAGATTGACCAACTCCCTTATATAACCACATATCCAGAATACCAGGTCAAGATCATTTGAATAAAAACAAGTGGCATGCCCATGCCATTTGGGCATTTTTGGACACCAATTTATTTGACCAAGCTCCAGGCCTCCATTTGATCTGAAATTCCACATACATACTACCTACACCTATCCTAACCTACTGTGAATTTTGGGGATTTTTCTGAGATGTGCAAAGCCCCTGTCATTTCATCGAACACCTGGCGCACCCTTGGTTTTCTGAAAATCTTGTGTTGCGGGGTGTGGAGTTTTTGAGTGTGGCCAGTTTGGTTGCCTTGGTCTTGTCCCCGTGAACCCAGTGGTGCAACCTTTTTCCGTTTCGTGCCCCGAGTCACCAAGAACGCGTCGATGCCGCTCGTGGCGCACTCCGAACGCCAGAGCGCGCATGTCGGCGTCCTGCGCGTTCCTGTTCCTCCGGTTCCCCTGCTGTTCCCGTGTTCCAACTCAACCAAGACGTGACCCAGCCCTCTCCTGCTCCTCTGGCTCGAGCCAGCACCGACCCTTTGCCCCCCCATTCATGGCTTGGAGGGACGTTGGTGCACCGGTGGCCGTCACCCTTCAATGGCCACACCGGCCACCACCTACTTCTCCTCCTCTGGCCTATATAGAGCCCCTCCGAGCAGCCTGAGCGCACCCTAGCCAGTCCACTCCTTTCCCTCTCCCCTGCCCTCCTCGTTCGGTTTCCATGGGTGAGGGAGAGCACAGAAAAATATGGCCACCATGGCCGAAGCAAGCCGAAGCTCCACGAGCTCGCGGCACCGCGCCGTAGCCTCCCTTCCAGCCCGAGGCCATCCCTGGCACGGTGGAGCGCCGCGGTTCCACCCCCGCCGTCGGCCGGCGTCCAGGCGGTGCGGAGCGTCGCCGGCAAGTGCGGCCACCATGGCCGAGCCACGGCCGAGGCTCGTGGCGCCGCCTCTTGCTCCCCTACCGCCGAGCTACCTCCCCAGGGCGCGGTGCTGTGCCGCCCCCTCGCATCCGTCCTCAGCCGGGCCGCCCATCGCCGCCGGTGGTCGCTGGCCGGCATCTCCCCGTGCGCTTTCGTGCGTGCTCGCGAAGGGGAGAGCGTTGACCTCGTCCCCGCCGCCGTCTCCACCTTCCCCGACCTCGGCGTGCCGCCCCGGGCCTGCCCCCGCCGCCGGCCGGCCTCCCGGTGCCCACCTTGGCCGTCCCTGGCCGTCCCCTGCTCGCTCCCGTGCGTGTCCGGGAAGGAGGACGACCAGGGGATCGATCCCCTCTGTTTCTTCCTTTTTTTTTCAGTGAACCGTTTCCAGCCAAGCAGGCCAGCAGCAGCTCGCGGCCCACCAGCGGCCGGCCTGGCGCAGCGCCAGCACGCGCGCGTGCGACGCGCCCGTGGCCCAGCAGCGGCCGTGCGTTTTTTTTTCCGCGGAGTGGTTTTCCTTTTCCGGCTAGACAGATTTTTTTTCGAACCTCCGTATCTCTCGAACCGTGACTCCGATTCAGGTGATTCAAGTTTGTAAATTCCTAGTTCTAAGAGATCTATCCAACGGTATAGGTTTTATATTATTGTAAAATGTTTAAATGCTCAGCATCCTTATGCACATGCGTAGGTGTTTTTCGCGGTACCGGCAAACCGATACCCTAAACCGTGGCGTCCGTGACTTCCAAGCCAAATGGCATCGACCATCGAAGGCAAGCTAACCCCTTGCTATGAGCAGTCCTGCAAAGTTGTTTGTTATTCGCTTACTGTCATGCCAAGTGTTATATTTGTCTGCGTTTAGTATTTATATTATGTCGGTCTATTATTTATTGCCATGTTTTATTCATCATCCATGTATGCATTAGATTGATGTATGAATTATCTGTGCGCCTCGCACTTGCATGGCTTTGACAACTAAATAACAAAAACATGCGTTGATTGTTTGCTTCTTCTTCAACGCCGAGGCTAGGCGCGGACAAATGTCGGCCCGTGATCCTCGGAGTTGGGGGCATTTGCCAAAAGAGTTATTTGCTTCTTGTCCCTCCGTCAAATATGGTTGGCGTAGACCACCCGGACTGCGACGCTTGGGAGCTGACTTTCCATTTGGTTCTTTTTGCCGAGATTGCTGACACCACGTCGAGGAAACCCTCGAGTGGAATGGATGCCCTCTCATTCTTATGGTTGCTTTTCGGTTTAGTTTTGGAGACTATATGCCCAACTCCCCACTTCCTGGTCAACGGTCGGACAATAACGCCGCCAAAGACTTGCGCGTGGAGGAACGGATGCGTAACAGACTCCGCCTGTGCTATATTATTATACTAACCCCCGAGTGACACCGGCCGGGTTGCCCGCCACAGTCACCCGGGTATGCTTATTATTATTCTGTGACTCTAACCCCTGAGTGACACCGGCCGGGTCTCCCGCCACCGTCACCCGGGTGTTCTTGTTATTCTGTGACACTAACCCCCGTGTGACACCGGCCGGGTTGCCCGCCACAGTCACCCAGGTATTATTATTGTGATGTGGTTATTTATTCATGCAAGTGTTAGGCATGTTCTAGGCTATGTTTGTTTGTGCTTGTTTGTGTTGCTAATGCCTTGTTGGTTGAGATTATTATGTTGAACTAATCCTTTGTTGGTTGGGCTTGTGAATGCTGAAACTTGATTAAATGAAACACCCCTCCAAACAACGATGAGGTCTATTCATAGTGCCACTAATCTGAACCCTTGAACGCACTACCACTGTCGCCCCAAATGGGAGAGCCTTAACCTATGTAACCTATCAAGCCCCCTTGGATGCTACCCTCTTGGCAAGTCTAGTCGGTTACTGCATAGTTGTGGTCGGGGCTAGTCTTGCGAAGGTTCCGGAGCTAGGCGTTGCTCATTCGTTGGGGACGTGCCGGATTCACTTCGTCATAAGACTTAGCCCGAGTGGTAAGTCGGTAGTTATTCAAGGAGTGTCCTGGTAGTGTGAACGGTTATGTAAGTGTATCTTGCCTTAGCTAAGTAAGGTGCATTTAGATGAGTGGTAACTGCAAACTCTCGAGAGTCTCAACCTAGCAAGCTAGCCTCGTTCCTGGGATATGGAACACCAGTTCAGTGTCGGTCACACTATTGTCTTTGTCGTGTCCGGAGGTCAAACTTAAGATTTGTTTGAAAGAATTATGAACGACCTGATCACACTTAATAAACAATAAGATGATGCAGGGAATGTTACTTGAGATGTCAATTGAGATAAGGCCAGTGGGCCTAGCAGTGGTGACAGATGAGGTTAGCCTCGTGAGGCTAGAGGCCAGTGGGCCTAGCAGTGATAATATGATCTGTTGTGTTACTTACCAACTGGTACCCCGTTGTTCGTCACAGGTAAGCTCTTTGTGTGACCCCCGGTACACGATCCAACCCCACCTGGCTTGGACTCTGTACTGGTGGTACTCCCATTGTTTGCTTATACCATGTTTTATTATTATGCCATGTTGCTACCCACTTGGACTGCCGTAAGTAGTCACTTGCCATGTTTAGGTTATTTTCTGTCGCTAGTTACTTGTTGCCTGATTGTTTGACCGTTCATGTCTTGTGGTTATTCTCTTGCGAGTACATCATTGTACTCAGACTGGCTTTTCATGTGGCCAGACTTTGAGAGGATCCTTCTACTACCTTAGCAAGGAGATGGAGCAAGAGCGTGCTAGGATCAGTAGCCCAGCCAGATGCCTGTGGAATGGAGCCGCACCAAGCCGTTGCTGTATCTTGTCTTCCGCTGCCAGTTGAACTCTGTCCAGTGCCACACTCGGCCATGATAAATCTTCATGCCTTGATGGCCATGTAAACCATTTGTAGCCCTTTGGGCCTGATTGTGTAATGATATTTTCGCTATGTTGCATTGTCGTAACGTGCGTCCAGATATCCTGGGTTGGCGCACGGGGCGACCACCTCTCTGGCGATGTGTGTCAGAGGGGGGTGCCACAGCCTCCCTTCACTTATAAGCCCCCTTTTGACCTAAAAACGCGAGCCCCCCGATCACTTTTTCCAGAAACCTTACGGAGCTCCGCTGCCATCCCGAAACCTAAATTCGGGGTCCAGGATCGCTGTTCCGGCACCCTGCCGGAGTGGAGATCGCCGCCGTCGTCACCGCCAATGCCTCTCCATCAACCATCCATGACATCTCCATCCGTGTGTGAGTAGTTCCCTACTGTTGGCAAGGGGATGGAAGGGATTGAATAGGATTGCTCATGTAATTCGATGCCAAATTGTTAGGGCTTGATGCCTAGTATCCTCTATTTGTGTTAATCATCGTTGGTACAATTAGTTATGCTTAATGCTGGTCACTTTGGGCCCGGGTGCCATATTTTCAGATCTGAACACTTTATGTTTTCATGAGTATAATTGATGTTTTCGGTCCTATCTACCACTTGTTGTTAACCGGAACCGGAGACCCCGAGTGATAGAAACATGGACATTGATGGGAATGGTTGGTAACTCGAGGGTTACATGTATTCATTGTGTGTTAATGCTTTGCTCCGGTGTTCTATTAAAAGGAACACCTTAATTACCATTTGTTCCTTAATTGGCCCGGCTGAAACCGGATGGCAGGACAAAAGATACCGTGCAAGTTCTTATTGCAAGCACGTACGACTAAATTATTTATTTATTTTGCTTCGTGCCTAGTTATGTTTATTTCATGAGCTATCTTATTCATGCAGCACCCGTCTATCTGTCCCGTGTTTTTAAATCCTGCTGTTTACAATTAATATTTCTGCTGTCACCATTGCTGCCTTTATTTTATTACTGCTGTTGCTGATCTACTGCTGCCGTTAAATTACTGTTACTACTGATAAATTGCTTCGACAGAAATCCTTTTCAGGTATGGTTGAATTGACAACTCAACTGCTAAGGCTTATAAATATTCTTTGGCTCCCCTTGTGTCGAATCAATAAATTAGGGTTATACTACCCGCGAAGACTGTTGCGATCCCCTACACTTGTGGGTCATCAAGACTATTTTCTGGTGCCGTTGCCGGGGAGCATAGCTCTATTTATAAGTTCACCTGGGAGTTTTTCTGTCTGCTATAATTTATTCTTCATTATGAAGGGTAAGCGTGATCCCAAGTTTCCGATACTACCGTCCACAACAAGGAAAGGTACTGCTCTGAATTCTAAAGCTACTCTTGATTCACCTACTATTTTAAATCGACTTGTTACACCACCTGCAAACATTGGTCCTACTGTTGATGCATCACTTTCTAAGTTTGCTACTGTTTCTGATGAATTTGATGATGCTTCTATTATGCTTGATGATTCTGGTTCTTTAGGTCCTTTTCTGGATACTCTTATTTCTAATCATGAGAAAGTTACAAATCTCGATGAAAGACTTATTACACCTGCTAGCTCTCCTGAATTATATAATTATGAGAGTAGGTATCCTGATGATTCTTATATTGATGTTAATGATGAATTTATTAGACAATATATGAATTGTGAAGCCTCAAGAGATCCTGATGCTTTAAAAAAATTGCTTGAAAAACATGCTGTTAAAAATCATTTCACACCTGATCCTGAATTTGCTACTTCTCCTATATGCATTAAAGATGATGATTTTGATTTCTCTGTTGATCTCTCACTTATATCAAATGTTGAATCTGATCCTTTTTGTGGAACTGAGAATGATGATGCTATAGAACACATGAATAAATTAGCTTCGCTTAGCTTACTATTTTCTGATGACAAGAAGATACAATGTTACTATTTCGTAAAGTTGTTTCCTTTTCATTAAAAGGTGATGCTAAAGCGTGGTATAATGCTTTACCTTATGGTTCCATTAAAAGTCCTGATGAATTGCTTGATGTTTTCTTTGCAAAATATTTTCCCGCTCACATGTAGCATTAGGCTTTGCAGAGAATTTTCAATTTCAGACAACTGGAGGGTGAGCATCTCCCTAAAGCTTGGGGGAAATTTGGCGCATTACTCAGGGCTCGGCCAGGGCACGATATACCGAAGAATGAACTTCTCGATATATTCTATAATGGACTAGCTGATGAATCTAGGACCTACCTAGATAGCCGTGCTGGTTGTGTTTTCAGGAAAAGGACTGTAGCTGAAGCTGAGGAATTAATGGCTAAGATAGCCCAAAATCATGATGAATGGAGTGATCCTGAGCCTCCTCCCTTACTGATACGTCCATTTTGCATCACTATTTTACATCATAATTTATCTTTATTCATTGATATATTTCATATTATGATGCAATACCTATGTTATTTTATCCCATTTTGCATGTTTGGCAATAATTGGAGATGCATCCGCCGGAGCCTGGAATCAGCTGGAAAAGTACCTGTCAAGACACCTAACTTCGGAAGCCCCAAAAATTCCAGGAAAATTCAGAGCGTAATATTTCGGGAAATCAGTCACGGAGCCAGAAGGGGGCGAAGAGGCGAGCAACCAGGGGCAGGGGTGGCCTGCACCCGCGGGCCCACCCTTGGCCGCAGCAGGGGCCCGCCCCTGGTCCCTGTGGCCCCACTCCGGCTCCCCTTCGGCGTATTATTGACACTTGACCTAAAAACATCGGGGGCATCGAAGAGGAATTTTTCCGCCGCCTCCACGAGGCGGAAACCAGACAGAGAAGAAGAAGAGCTTCGACAGGGAGAAATCTGCCGGGGAATTTCCCTCTAAGACGGGGGGGGGAATCGCCGCCATCATCATCGCCATCACGCCAAGCATCATCGGGATCATCATCAACACCATCTCCATCATCAGCACCATCATCACCATCACCGTCCCATCTCATCCCGATGTAGCAATCGTCATTGTTTTGTTATTAGTTCATTGGAATCGTATCCCGGGTATTGATTACCACTTGTAGTTGATGCTTGAGAGTTTTATCGGTGAATTATCTTTACGATCAGATTGTTACCCTTATTCATATCACCTCTGATCATGATCTATATGATGTCTTGTGAGTAGTTCGTTTGGTTCTTGAGGACATGGGGAAAGCCTAGTTGCTAGTAATTGCATAATGTTGAGTAATATTTAATGGTTTGATTTATGTTGTGGTGTTATTCCTCTAGTGGTATCGTGTGAACGTCGACTACATGATACTTCACCTTTCAAAGGGCCTAGGGGAATGCATAGTGTATTTAGTTTGCTTATGGTAGGGTTGCAGGAGTGACAGAAACCTAAACCCCAATTTGTGAACTAGTTCACTAGGGAGCGTAGGGTCTCGAAGTTTAAGGCTGTGGTTAGGTTTTTATCTTAATTACTTTCTTGTAGTTGCAGATGCTTGCAAGGGGTTTAATCACAACTATGTATTTGTCCAAGTAAGGGCGGTGCATTAGCATAGGTCCACCCACACAGCACTTCATCAAAACATTGAAGGTTAATCACCGGCGTGCAATGAAACTGGCTAGGCAGAAACTCCCATGTGTCCTCGAGAACGTTTTAATCTTCATAAGTAACACAACCAGCATGTCCTTTGAGCTTAAAAGGATTGGGCTATTTGCTGCAATTATTGTAGCACTTTTTTATTTACTTGTTCTTCATTTGTTCTTTAAATCAAAAATCCAAAAACATTTCTCTTTTAGTGCTTGCAGTGAAACCTTGCTGAAAACTACTTGTCAACACCTTCTGCTCCTCGTTGGGTTCGACACTCTTACTTATCGAAAGGACTACGATAGATCCCCTATACTTGTGGGTCATCAAGACTCTTTTCTGGCGCCGTTGCTGGGGAGTGTAGCGCTATTGGTAAGTGGAACTGGTAAGGAACTCTTTTATTGTAAGTGTTGTTTTTATTTTTGCTTGTTACTTTGCTTCGTTATGGAGCACTCTTCACTTAATATGCTGTTTGGGAGCGACTCTGCCACCACACCTGTAGTGGATAAGAGTCCTTCGCTCTCTGAAATTGATCCATTTAAAATACCCATGGGAATTATTGATCATGTTATGAGTAACCGTTATGCAGGGGATGGAACCATCCATCCAGGTTATCATTTGCTTTATATTAAAGATCTGTGTGAGCTATTTAAGATTGCAGGTATGTCAAAAGAGGTAATCATGAGGAAATTATTCTCAATATCACTAAAGGATAAAGCTATGGATTGGTATATGCTTCTGGATAATTCTCACTTGATGGATTGGAAAGAGCTTATGTCTCTCTTTTATTCTAAATTTTATCCTCTTCATGAAATTCATCAAGATAGAAATTATATTTATAACTTTTGGATACATGAAGGAGAAAGCATCGCTCAAGCTTGGGGGAGGTTGAAATCTTTAATGCTTAAATGCCCCAATCATAAGCTTCCTAATGATATAATTGTTAACAATTTTTATGCGAGGCTGCCTCGCTATGATAAGGATATGCTTGATGCCTCTTCTCTTGGATCCTTTACAAACAAAAAATTTAATGCTAAATGGGATTTAATTGAAAGGATTTATCACAATGCAGAAGATTGGGAGATCGACAAAGGTAAAGAATCAGGTATAAATTATGAGTATGACTACATTAAATCTTTCATGGAAACTGAATGTTTTAATATGCTTAGCACTAAGTTTGGCCTCGATTCTCAAATTGTTGTTGATCTTTGTAAATCCATTGCTGACCATATTAATATTCCAAAAGAAAAGTGGGATAAGTATCATGAACCATTTAAATATGTTTGTAAAACAGATGTGCTTGCTAGTGATGATGTGCCTGTTCAAACAGTTGAATCTGTTTTACCTGTTGTTTACTTTGAAAAACCACCCTTTCCAATAAAAATTAAAGAACACTAAATCAAGGCTAGTGTGGTTAATAAAAGTGAAAGGAAATATTATGAACCTGATGAACAACTTGAAATTGCCTCTCTAGTAGCTTTGGTTAAAGATCTTGTAACTGAGAATGTCGCTGGAGGTTCTATTTATTTTTGTCAAGCTGCTACTAACATTGTTAGACAGGATATAAGTGCAAAAGTTGTTGGTACTCCTGTTGTCTCTGTCAAGATAGGTGATCATTGCTATTATGGATTATGTGATATGGGTGCAAGTGCAAGTGCTATTCCTTATACACTTTATCAAGAAATAATGCGCGAAATTGCGCCATGTGAGCTTGAAGATATTGATTTGGAGATTAAATTGGCTAATAGAGATGTCATCCACCCGGTGGGAATTGTCAGAGACGTTGAAGTCTTATGTGGTAAGGTAAAATATCCAACGTATTTCCTTGTCTTGGGGTCGGTTAAAGATAAATTTTGTCCTATCATATTTGGTAGACCTTTCTTAAATACCTGTAGTGCTGTTATAGACTTTAAGAAAGAAAAAGGTCTCTGTTCAATTCGCTGGAGAGCCGTATGAATTTAATTTTCCAAATTTGCTAGACATCGTTATGATAAAGAATTACCTAATGAGGATCTTATTATTGAAAGAATTGCTTCTATTGTCGTGCCTCCTAATGATCCTTTGCAGCAATATATGGAGGAGCACGAGAATGATATGTTTATGCAGGAAAGAGAGGAAATTGATGAAGTCTTCTTTAGACAGCCGGCTATTCTAAAGCATGATCTACCTGTGGAGTCTCTGGGGACCCAGACACGTCCAAAGGGAGATCCTGTTTTTGAATTAAAAGCTCTCCCAGACACTCTCAAATATACATATTTGGATGAGAAGAAAATATATCATGTTATTATCAATTCTAACCTTTCAGTGAAAGAGGAGGAGCGATTATCGGAGGTATGACTGTTGTTGCTAATGATAATAATGAACTCATTCCTCAAAGAACAGTTGTAGGGTATAGAATGTGCATTGATTATAGGAAACTTAATAAGGCTACTCGAATAGATCATTATCCTTTGCCTTTTATTGATCAAATGCTTGAAAGACTGTCTAAGAATTCTCACTTTTGTTTTCTTGATGGTTATTCTGGTTTCTCTCAAATTGCTGTTAAATTCGAATATCAAGAAAAAACTACTTTTACTTGTCCTTATGGAACTTATGCCTATAGACGTATGTCTTTTGGTTTGTGTAATGCAGCTGCTACTTTTCAAAGATGCATGTCTGCTATTTTTCATGGTTTTTGTGAGGAAATTGTGGAAGTCTTCATGGACGATTTCTCCGTCTATGGAACTTGTTTCGACAATTGCCTCTATCATCTTAACAAAGTTTTGCAAAGATGTGAGGAGACCAATCTTGTTCTCAATTGGGAGAAGTGTCATTTCATGGTAAATGAAGGCATAGTGCTTGGACATAAAATTTCTGAAAGGGGGATTGAAGTTGATACAGCCAAAATTGAAGCAATTGAGAAGATTCCCTATCCAAGAGACATCAAAGGTATTCGTAGTTTCCTCGGTCATGCTGGTTTTTATAGGAGGTTTATTAAAGATTTTTCTAAGACGTCGCGGCCTCTCACCAATCTTCTTCAAAAAGATGTTCCATATGTTTTTGATAAAGATTGTAAGGAAGCCTTCGAGGTACTAAAAAGGGCTTTAATCACCGCTCCTATAGTTCAACCGCCTGATTGGAATTTACCCTTTGAAATTATGTGTGATGCTAGTGATTATGCTGTAGGGGCTGTCCTTAGCCAAAGAATTGATAAGAAGTTGAATTTAGTTCATTATGCTAGTAAAACTTTGGATAGTGCACAGAAAAATTATGCAACCACTGAAAAGGAATTTTTAGCGGTCGTTTTTGCTTTTGATAAATTTAGACAAAATATTGTGGACTCTAAAGTAACTATTCATACTGACCATGCTGCAATTAAGTACCTTATGGAGAAGAAAGATGCTAATCCTAGACTTATTAGATGGGTGCTTTTGCTGCAAGAGTTTGATTTGCATATTGTTGATAGAAAAGGTGCAGAAAATCCTGTAGCTGATAATTTGTCTAGAATGGAAAATATTCCTCATGATCCCATCCCTGTAAATGATAGTTTCCCTAACGAACAACTTGCCGTCGTTAAGGTAACTTCTCATGATGCTCCTTGGTATGCTGATTATGCTAATTTTATTGTCTCGAAATTTTTGCCTCCAAGTTTTACTTATCAACAGAAAAAGAAATTCTTCTATGACTTGAGGCATTACTTTTGTGTTGACCCACCTTTATACAAGGAGGGAGCTGATGGAATCTTGAGGAGATGTATTCCTGAGCATGAACAGGAGGAGGTATTGAGGAAGTGCCACAATAGTGATTATGGAGGACATCACGCAGGTGAAAGGACTGCACATAAGGTTCTTCAATCAGGTTTTTATTGGCCTACTTTATTTAAGGATGCTAAAAAGTTTGTTGTGCCTAGATATCTTATGACTGATGGAGGATCTCATTTTATTCATGGAGCTTTTAGAAAGGTTTTAGCTAAGTACGATGTTAATCATAGAGTCTCCTCTCCGTATCATCCTCAAACTAGTGGGCAAGTTTAATTAACTAATAGAGAAATAAAACTGATCTTGCAAAAGACCGTTAACAAGTCTAGGAAGAATTGGTCTAAAAAAATTAATGATGCTTTATGGGCCTATAGAACTGCTTATAAAAATCCTATGGGTATGTCTCCTTATAAAATGGTTTATGGGAATGCATGTCATTTGCCTCTTGAATTAGAACATAAAGCTTTTTGGGCTATTAGACAACTTAATTCTGATCCTAATCTTGCCAGTAAAACTAGGCTGCGTTAAATTGAATTCTTTGGATGAGTGGAGGAATGAGGCTTATGAGAGTGCTCGTTTGTTTAAGGAAAAAGTAAAGAGATGGCATGATAAGAGAATTTTGAAAAGAGAATTTAATGTTGGTGATAAAGTGCTTTTGTATAGGTCTCGTCTCAGATTTTTTGCAGGAAAATTGCTATCAAAATGGGAGGGACCATTCATCATTGAGGAAGTCTATCGCTCCGGAGCTACAAAGATTAATAATCTTGACGGAGACAAACCTCAAGTGGTGAATGGTCAGCGACTTAAGAACTACATCTCCGGTAATCCCTTGGAAAAAGATGCCGATGTTATTCAAGTGGTCTCTCCGGAAGAACTTATCGAGACCAAATACCGGAAGACTCCAGAATCAGAAAACGAATAGGTAACTATTTCGATAAGTAAAGTGCCTCAGAAAATTCCAGAAAATTCATATTATTTATTTCTCGAAAATTAGGAAAATTCGGAGACTGGACGGAGTACGAGACGGACTCTAGGGGGCAGAGGCGGCCCTCTACCGCGGCCCCACCCCAGGCCGCGGTGGGGACCCGCCCCTGGCCCCTGGACACCGCCTCCGACTCCGCCTAGTCCCGTCGCCTTCCTTTTATTGCAAAAATTTTCGCTATATATTTCCCCGAATTTTTCGAGAAGCGTATCCTGTGTTTTTCGTTGTGCTTTCGTTTTGAGTTTTTCTGGCAGATCGTTTTTGTCCGAACCCTAGCCGCCATGACTTCTCCAAGCACTTCTAAGGATGATTTCTTCAAGAACGTCATCAACCCCTACTTAGCTGAGGTCAAGATGCATCCTCAAGTTCTTCAGCTCAAGGATGGCGTGCTTCATAAGCAAGATCTTCAAGGCCCTAAGAAGGAGGGGGATGTGAAGACAAGGTTAGAAGAGGTTGAACAGGAGGTTTTCAAGTACAAGAAGATGATCAAGCGTGGAGTAAGCGTCAATTACCGCATCATTGCTGAGCTTACTGATCTTCACAAGCAAGAGACCGAAGAATTAAGGGAGAAGATCTTTCTATTGGAGAACGAGACCGCCAATCTGCAAGCACATATCTATGATCTTCACAATCAGATGTGTGAGTATGAACTTAGATTTAAGCGTATAAGCACCGCTGCAAGTTTCAGGTCCGAAGAGACTCGTTCGTCTTTCATTGACGGGAAGCACCTCCCGTGGAAGTTTGGCGACGAGTGATGGAGCAGGAAGTCTTCCTCATAAATTCGAGCACTATGGGTAACGGCACTCCCTTGGCTTGTTCCAAGCTTGGGGGAGTGCCCCGGTATCTTTATCTTATGTCTTTTATTTTTCGCAGTCTTGTGAGTCGTATCATGAGTAGAGAAGTTATCTTGTAGTATGGTTTTGCATTGTGTCTTGTCACTCCTTGTGAGTCCTTTGTATCCGTCGGTGTGTGGTTTTCTATAATGGAATATAAATGAGAAGTATCTTTTATTCTTCTGCACTTTATATTTTATTATGGCAATCTCTCTCATCTGCTGATCTTGTGGTAATTAATGATTTCACATTGGGTGAATGAGTAGAAGTTTATTCGGTATCGATAAGCATTGCTTTGTTTAAATTGCAATAATTACTTTGGTGCTTGAGTAGAGAAGAAGAATTTGATTGCAAATACACTATCTTGTATGTCTTACATGCTTGTGAACTTTCCAGCTCATACACCTTTGTATTAGATTTATTTCTGACAGTGATGATAAGCTTTATGTTGCATGTTTGACATATTGTTTTTTATAGCATATTTGATTTACATCTCTCAACACTGTTTGTTTGCTTTAAAGCCTTTCTAGCCTAAAGCCCTGTACTGAGTGTATGGTTCACTCGTGCATCCAATCCCCAAAGCCAAACTTTCTCGCCAGCTGAGTCCACCATATCTACCTATGCATGGTATTTCCTACCATTCCAAGTAAATTTGTCATGTGCTACCATAAAAAATTCAAAATACTTCTCTTTGTGCCTCTGTTTTTAAGCTCATGAGGGAGCAGTAGAGAGCTAGATATAACTTGTGACGAGCAAGGTCATTTCCCCCCTTTCACCCGGTGTCGATGGATTACGTCTTCACTTGAATCAACCCGAGAGCAGCTTAAGCAAAATATAAATATAACTCACAATTCTCCTCCGCACAATGCAAATCTGAGAAATCAGCCCAAACATTGGATAGTGGTGAAACCAAGGAGAAAGAAGAGCGTACTCGCTCTTCTAAGAACCAGCTGCTCTCACAAGTCTAAAAACCTTGCTTGTCATGAGGGACTAGATAGCTTCTCTGTTGTGAAGTCGTTGACGAAAGCATGCATAACTCAAAATCATTTTACTTCTGTTTTAAAAACCAAAAAGCTCTAGCACATGACTAATCCCTGCTTCCCTCTACGAAGGGCCTCTCTTTTACTTATTGTTGAGTCAGTTCACCCACTTCCTCTACCTTCTACAAGCAAACCCACAGTGTTGAATTTTGATGTTAAGCAAGCATGATATCTACATTATGTCTTTTATGTCTCATGATAGTTATTCATTTTTTCTTATGTCAGTTCTAACTCTTTTATAAGGATATAGCTTTGACGATTTGCAACTCGTGGGAAGATGATCGGATGGTTGAAGCATTTAAATGAATCTTTCTTGAAATATGGGCTGATAAGTATAATTGTTTCTTAAGCGGAGTCTTGTTTTGTCTTTGCTTAATAAGTTTATGTCTTCTTTCACCTTAACATGTTCTAGTTACATTACTTGTCTTCGAGAAGCTTTATGCGAGAAAGGTTGCTGTTTAAGATATACTTGTATTTGATGAGTAAATAATGATGCTTCATGTTCGTATTCTTTATTTATCGACACTTCACTCTGTAAACCTGTGGTCATGTTTACCGAGTTCAGTTTTTGCTTGGGGACAAGCGGAGTCTAAGCTTGGGGGAGTTGATACGTCCATTTTACATCACTATTTTACATCATAATTTATCTTTATTCATTGATATATTTCATATTATGATGCAATACTTATGTTATTTTATCCCATTTTGCATGTTTGGCAATTATTGGAGATGCACCCGCCGGAGCCTGGAATCAGCTGGAAAAGTACCTGTCAAGACACCTGACTTCGGAAGCCCCAAAAATTCCAGGAAAATTCAGAGCGTAATATTTCGGTAAATCAGTCACATAGCCAGAAGGGGGCGAAGAGGCGAGCAACCAGGGGCAGGGGCGGCCTGCACCCGCGGGCCCACCCTTGGCCGCGGCAGGGGCCCGCCCCTGGTCCCTGTGGCCCCTCTCCGGCTCCCCTTTGGCGTATTATTGACCCTTGACCTAAAAACATCGGGGGCATCGAAGAGGAATTTTTCCGCCGCCTCCACGAGGCGGAAACCACGCTGGCAGGGAGAAATCTGCCGGGGAATTTCCCTCCTGGAGGGGGGAATCGCCGCCATCGTCATCGCCATCACACCAAGCATCATCGGGATCATCATCAACACCATCTCCATCATCAGCACCATCATCACCGTCACCGTCCCATCTCATCCCGCTGTAGCAATCGTCATTGTTTTGTTATTATTTCATTGGAATCGTATCCCGAGTATTGATTACCACTTGTAGTTGATGCTTGAGAGTTTTATCGGTGAATTATCTTTACGATCAGATTGTTACCCTTATTCATATCACCTCTAATCATGATCTATATGATGTCTTGTGAGTAGTTCGTTTTGTTCTTGAGGACATGGGGAAAGCCTAGTTGCTAGTAATTGCATAATGTTGAGTAATATTTAATGGTTTGATTTATGTTGTGGTGTTATTCCTCTAGTGGTATCGTGTGAACGTCGACTACATGATGCTTCACCTTTCAAAGGGCCTAGAGGAATGCATAGTGTATTTAGTTTGCTTATGGTAGGGTTGCAGGAGTGACAGCAACCTAAACCCCAATTTGTGAACAAGTGCACTAGGGAGCGTAGGGTCTCGGAGCTTAAGGCTGTGGTTAGGTTTTTATCTTAATTACTTTCTTGTAGTTGTGGATGCTTGCAAGGGGTTTAATCACAAGTATGTATTTTGTCCAAGTAAGGGCGGTGCATTAGCATAGGTCCACCCACACAACACTTTATCAAAACATTGAAGGTTAATCACTGGCGTGCAATGAAACTGGCTAGGCAGAAACTCCCATGTGTCCTCGAGAACGTTTTAATCTTCATAAGTAACACAACCGGCCTGTCCTTTGAGCTTAAAAGGATTGGGCTATTTGCTGCAATTATTGTAGCACTCTTTTATTTACTTGTTCTTCATTTGTTCTTTAAATCAAAAATCCAAAAACATTTATCTTTTAGTGCTTGCAGTGAAACCTTGTTGAAAACTACTTGTCAACACCTTCTGCTCCTCGTTGGGTTCGACACTCTTACTTATCGAAAGGACTACGATAGATCCCCTATACTTGTGGGTCATCACTTACCAACCTCGAAGAAAAGGGGAGTGCTTTTCTTAAACCCAAAAGATATGCAAGAAGCCAAGAAATCTATCAAGGAGAAAGGTATTAGAGCTGAAGATGTGAAGAATTTACCTCCAATTGAAACATTATATGAGCCTACCACTCACCCACCTATGGTAGAGGTACATTCTCTTTATGATTTTACTGTCAATGATATTCCCTATAGCAAGCCTCCTAGTCAGTGTTTGGATGAATTTGATAACTTTATTGTTAAACAAACTCATTTTAATATGCAAATTCAAGAACAATTAAATGATAACACTCTGGTTATTAAAAATTTGTATTCTGTCTTGGAGAAAACTGCTAATGATGTTAAAGGTCTTGTTAAGCATTTTCACATGGTTCAAACTCAACTTGAGCAAATAACTAAAGTACAAAAAGATTTGCTTGCTGGTATTCCTATACAAAGTAATAAACAAGCTTGTGGTGTTTTAACTAGAGGTGGTATTACTACTCAAGACCCTTTTTATCCTGAAGGGCATCCTAAAAGAATTGAACAAGAATCTCAATTGGCTGAAAATAATATTACTAGCTCCCCTAAAAGGAAAAAGAAAAAGAAGAAACATAAAGAATCAGGAGAAACTAGTAATATGGAACTTGATAAAGAACCAGTAGTTAATAATCCTAATGGTGTTTCTATTTCTGATGCTGAAACTGAAAGTGGTAATGAGCATGAGAGTGATATCAATAAACCTGAAGAACGGGAGGAAGAGACTGTACCTCCTGTTGCTGAAAAGCATGGTAGGGAAAGAGAGCCATGGGTGCAAAAGCCTATGCCTTTTCCATCTAAATCCCATAAAACCAAAGAGGAGGAGCATTATAATAAATGTTGTGAATGGATGAAGCCTCTCCTTTTGCAAATCCCTTTGACTGATGCTATTAAATTACCTCCTTATTCAAAATATATGAAAGATATTGTTTCAAATAAGAGAAAAATTCCTAATTAAGAGATTTCTACTATGCTTGCTAATTACTCTTTCAATGGCAAGATCCCTAAAAAGCTTGGTGACCCAGGTATACCCACTATTCCTTGCTCCATTAAAAATAATTATGTTAGAACTGCTTTATGTTACCGATGGCAATGGGTACCCATTACCCACCTACCCTGCGGGTTTTTACCCTGTAGGGTGAGGGTTTGGTAAAAGGAAATTACCCATGGGTATGCAAATGGTAAAATGTGTGTACCCAGTGGGTATAGTGGGTGCGGGTGTGGTATAGCAGAACCCATACCCACATACCCACGTACCCAGTTTGTTTTGCATATGAAACGAGAATTTCTCTAGAAAAATCACAATTTTCAAAATTTAATACCTAGAGCAAACGAGACAAGTGCTAAATTTACAGTCAATTTAGTTTAACCCTAAGACTAATTAGGTTTTACTTTATCCCACCCCGCCGCCAGGCCCGCCACGTCTAGGTCAACTCATGACACGACGCCCCTGCCAATCGCCCATGCCTCCTATCGCTTCATCTCCTGCATCATGGACGTCCCGACGCCCCGCACGATCGATCTCATCACCCAAGATCGAATTAGTGAATAAATAATCCTACATGTCATTGTTTTTACTATATGTTATGTTGTTAATATTACCTCGTTGAGTTGTTGGGTGGGTTTACCCATGGGTTTTTAATACCCTGATGGGTGCGGGTATGGTATAAAATCTATACCCAGATGCGGGTATGGGTGTGGGTGCGGGTAAGATAGTTAGTGTTATGCCTTTCTCTCTTTATAAGAGACTTTTATTAGACAAGCTTATTCCTACTGATATTTTCCTACAAATGGCTGATAAATCTACTACTGTGCCTATTGGTATCTGTGAGGATGTTCCCGTTAAAGTTGCTAATTGTTTAATCTTAACTGATTTTGTGGTGTTGGAAATGCCTGAAGATGATAATATGTCTATTATCCTTGGAAGACCTTTTCTTAATACTACAGGGGCTGTTATTGATTGCAATAAAGGAAAAGTTACTTTTAATGTTGATGATAAAGAGCACACGGTATATTTCGCAAAGAAGATTAATACAAAGATTGGTCTGAATTCCATTGAAAATATTGAAGCCATCAAGGTTGGAGCTATTGATTGTCATATTCTTATGCATCATAGAAAATATGAAACTCTTATGATTGGGACAATTGCGATACAATATGAGGTAACATAATTGTCATTTGGAAATTGAATTCTTCATGTCAAATAAATTTGGTGTGGTAGCAAGACTTGATCAACCTTGCTAACAAATCAATTTTAGCAACATAAAGACTTTAATAACCATTAGTTTTTCCTCTGATAATTATCTTTTACTTTTCTGCAATTTTTATCCTTCCTTAGTTTATCTCTTTTGAATATCAATATCCTGTTTTATTAGCTTATTTTAATCTCATTTAATTTCTTGGGGAAAAGTTTTGAAAAATTCCAGAAAAATTCCACAATTTTTATTTTTTCAAAAGAGCCACAGAAGTGGTTGAGCCTTACCTGGGGGCCCCCCCAGGGCCAGAGGCGGGTCCCACCCGCGGGTGAGGGCCAGGCCGCGGCCAAGGGCCGCCTCTGCCCTGTGGAGGGCCCCACCAGGTGAGCTGCCTCCCACTATCTTTCTCTCTCTCTCGAAAAATCACTCCACCATTGTTCAAACCCGAGTTCTTGCTCTTGAGTGCTGGGATTTTCGATCTCTTTGTTCAGCCCATCAATCTTGCTGAAATTTGGTGCAAATCTTCTCCGGTATGTGACTCCTTCACCCCTCCAATTAGAATCTTGAATGGTTTTGTGTAAGTTGAGTATTTTGCTACTGTATATGACCCTGAATATGAGCTTGCATGCTTGATTTGCAATTTGTTAGATGGTTTTTATGCATGTATTAGTTAGTATTAAGTTATGAGAGTAGTTGAATGCACTTCCTAAATTTTATTTTCAAGTTTTATGAGGTTTGTTGATAAATTTCAGAAAAAGAAGATTATGCCTAAGTTCAATCTAGGTGGGATCTTTAAGAAGAAGGAGCCCTCTTCTCGTCGAGAAACGAGAGGTTCAAGTTCTAATACACCAATGAGGCCCTCATACAATGAAGATTTGGAGCCACTTGGTGTTATTGTGCTTGCCCGAGAGTCGGACGTGCGTTCATCGGTATACCCATGTTATGATTTTTTACAAGCTGCAAGTATACGCGATGAATTTACTAGACTTGTTACTATTGCATGTTTGACAAATATTGTATTAGTGGAGAGACCCCAATATCTTAAGCTCACTAACATCTTTGTGCAAAGCTTTAATTTTATTGATGATCAATATCACCCAAGTGTGGAGTTCATGTTATATGAACAACCTTGGAGAATGCCTTTGTCTGAGTTTTGCAGTGCTTTGGGTGTGAGGAATATGGGGCTCACAGGGAAGATGAATGCGCAGCCCCAATACCTCAAGGAGCTCTATGCCGGCATCTGTCAGGATGATTGGAGGGACTCTACCCGTGCAAAATTTGGGAGCATTCAGTTTCCAGCTGTGAGGTATTTGGGCTATGTCATTGCTCGTTGTATCCTTCCCCGGGATAACACGAGCAACATGTCTAGTCCTGATCTTGCTATTCTTGCCGCCGCAATTAATCATGATGAAACTTATAACATTGGCGCTCTTATTGCTCGTCGTCTTAGCATTAATAAAGTTAGAGGAACTATTTATGGAGGTATTATTGCCTCAATCATGCTTTCTACTGCCATGCTTCCTCCTAGAGAGGATGATTTAGAGTTGGACTTTATCAGGCTTGATCTTGCTGCAATGAAATCTCATCACTTTGTCACTTATGATTCCACTTTGGAGAACTTGTTGTATAGATTATTATTTGGCTTTGATTTGGATAACCCTCGCTTTGTGAGATTACCTGCTCCTGTTTTGTTTAACGCTGTTGATAGGGACGGATACTCGTTTCCTGAGGAGGTGCTGGATGAGTACCTCGCATCACTAGTCCCCGAGGAGGAGCCAGAGGAGTAGCAATAGGACTTGAAGTGCCAGCCATAGCCAGGCGCCAACTGGGGTGTGCCGCCACCATGGTAGATGAGTCCCACTTAGGCCAAAAGCCTAAGCTTGGGGGGGTACGTATCTCTCACCGACATCTCTTTATTTTGTTCACTCAATTATTATACGTCGGTGTGTTCGTTATTCCTTTGTATACCCATAAGTTTGTTTTGTTTGTTTTCCTTTTGTCCCTTTCGTTTGCTTAATTGCTTTTGTTGCTCTTTTTGTTTACTACTTGAAAACCCAAAAAGATTTTCTTTTTGTTTGCTTTTCTTTCTTATAATCAAAAAGACCAAAAATATTTTCTTTTGTTCTTGTTCGGTCGTTTTCTCCTTCGTTTTTCCTTCGCAAAACTGAAAACAACAAAAAGATTTCTCTTTTAGCTTTTGTATTTTTCCCCTTTTCACTATTTGAAAACACAAAAATATTTTCCCTTCTTCTTTATTTTGTATTGTTGTTTTAGAGTTCAACCCGTGTTGGTGACGACACTTGCACACATTTATTATCTTGATATCTTTTCGGATGTGCAAGTGTCTATGCAATAATGACGATATTTGGCAGCACGGATATGATGAGGAAAGTTGGTATGAACTCTATTTGCTTTCATTTTTGTACAGATGTTTATCCTCTTGCTCATGTTTTAGTTTGATATGATAGAATGCTGTGTAGATGATATTGCTTAGCCCTTATGGATTCTTATGCTTAGCCTCAGCTTGTTAAGAGTTAATAATTTGTCATGTAGGCATGAGCATGTTTTGCATTGTTTATAACATGGTATGGTGAAGTGAGATCCTCCTCCAAAAGATTTAATTGGGCTGACTTGGCACATGTTTACACATGTCAAAAGACCAAAAATACAGTCTGTTATGCCTTGACGATTTATTTCTTCAATAAAAAATCATCGTAAATTTTCGTCCAATTCCGAGAATATTTCCAGAAGTAACTTTCTGCAACAAAATCAGCACAAAAATAGGGAACTGGCACTGGGCATCTTGTCAATAGGTTAGTCCAACAAAATGCATAAAAATGATGTAATATGATAGTAAAAACATGTGACAACATCACAAAACTAGCATGGATCAATCAAAAATTATAGATACGTTTGACACGTATCAGCAAAGTGGAGTTCTTTTGATCCCGGAGCATCACTTAGATCTTTGTGGCAGTAGCTAATGTTTAGGAACAAGTGCATTTAATTTGTTAAGTGATATCTGAAGGTGGATTATTTTGTTTGAGAACTAACCCTCTAATGAAGTTTATTACAAGTTTTGTGTGAAGGAAGTTTTCAAGTATTGAAGAGCGAGGTGATGAAGGAAGATCAAGAAGGGATAAAAGCTCAATCTTGGGGAGTTCCCATGGAAATCCTCTAAAATATACAAGAAGTCAAAAGCGTCTAAGCTTGGGGATGCCCAAAGCATCCCCTTCTTCATCGACAATCATCAGTTTTCACCTGTGGTACTATATTTTTATTGCTTCACATATTATGTGCTATTCTTGAAGCGTCGGTTTGTTTTTACTTTCAGTTTTTTTCCCTCTGGTCTTTTAGTTTTTCAAAAATGAAGTACCAAGTTTTATCCATTTAGTTTTAGTTGATGCATATTTAAAGGCTTTTAGGTTTTCAGCATCTGCTGCTCACTGCATGATTTTTCATATTTTTGGAAACTCTAAAACTCACTAAAATTTAACATATTAAGTAACATCTAATCCTCTGCACGCACAAAAATTGGCAAAAATTCCTGACATGTTTAAGTGCACTTAAAAATTGCGTTTTCCAGCTGCTGTTTTTCTGGGCAGATTTTGACTTTTGTTGTAAGAGTGGCCTCTTTGCGTTTTCATTTGATTCTTTTTGAATCTTACCTTTCATTTAGAAGTTGGTCCCTTAAGCAACCTCTCTGTAACATGAAAACAAAATTTGATTAGGTTTAATGGCGGCATATTGAAAATATTATCTATTGCACTAATGTCTAACCGTATAAAAGAATGGAAGAGTTTTTGTGTTGAATTTTTGTCACAGGAAATGAAGGAACACTGAACTGAGAAATATCCAAAGATGGTCAAAGCAATAAGCTTGGGGATGTCTCCGCATCCCTCTACATCAACAATCACTCGGTTTGCAAACCTTCAAACTTTGTTTTCGAGCAACATAGAAACTTGCATAAACTTGGAGCGTGTGTATCTTATTACTTATTTGTCTTAGTATCAAAACACCGTTTACATAAATGAGCTGATTGTCATATCTTTTATTTATCCCCTATTTGGAGAGTTGGTTGGGAGTTATTCGGTTGCTGGTTAGTTGTTGAAACTTAAAAATGATGTGTTAATAATATTGTTTAGAAATTTGTGTTTTTCTTATGGTTAGTATCAATTAGTTAATTAGGAGTGCATAATATGTTATTTTTTATGTTAACATGCATTGTTTTAATCATAAGATGGTATGGTAGTGTGGGATCCTCCTCTGAATAATTCATGTTGGATTGACTTGGCACATGCTTACACATGTTTGGCTAAAAAGAAAGTCTCATGCCTCGACGAACTTTTTGACTCAGAGTATTGATATCACTTTTATGCCTTGTTTAATATTGTTTTGTCGCAAAGCATGATTATGATAAGTATTGCTCTCCTAGTTGTCGCTTCCCAGTCTATTGCTAGCCTTCACTTGTACTGAGCGGGAATGCTGCTCGTGCATCCAAAATCCTTAAAACCAGTTTTTCCAAAGCGTCCACCATAAATTCCTATACATGATATTTGTAAATCATTCCAAGTAAAATTTTCATGTGCTATCTTTAAATGTTCAAAATTTTCCCTTTTGTGTCTCTATTTTTAAGCTCATGAGGAAGCAGTAAAGACAAGCTAGATATATTCTGTGACGAGCAAGGCCATTTTCCTCCCCCTTTCACCCGGTGAGCATGGAATTCGTGCTCACTTGAATTTGCCAAGAGCTGGCAAGAGACTCCATGTCTCAATCAAAATATAAATATAACCCATCATTCTCCTCTGCACAATGCAAACCTGAGAAATCAGTCAAACACTGGTTAGTGGTGAAACAAAGGAGAACGAGGAGTGACATCATTCCTCTAATTACCAGCCGCTCTCAAAAGTCTAAAAGCCTTGCTTGGTACAGAAGACCGACTGATTTCTTTACTGTGGAGTCATTACGAAAGCATGCATATCTCAAAATTGTTTTACTTCTGTTTCATAAAAAAATAAAAAACTCTAGCACATGATAAATCACTGCTTCCCTCTGCGAAGGGCCTGTCTTTTATTTTTATGTTGAGTCACCATATCCTTCTTCGAGCACTTCTTCGAGAGCATAGTTGTCATTCTTAGTGTAATGTGCTTTTTTGCAAAATAATATTAACTGAGTTATATCTGTGATGTTCCTATCTTTGATATCTTTGTTCTAGTCTCCACTTGAACTTCGAAGGTGCTCTGCGTTTATGTTTTGCAGTATCATGTTTTATTATGATCATTACAATCTTGCTTGATGTTTATAAAATTTCATATTATGAACTCTTTGTTTGTTGATATCTTTTCATTAGGTAACATGGTTGCTAAAGTTTCATTATCTATACATCATTTATCATGCAATTGTTAACAATCTGATAAAGCATTCAACATCAAAAATTATTTTGTTATCATTTTCTACTCGAGTACGAGTGGAAATTAAGCTTGGGAATGTTGATACTGTCAAACGTATCTATAAATTTTGATTGTTTCATGCTACTTTTATGCCTTTGACACTTTTTTTTATATTAAATTTATGATTTATTTGGACTAACCTATTAATAGTTGCAAAAGTGCACAATGTTCTTGTTTTATAGTTTGATGTGTAGGAATCACTTGGAAATTGGCAAAAACGTAAAAGGAGACTTGTTGGAGGTGGACTCTGACTTTCCTGAAATCTGTCCCTTCCAACATATTTCAGAGATCGTCAGTTTGAGACCTGAAGACGATGTCAACTGAAGATCTCGCAACGGACAAAGTTGTGGGAAATTTCCATAGATTTAATCTAAGCCCAAGAACAGCCCAATCGGAGGTCCGTAGCTCCGGGAAACCCGTTTTACTGAAGGCTAAATATCTGATTACGGGATTCCGAAAGTTGGTGACGTGATTGACTCCAACTCTTAACAAACTTGGAGGATTCGACCAAGCCACGACTTTGGGACCGCATTAAGGATGTGAGGGTCCCTAGGAAGGTTCTAGAGGTGCCCAAGAGCCCTTGGATCAAGGGGTCATCGATCGGAAGGCCAGGAAGCATTGTCATGGATTTTTATAGGTACATGAATTTTCCCATGGAAGCATTTTTTATAGGTACATGAATTTTCCCATGGAAGCATTTTTTATAGGTACATGAATTTTCCCATGGAAGCATTTTTTTATGGACGAAAGCATTCCTTTTATGGAGCGATGGAAAATGGTATAAAAGAAAAACCAAAGCGAAATTTAAGATGTTTATGGAGCGATGAAACATATCAAACTTCAAATGGTATAAAATAAAAACCAAAGCGAAATTTAAGATGTTTGACTGCCACCAGTTACATTATTTCTCGGAGTGTGAACACATATCCATTTACTTTAGATTTTCTGTAATATTTGTGTGATTTTTGGGACTTCGAAAAATAAAGTAGGCAACGCACGGATATTCAACTGGTGACAGTAGTTTTTTTTAACTGGTGACAGTAGTTTAACTAGTTGGAATAGTATTCTGATCCGTAGCTGGTTGCAAGTCCAAGCGGACCGGAGACGCGAGTGGACCAGGCCATCGATAAAGAATCGGAGTTCTTGGGCCAGACGGGTCCGACACCACCTACGGTTGGGGTGTTGGCTAGGCTATATATAGTTGTGGTTCTCCACCCCCCAACGCCACCAAACTCGAGTCGCCGCCGCACCCGCGTAGGGCACATCCAGATTTAGAAGGGGGAAGAAGGAAGAGAAGAGGAGATGGACGTCGTGACCATGCCTGCGCCGCCGGCTTCCGGCCGGTTCTTCAACAGGGAGTTCGAGAAGACGCCCAGCCCCGAGAAGGACGAGGAGGCGAGCCGCGTTCAGCTGGACTTGGCGTCACTGCCCGCCGGCGGACCGAGCCGCAAGAAGGAGAAGAAGGTTTACGACTTCACCTACCTCGATGCGAAATACGCCAGGGGCGTGGCGGAGATCGAGGAGCGTAAGCCCCGAGAGGGCGACAAGGCGATCTCGGACCTCCCCGATCTCGCGGTGGATAAGGATGGCAAGGTGATGCAGCTGGTGTGCCACGAGTACATCCTCGCGCTCCTCAAGTCGCCGCCCAGTACCAGTCCCCTCTCCGACTACAGCATCGAGGCCATCCGATCAGACACGGGGATCACGGACTTGGAGGAGCTCGAGACCGTGGCGGCGTCGGGCAGGGCATTGCAGCGCCTGCGGGACACCCACAACGACATCATCCAGCAGTACCTCGACAAGGGCTACGCCTACGTCGCGTATAACCCGGACGACTCCGAGAGGTATCCGCTCCCTGCAGCTGGGAAGCAGCTGCCTCCACTACCGTGATTTTCCCATGCCCACTGTCTATGAATCGAAGAATGCTGCTGGTCTGTGACCATCAAATTACTATTAATCATTATGCACTCTTTGTGTTATCTGTACTACTCTATGTTATTACTACTCTGTGATCGTACTCTGTGTTGTTGAACCTGTCTTGGCTAAGTGGACATGATTGGGGAGACTAGAAGTAATATATTGATCGTATGATTCTGCCTTCGACCTTACATCCCTTTGCTTCCTATCGTAACTTGTTTATGCTGGGGATGATATGTCCTTGTGAAAATTTTGCTGTGGTTTGCGACAGTTGGACATCTAGTTTCTGCTTAAGGTTTTTTGTACATCTGATTATTTGAATGGGGACAATTTGCACTTACATGACATGCCTAGGCGGTGCATTGAGATCGGCACATAGCTCAAGCCGGAGTAGATTGAATAACAATTACCGGTAAATTCAAAAACTGTGTTGGGTTGAACAATCTACCACTACAGTTAGTTTTCCTACTCCTTCCAAATAGTTTTCCTACTATTACTTCTAAACTTTAGAAGAGTATAGTTGTCGGGGACTTGGTTAGCTTAGCACACTGTAGTGAGCACCCAGTGTTAGGTTTCTCATTTTATCTAGGCATGTGATCCAAAATTGCAGGGTTCTCACATCTAGCTACACTATGAACTATTAACACTTGACATTGCACAACTTGAGCAGTTTTTCTAATTTCTTTGAGCACTGTTTGCGCCTTGCATGATCTTCCTGTGGTTTGTTGCAACTTACTAAGTTTGATTGTGTCCAGTGATTTATGTGAATCCTGGTTTGTTGCAACTTACCTAAGTTTGATTGTGTCCAGTGATTTATGTGAATCCTGTTCTCGCTTTGCTATGACTTCAGAAAACAACAAAAGTATGTACTGCAATCCTTTGTGATAACATGGTATCAACCTGTTCTGAATTGGCCAGTGCTTCCACCTCAAGAAATTCAGCTACCAATTGGTCCCTTTTAGCATGAGACTACAAGAGAGAAGAACTCGTATTCTTTCTCTTTTGATTATCTTTCTTGCGCAAGGTCGCTGACTAGCTCTCATTTATCTTCCATACATATCCCACATCAAATCCGTTAGGTACATTAGAGCATCTCCACCGGAGGGTCGTAAAAGGGGTCGTAAAGCCTCTTTGGGGTGCCGGACAGAAAAACCGGCCACATCGGGGACTCGTAAAGGCTTTGTCCGGCCCAAAACCTGTCCGGCACCGCGAACAGGGCCTCCAACTTTGGGGGCTGCCTTCGCGGTGCCGGACACTGTCCGGCCCGCGCCTCCGACAGATATGGCCCGCTCGTCATACACACGAAGCGAATGACGCGAATTGTCCCCCCTACATTGCCGCGCCGGCCGCCAAAACATCTCAAACTGCTTCCCTCCATTCTCACAAACCCTCCCCTTCTACTTTGTTGCCGCCGCCGCTGCCGGTGAGTTTATCGTCTCCAACCTCCCGTCGGCTCCGATGGCGCTGGGGGGTCTGAGAAAGCCCACCCAAAGCAAATCCGCCAAGGCAAAGGGGGCGACAAGGGCCGTGCTGATGAAGTCGCCGACGATGAAGGCGGAAGAACTGGAGTTGCCGATCCACGCGGATCTGTTGCGGTCAGCGGCATCCCAGTTACGAGCTGGCCGGCGACATCGCGCGAAATTGAGGGAAGCGGAGCTCCTCGTCGGCCAATCTGTAGGCGGCCCGAGCCAAAGGAGCTCGTCGGCTCGCCCTCCTCGGCGATCATCGCCGTCTTCCCCGAACTACTTCAACGATCCATCGTTGCTGGCGTTCCAGCCATCACGCTTCTCCAGTTCGTCGGACGAGGGGGACGAGAGCCGAGGCATCGACCTCAACCAGGACGCCCACTTCAGCTACTCGCCTGCGCTTCGTCGATGTGTAGGCACCACGGCCGTAGCGCCGACGCAGCTGTTCGGTGATGATGAAACCGACGCTGCGTACGTGCTCGGCGGAATGGCGGCTGGCGAGGTATGTTTTGATCATTTCTGCAGTTCATGATGTGGCCGACAGTTTGAGTTGTGCATTCAATGATCTCGTCGGCAGTTTGAGTTGTGCATTTAATGATCTCGCCGGCAGTTTGAATTGTGCATTTAATGATCTTGCCGGCAGTTTGAATTGCATTTAATAACATTCATGAACTAGGACTCCATGAACAATATTATCCGTGGCACGATCCCTCTAGACGACCTCACCCAGGACGATTACGAACACGGCTGAGAGGATGAGGGCGAGGAGGAGGAGGAGGAGTGCGGGAAGGAGGACGAGGAGAGCCAGGTTGTGCACGATGTCGAAACCGACGACGATATCAAGCTGCCGAAGGGGAATAGAGGCAGGACATGGAGACCAAAGGAGGATGCGGCTTTGTGTGTGGCATGGATGGGGGTAAGACAAGACGCCATCATCAGCGCTCAACAAAATAGTAATTCGTATTGGACCCGAATTCACAAAGACTTCCTCGAGAGGACGGCGTACCCGCCACTCAATGGGCCTCCACGTCGCAAGTCCAACGCAATAGAGAAGCGGTGGGGGTCCATACGAGAGGTCGTCAACAAGTTCCATGGATGTTGGGATCAAGTGAAGGCAAGAAACGAGAGCGGCACCAACCAAGTCGACGTAGTAAGATGCTAAACCAAACCTCCCCTCTATTTGGCATGCACCAAAACTTATATTGTTCGTCTAACATGTCACTTTTGATGTAGTTGACACAACCAAGTCGACGTAGTAAGATGCTAAACCAAACCTCCCCTCTATTTGGCATGCACCAAAGTTTATATTGTTCGTCTAACATGTCTCTTTTGATGTAGTTGACACAACTATCGAGATGTATCAAGAGTTGAACAAGAACAAGGCCTTCAAATACATGCATTGTTGGGATATGCTTCAAACTTGTAAAAAATGGGGTGCAATGCGTGCGTCCATTGGCCAAGGTGGTGTTGTCGATGAAACCCGGATTCCGGGGGCCGGGCCAACTCCACGGCCAACTGGGAACAAGAAGGCGAAGGTGGCGGCACACAAGGCCGGGGCTTCTTCCGCCCTACAAGAGTCTCTTGCCACGTTCATGGCATCCTCCACCGTTCTCAAAGAGAAGATGCACGAAGCCAACAACCAAAGGTGGGATATGTACTACACCGTGCAAGGCCACAAGATGAAGGAGATGCAAGAATCAAGGGGGGTGAAAGAGATGAAGGTCAAGGAGATGCAAGAAAACCGGGAGCTCAAGATCATGGCCACGGACACGTCAAACATGCCGGCGGAACGACAGGAGTACTTTGCCAGGAGGTCGCGCACATCATGAAGGCGATGAAACTAAGGGTCGAGGATGCCGAGACCCAAGAAGAATGATTTCCATGTCACCCCGGCGTCTAGACGTATTTTGGTGGCAAAACTTGTTGATGGCCGTGCCTGTGTTGGCCGGTGAGGCTGTGTTAGACGGCGAAGCTATTTAGCCGTGCCCTGTGTTGGCCGGTGAAACTATTTGGGCGTGCCTGTGTTGGCCGGTGAAACTATTTGGCCAGAACATTCGTGCCCAGCCGGCAATTGTATATTTTGGGTTCGATTTGATCATTTCTGTTTGGGGATTTCCTTTAGGGGTGCCGGTGTGGGAGGGAAAAAATCGCCGGACAAGTGTCCGACACCCCCTAATTGGGCCTCTAATTGGGAGGTGCCGGACACAATTTAGGCACCCCTGGTGGAGATGCTCTTAGGGCATCTCTACTCGTCGCCCCCATAGCCCTATAGCTATGTGCTTTTTGCTTGAACGTACACGTGCATATGTGTCCACCAGTTGCTAGCTGTTTATTTTTAGGTACATCAGGGCATCTCTACTCGTCGCCCCCATAGCTCTATGGGACGCGTCGGACGAAAAACGACGCCCATTTGCATGCCCCATAGGCCAATTTCGTCCGGGGCGGCCCGTTATCTCGTCCGACGCTACAAGCCCAACCTCCCGCCGTGGGGGGCGTTGCGGTAGCACCAGACGAAACGGCGCGAAACCCACCGCCCCGTCGTCGCCCTCCTGCCAAATCATCGCGTCAATGGGCCCGCCCTGTCATACTCACAAGGAAGTTTGAGCGGCGTGGTCATCGCACAAGGATCGACGCCGCAGTGTGTCGTCCCGTCGCCCACGTGGCGAGGCAGGCATTTACCACATGGCGGCGTTAATGCATCAACACACTTGCTCTGCCGCTGTTAAACCCCCCTCTCTCTCGCGGCACACCTCCCTCCCTCACGCTTCCCAACTCCCGCAGCAAAGGCGTTCAACAGGCGCGCCCACCCAGCGGCGGCGAACGGGTTCAGGCCGCACAGCCTACTGAAGCACGAGGCGGAGATGTTGTTCCGCTCGTGGTATTCATGCCCGCCGGACATGCATGCGGGTCACCTGTATTCGATCGGCGTCGACCGTGCCGGACGCGCCTCGACCGCGGGAGAAAGACTGGATCCCCGCGGTCCACCACCACTACTGGCACGAGCTCACTGCCGAGCAGCGCTAGCAGCCGGAGTGGGCGTCGTCCAACATCAACCGCTACGACGCGGTGTTCCGGCGGATCCACAGCGGATGACGCTCTGGGATGGCGAAGGGCTGCCGCCGCGCGACCGGAACATCAACGGGCGGTACGCCTTCTGAGGCGTGCCGGGCCACACGCTCGCCGCCGTCATGGCGCAAAACGCCGCCAGCGACGAGCCGCGGCTCGAGAGACCCGCGCCCCCGCCCCAACAATGGGCGCCAAGGGCTTCGACGGCGTCCTCCTCCCGGTCTGCATCCTCCTCTCGCTCGGCGTCGCCCTTCTCAGCGCTACGAGATCCTAAGCTGGAGCCGGGCGCCCTCGTCGTCGGCTCCGCCTCCCGCCGCCCGCCACCACCCCCCAAGATGGTGAAGACGGAGGCGCCCTCGTCGCTCCTACAGGAGCTGATGGCGACGCATTAGCAGCTCGCCTCCGAGGACGACCCCGAAGGCGTTGTCGTCGCTTTCGAGGAGTCGGTGAACACCGTCCCGCCGCTCGACGCGTCGCGGGCGTGCGCGTGGTCGCTGCAGGACCACCTCGCGATCATCGGGGCTCCGATGCTCGACCTCACCGGCGCCGAGGACGAGGCAGGGCCCATCGGCGGCGACGACTTCACCGGTGGAGCCAACGACGACGAGGCAGGGCCCAGCGGCGGCGGCGGCTACATCATCAAGGAGGAGGACTACGACGTCTTCAACTCCCGTTAGATTAGGTTTTAGTTTAAGTTATCAAATTTTGTTCGATTCTTGTAAAAATTCCTAAAATTCGAATGAAATCACGTTTATTTTTCTATTTTAATTTTTCAAAAATGAACTATGGGGGCGGCGACTGGGGAGGTGCGCCCCCCATATGTGCCATTTCGTCTGGACGCCCCCCATAGAGCTCGTTCCGGCGCCAATCCGGACGAGATTTGGGGGGCTCGAGTGGAGATGCTCTAAGTTGCTAGTTGTTTTTTTTAGCTAGGGACAGGGTACGTATCTTCTCGCTCGTCTGTCCGTGTTACCGTTCTTCTTTTCTCGTCGGTCTACTCCACCCATGTTTCTGGCGTCTGGTCGCCTCCTGGGACACTTCTTTTAAGTTTCTGAGTGTCCAGATTTTGGGAGTTTCTCCCCACCGCAGAAGCAAGTTTTGTACATGGGAGGAGAAACTGCCCAGGAGCAGTTTCCCGAGTTTCTGCCCGAAAGGTTTTTTGCTCGACATGTGCGCGTCTCGTCCTCCACTCCCGGCCCCGCGCCGCCCCGCCGCCCCCGCCCCGGCTCCTTCCCGTCCTCCACGGCCTCCCCCGCCGCCCCCGCCATCGCGGGCCGGCCCTTCCCGCCGATCTCCGCGCCGCCGACCGCCCCCTCCGCCTCGACGCCCCCCGCGGAGACGGCCTCCACCTCGGTCAACGGCTCGCACCTCTTCAAGATCGAGGGCGCCGAGCTCCGGGCCTGCGCAGGGCCGCGGGTGGAGCTGCGGCCACGTTGGGTCGCCGAGGAGGTCGGCCATCACTCGGAGGTCGGCCATCACCCGGAAGCTCAGCCGCCGCCACGTCGCTCGCGAGCTGCGTGGAGGCCTCGACTCGGAAGAGGAGGAGGGAGATGGCGACCAAGAGGGAGATGGCGATTTGAGCCACTGCCAAGTGGGTCCAGATTGTCAGTATTTTTTTATTTTTCAGAAATTGTTAAGTTGTTTATGCAAAAGAAGCTCCGGTGGAGTTTCTGCCCACAGCAGTTTCTTCCCATCGGAATCTAGAAACTTGCTTCTGCATAAGCAGAAGTTTAAAAGAAGTCACCCTAAGTCTCCATACGCCCATTGACACTCAAACGTGTTGGCGCTGCAACACGCAGCACCTCTCTTCTTCCTCAACCTCTCTATCTCACTTGTGTCTCTCACACAACACAAGAATACACACGCACACAACCAAGAAAGAAACACAACCAGCTTTGCCGAGATGCTCTTTTCTTGGTGTATGGTATGAAGAGTTTTCTCCAAAGTTACATACATGTTTCTGTATTTTTGGGTGCGTTGGTCACAAATGTTGGATGGATTAATTTTGTTTGATGCATAAGTGCTCTACTGTTGTTTTGCCACAACTAAATTGAGATCTGATGTATACATTGTTGGTTTTTACTACATGGTTGTGTCCAAAATGTTACAACATTTTTTGCTACATGTCACAAGTTTTTACATTTACATATAGAAAATGTTGCAAAATGATGTCCTATTTTCTGAAAATGCTACATACAAAGGGAAATAATGTTACGTTCGGTGAGGAAAAATCTCATGCTGGTTCAGAAACACCCGCACGATACATGGGCGGGGTAGCGAGAAAGGCACGACAGTTAGGATCATACTGATCCGTACCGTTCGTAAACTGACGTGGCTTCTCAATACCACAACATAGACGGGTTGTCATAGGATGAGCAGCAGGGGCGAGGGTGGTGGCGGTGCCGACGAACCTGACGAAGCAAGTGAGTCGGGAGTAGTCGAGGAAACCGGCGGGCTGGGTGGGCCAACTAGATGCGGCCTAGTGCTCTGCAGGAGATAGGTATGTTTAACCCCCTGAAGTTTCATATTTGGCACAAATCTCCCCCTAACATATTTTCTGGTAGAAGTAACCCCCTGATCTCAGGGGCTAAACTTCAATAAGCTATGCTGCACACGTGGGATTGTGGTCTAGGTGCAGCCAGGGGAGAAGTAGCTTCACGCTTTCATTACGTAGCTAGCTTGTGCGCATTGTTTCAGTACGTTCAGTGGAGTCATGTACTCCCTCCGTTTCACAATATAAGATTTGTAAGTATTGCACATGTTACCTAGATTCGGACTAAAATGGATGAATCTATACACTAAAACATATCTAAATACATGTGTACACGTATGAATGTAGCAAAAGGCTAAAACATTTATATTATGGAACGGAGGGAGTACATGTACATCGATGATCGATCGAGTGAAGCACGTGTCTATAGACTATAGCCAATGCATGGAGCATGTCCGCGTAATCGCGTCGCAGTTGACTTAGGCTAGACGCGGATGACGGCGGCGGAAGCGACGGCGGTCATGCATGGCCTGGCAGTGTCACTGATGCGTAGGTGCTCTCGGCGCCAATGCGCCACACAGCCACACAGGTGCTTGTGCTGTGCTATCACGAGCACGCCCCTGCCTCTCTGGTGCGCCATCCGTTCACCGCCGGCAAGGTTCGGTGCGGCGGCCACGACGGCCGACGGGACCATCGTCATTGACTTTTGCTTCTCTCACTGGATGGCAACGGGTGTCGGCCGCACGCTGCATTCGACGCAGCACCTTGCCGTCCCCTCACGTGTCGCACTTTGTGCAGGCATCGACGGCCGCTGCGGGGCGCCGACGAGATTTCCTACTGTCCACACCTTGACGACCATGCCATGTGTGCAACATCACTTATCCAATAGTCATCTCGGTTGGCAAAGTTAGCCCCTAAACCAGTACCACGTCAGCTAAGCCAACTTATAAAACCGGTTTAGGGGGTTAAATGTACGGTTCTGCAAGCTTAGGGGTTTATTTGTAGCAACCAAAAGTTCAGGGGGAGATATGTCCCAAACTGAATAGTTCAGGTGGTTAAACAAACTTATCTCTGCTCTGCAGGGACGAGGGCGGGAAGTGCTGCCCATCATGGGAATTCCAATGCATGCCGCTCGGCTGGGGCTTTGGGGCGGCCCAGTATCAAATATATTAGGGGTCGTTTGGCTCTCACCATTTTAAAGGAATTTATTTTAGATTTCATATTCAACATTTTTTTATTGAATGAGACAAAATCCTGTCCTATTCATTGATTATGGAGAAAAATATACATAACCCCCACAACTTCTGTGTTTCGGACAGACAACCCCAACTCTTAAAAATGGCTCATAATCCCCTTAAGTTTATAAAACCGGACAAAACACCCCCTAGACCGAGTTAAGCGGTTTCTAGAGATGGTTTTGGTGTACGTGGCCATGTGTGGTGCTCTTCCTGTTCTTCCCCACGAGCTGCAGGGTGCGCGACCCGGTTTGACTTCGATGCGAGCTTATCTCTGGATGCCCCACCACCATCCCCTAGAGGAACGCGACTTTCACGACGGCCCATCCCTCAACGGTCGTCGTGGAGGAGCTCCGGCTATACGCTGACCACCATTTGTGAACGGATTTGGGCAGCCGCAAAATTCATCGGGAGCCGACGGTAGTGCAGTTGGTGACGAGACGCGGCCACGCTGGGTCACGGCCATGCCACCTTGTTCGTCCGCACTGAAGGAATCAATCTATGGGGCCCTGAGCCGAGCGAATCGTCCCCGTCTTCCTGAGCTCCGGCCGCCGCGCGCCACGATCGATTTGCCGCCGTTCGAGCTCCTCGCCACATACAAAGCCCCCATCGCAATAGAGGTGTCTGTGTGTGATCGTCCTAGACATCCCGGTATACTTCCCCATTCATCGTAGAATCGTCGCTCCATTCACCGTTGTGCTCTGCCGCTTAGGTTAGCCGACAGCGTCACCCCGACAACCCTACGGTTTGGCAACGCTGCCAAATGACAGGGGGCATCGAAGCCTCCAGATTTGTTTCTTCCCGCTTGTCCGCATGCACTGGATCGTCGTTCCCTTGATCGCCGGAGAAAAATTCAATGGCCCGGGGTGAGGAAAGACTATGTTGACCCTGACTTATGGGTCCCGCAATGATGTGGCAGTTGGAGTCAACGTTCTGGTTGCCACATTTGTAAAACCACTTCTAGAAACCGCTTAAACTCGGTCCAGGGGGTGTTTTGTCCTGTTTTATAAATTGAAGGGGATTATGTGAGCCACTTTTGAGTTGTGGGGGTTCTCTGTATGAAACCTAGAAGCTGTGGGGGGCATCTATACTTTTCTCTTGATTAAGATAGAAAGAGGTTCCGGTTTTGAATATTACAAGGCCACGCTGAACACCTCCCTTAAGTGCAACACATGCACAGATGGGAAAAACACCACAAAATATATGAAAAAGAGGACTACTCTCCCGGTATAAAGTGCACCAAACATTTGGCTCCCGCTTTCACTGAAAAGTCTTGCCTCCTCTTTTATATCCGCAATGATCACGCTAGGGAGGTGAGACATGTGCCTGAAGATTCTCGAGTTTCTTTCATTCCATAATTTACATGCCACAAGAGTGACGACAGAAGCGGTCGCTTTGCGCGGGGCCTCAGCGTGGAGAACCGAGGCTGTCCATACCGAACATGTATGGCTGTCATAAAATTGGAATGTCATTTCAATTGCAATTCCAGAGAATGACTTTACTATGTTAAGTCAATTCGTGTCCCTAACCCTGTTATTTTTCTGGAATTCATTTCATTTTTACCAAATAAAATAAAATGACGGGTGCTAAACGACCCCTTACGAATTTGGCTTGAAAAAAATAGGTAAATAAACTAGTCATTTAGTTTTCAATCGAAATCCTACCCTCCAAGGCAGGCGCGAGCGTAGCGAGGACAGCTGTCTGCATGCCACGTACCAACAGGAGAAGCAGCCACGCCAACAGGAGAAGCAGCCACGCAGGAACTTTTCTGACTCGCGTGCGTGAGCTGTTTCTAGTTTTCTCTTTCCGCTCGTTCACTAGAAAGTACTCCCTCCGTATTAAAATATAAGATGTTTTAGTATTTCTCTTTCCATCCGTATGTAGACATGTTTTAGTGTAAGATTTATTTGAACCTTGCACTAAAACATGTCTAGATACGGATGGAAAGAGAAATGCTAAAACATCTTATATTTTGATACGGAGGGAGTAGAAACCATCGAGCTGCTTGTCTGGTTAGCTTCGATTTCACTTTTTTTGTTCTTTTCCACGAGGCAATGTTAGAAATCTACCCAGTGCATCGGTTCACCAAAAGTGTCGCCTCCACCAGTCGTCGAGAATACAGCAGCAAAACACTGATTGTCCGACACGCATGCTTCAACCAAACCGCTGTGAGTACATCGTGTGCCACCAGCCCAAAGCAGTAGAACGGACCCATGGTTCTGTTGTCCACATACTAAAACCAGTACCATTAAATCCATGCAGGGACGGAGCCAGCCACTAAGCTTGGAGGGGGCATAACTATGTTGGAGGGGGCAAATTGGCTTAAAATCACTAACTATAAGCATGGTTCTTAGGTAGTTTAGGAAGAAAATTAGATTGTTGGGGTGGCTTAGCCCCTGCTCGTCCCCCCTTCCTCCGTCCCTAAATCCATGCCCTTGCCTCCCTCCATGATGTTGCCATGCTCGGTTGCTCGATGGCTAAATTCCAATGCAGACCGACAATACACCATCGGAGGAGCCCGACTAGAAATAGCCACTTTTGAGCCATATCAAAACTGTGTCGGTGGTGTGGAAATGGCTCTCAGCCAAGTCGAGAGCGAGGTCCCATAGAAGGAGAAGCATCGAAATAAGAACGTTCGTTGGGTGCGTCTCGTAGACGAGGTGTGTGGCCTGTTTCCGTAAGTGGTCATTCTCTTCCAAGAGAAGCTTGAAAGCCACGAGTCTCCAGTTGAGCAAAGCAGCCGGCCGCCCGTCCCGTCTCATTGCACTGCGCCTTCCGGCTTCAACAGCATTAGGACTCATCGGTAAGGATGAGCCGATGAAGAGGTCGATTCCTTGACGAATCCGTACACACAACCTTCTTTTTTCTTGAGGGATCCTTGTGGTCGACGGCCACCTGCGTGAGAGCCTACGGGATCCGCGGCGGCATCCTGTGCTCGGCGACGAAGTCGAACGAGGAGGCAGGTCCCTGACGCTAGACCACTCGGCCACAGGACAAGGGTCACCGGCGCGAGAGGCACCAGGATCCGTGGCGGCGGCCCGTGCTTGGTGACGAGATCGACCGACCGAAGTGGCAAACCCCCTCAAGATTGCTCGACCTTCTTGGACGACGGTCACTGGCGCAAAACAGCGGGATTCACAGCCACACCAGGATTGGCGGCGGCCCGATCTTAGCGTCGAAAGCTAGATCACGACGTGATTCAAACTGCAAGAAGATGATATAACTACAAGTTCGGTGTTGTATTGATCGGAGGGTCTAGATTTCTCAGTTAAGTGAGATCGGACGGCTCTGAAGGTGGTTGATTTTCCCCCGTTTCTGCCGTCGACGCATAGAGACCTTATTTATTTGAAAAAACTTAGAGAGCCATGTGTGATAACGACTCTCACATACATGTACACACGCATACATTCACTCCTATGAACGCACACCCTACCTCTATGAGCACCTCCGAGATATTGAGCAGGTCTTGATATTGACGAAGTCACCGTAGTCGCCTCGCTGTCGACGGGAACGTCGCCTCTCACTAAAGAATTTTCCGCCTATAACGAGAAACACCGGTGTTAAATCTGAGGTTTAAACTCTGGTGAGTTGGGATACAACCACACTTCTAACCATCCAATCAAGAGTTGGTCTTTTATCTCTGCACATGCCAACGCATGCCTCCTGGTTTGCCGTGCATATATATATATATATGAGTGTAGCTACCCCATGACATCAAACAATTTTCGATATATATATACCGCCAGAACTGCATCTACTAACCACGACCAACCTCTCCTGTTCCTCTTCCTCATCGGGAGACCCATCCACAAGGCCGATACCATGTCGTCGATGTCCAAGGCTCTGTCGGCCGTCCGCGCCGCCGGCCGGCAGCATCTCTCCGCTTCCAAAATCGCCGAGAGGCAGGTGACCGGGCCACACGTGTTTCAGATCGATACGTACGCGCAGGTCAGGAGGAGGATGGCCAATGGCGAGACGATCAGATCAGGCACGTTCACCGTCGGCGGCCACGACTGGCGTGTTGAGTGCTATCCGGCCGAACGGCTTCCCGGGATATGACGGCTTCCTCTCCCTCTACCTCGGCCACGCTAGTCACGCCAAGACTGGCGACGCGATGGCCAAGTTCGGGACAAGTATACTCGACTAGGCCTGCTGGAAGCCATCACACTCTCAGGTCTCATTAGATGAACGTCGTTTCTCATATACTCCTAGTAGAAAACGGGGCAATAGTACCGGTTCTAGAGGCCCTCTAGTCCCGGTTTGACAACCGGTACAGGCAAATCGGGAGTAAAGCCCCCCCATTTGTACCGGTTTGTTACAAACCGGCACTAAAGGCCCTCCCACATGGCTGCGGGGAGCCCGCGAAGCTGGAGATATTTAGTACCGGTTCGTAACACGAACTGGTACTAAAGGAAAGTGTTTTTTTTCTTTTCTATTAATTTTTAGGGTTTAAGGGTTAGGAGGGGTGTAGGGTTTCGGATGTCAGTCGAAAGCCGTTGCAGCGCACAGAGATCATGTCGATGCGTCAAAAAATGCGTTTTCGTATATATGAAGTACTACACATGAAGATCACGTTGATGCATATAACACATACAATTAATTACATGAAGATCACGTTGATGCAACATGAACATCACGTTTCCGTATAAAGTACTTAATTACATGGAGATCATCACTAGTACATGGAGATTACTTAAACCGGTAGTAGTACTCTCCGTTTTTAGGTATGACCTCCGCAAGGAGAAATCCCGCCAATTCCTCCGCAATTGCTTTTATGCGGTCATTTGGTAGGAGGGCGTTCCGCTTCCTTGCAACCTTTAAAAGAAGGAGAAAAACAATTATGAATGAAACTCAACACAATTGATGGTAACAAAATAAAATGGTGAATAATGTTTACGTACCTCTTTATTTCTTCGATTATTGAATCTCTCAGTGGTCCTCATTTGAATAAACTCGCAAACGTAGTATCCACATAAGTTAGTCCCGGTTGGCTGTTTCAGACAGCACTGTTCGAGAATAGAATTCAATCAAATCAAGCTTGATAATAGTATTGAAACTAGAATTAAAGAGATACGCGGATCTAGGTAGTACTACTTACGTTGTTCAGAGACCATATCAGCTTCGGTTTCCATTTACCGGGTTCTTCCTTGATGAACGATTCCCAAACTCTGCCCGGAAAAGAAAATGAACAAAAGAGTTATTAATTACTTGATATCACGAAATGACCGAAAGAGGCCAATATAGTGCGATAAGAATTTAAATTGCCCTTTGATCATATCAAATAAGCTCTTGTATTCTATAGGCTTTCTCCTTAATGAGTCCAGGACCTCAATTTCTCCAGCGTCAATCTTGATGACAATAAGAATATAGTGAAAGCTGCACGTTTATATACGCAGTCATGCATAACTCATCAATTACACTTAAGATCGGGTGAGCAAAAATAGAATGTGTACAAGAAAGTAACACTTACTTGAAGTTGTAAGGAAGAAGTATTTATTTTTTGTTACGTTGTCGCTTGAAACTCCTTAGCAATGTCGCCTTTACTTCCTCGGGTTTCTCCATTATGTTCACTTCATGAACTTTATCCGGGTCAATGAACCCAATGTCCGAGAGTCCTTCCCTTTTGCAGTCGAGCATCTTCATTCTGCATAAATAGCGTACCAAAGATTATAGAACGAGCTGAGCTAAAGACTTAAATTACAGGGATAAATCACTTACAGACAAAAGCAACTGATGATAGCTTTATCGAGGGCGCGTTGATTGTATAATTGAAAAAGTTCACTAAAATCAACTTGCACACCGTATTCTTGGAAGTAGTGCTCTTCCTTAACTCTCGCCATGACACCCACTATATCTTCCTTTGCGGCTTTCATGTACCATTCATGCAACTGACGCATCTTTGTTGGTAGATACCGGACCAGCTCAGGTCTGACCAAAGGCTGCCCGGGAACATATTGATATACTACCTCAGCTATGGGGTCGTCTTTGTCGGGAAATACTACCTCAGCTATGGGGACGTCTTTGTCGGGAAATACCTTGAGCGGGGGGACCGATTGTACATCCTGTTCTCCAAGCTGGGCTACTTTTTTCCCTTTTTTCCGCTTCTACATCTCTGAGCTATATGACTTGGATATTTGGCGCTCATAGTCTGATGTCGGCTTTGGTGGAGGGTCATATAAGTTTTCCAAGCAGCGCCTAACGGCTTCTGGATCTAGTATTTGCCTTGGTAGGGGGTTTTTACGTGCAAAATGGGCAGCCACCTCGGCCTTTGAGATGGCACAGTTTTCCTCGTAAGTCCTTTCGGCCAGTAACTTCTCAGGAGTCTTGACTTTTGCCTTCTTTCTCTTTGTCCTCTTAGGAGGCGAACCGGTGGGCTTTCGCCTATTTAGCAGCTTAGTGGGCTGAGTCGGCTGGACTCGCGCCGGAGATGGAGACGGACTCGCGCTGGGGTCCCTCTGGAGTAGGGGTGGAGTCGGCTGGACTCGCGCCGGAGATGGAGACGGACGACTCGCACTGGGGTCCCTCTGGAGTAGGGGTGGACTTAGAGGTGGTGGACTCCTATTCGGAGGAGTCAGTGGCTTTGGTGCCGAGCCTGGAAACACGATGTGTTTCTTGTTCCATAGAACGAAACCATGCTTCATTTCTACCAGTGTCTTCTCGTCGTCACCTCCACGATAGTCAAGCTCCAGTGACTCAAATCCTGGCATAATTTCATCCACCCCGGCACGAGCATAGCCAGCTGGAATCTGATCAAGATGGTAGCTTGCTCCAGGTTGATTTGGTAAAGCATAGCCGACCGCCACCTTGAAGGATATGTTCTTCATTAACATATGTAGCTCACAATCTGTCTTCTCTGTGATATCATCCACGGGGTAGTGAGCCGCCGGCTGTTCTAATGCGGTAGATGCTTCTAACGGAACCCACGCTGCTTTTCTGCCGATCAGATGGGACGGCATCGACTTCAGGACATTCTAGCTGCTGCTGAGATGCCCCACGCTGACTGATTGAGTCCAGTAGCTCCTGTTGTCACTGCACCTTGCGTTCCAATTCCGATAACCGGTCTGACTCCTTCTTCTTCTTTCTCTGACGGCTTCTATAAGTGTCAGCGTACTCCGAAAATCCTTTCTTCCACGTAACACCGGATCCATAGCCTCGACACCATCCATCGTGTTCAGGATTCCCGAGGGCGAGTGTCAGCTCGTCATTCTCTCTCTCCGGCTGGTACTCTCCCTTCCGAACTTTTTCTATTGTGTCCTCAAGGTCTTTGGTGATTTTTTCAACCTTTTCCTTCCATTTTCCGTTTGCAACAATCCGCCCTGTCTGTGGGTCCAACGATGCCCCATGTGCGTACAACCAGAACTTGGACCTCTCGGGCCAGTCCGCTGTCTGTGGAATGATCCCTTTAGCAAGCAGTTTTGCTTCAAAGGCTTCCCACTTAGGCACGGCTGTCTTGTAGCCACCTGTCCCTAAACGGTGGTGATATATCTTGTTCGCAGCATTTGCCTTATTTTTCGCCGATCGGGCCTCAGCGGCAGACGATTCCTTGTACGCTTTAAATGCGGGCCAGTCATGTTTTATCTTCTCTAGTGCTCCAGTGAACTCTGGATCTTGTTTGGTCTTCTGATAATTACCCCATAATGTTTTCTTCCAGGTCTGGAATTGTACGGCCATCTTCTTAAGAGTCCACTTCATGACTTTCTCCTTCTTGTCATCTGTGAGACTTCGCGGTAGGTTGACATGTGTCAAGAGCGTCTCCCAAAGCAATTCTTTTCTTTTTTTGTCGACATAAGTAGCAACATTGTTCACGTCCTTCGGCTTATGCCATTCTTGAAGGGTGATCGGTATCATGTCCCTAACAAGAGCTCCGCACTAATTTATAAATTTACGGCGGCTCCCTATGGGTTCCAGCGGTTCGCCGTCATCACTAACTTTGTCGATCGATATCCTTGCATCATCATCGCCCAACCTTTTGGTCGGGCCTCGTTTCGTTTGCGCAGATTTGCTCGATCCGGAGGGCTGAACAAAAAATGATTCATTAATAAGTGCAAATACAAATCAATTAATGCATCTAGTGATCAACAGAGGCTAGCTTAATATACCTCACCGGAGTTTGTTAAGGCCCCTTCGTTGTCTCTGCTTTGTTCTAGCTCAACCCCATTACCGAAGTCGTTCAAAAACTGTGAGCTGAAATCGTCTCCATCAGCATCGTCTCCACCGGCATCGTCTCCATCGGCATCGTCTCCACCAGCATCGTCTCCATCGTGTGCACCTTCATATATTATCTGACGCATTTGCTCTTCATATTCGTCGTCTCTGTCATGGGGGTCCATAGCTTAAGTACTAACAATTTAGAATATGTTAAAAATGGCTAACAAAGGGTCATGTCGTTATTCATGCTTAAGAGGACATATTTTATCATTTTTCTTTGAATATTTTGCTAACACTAATTTCTTGCTAACTTCAAGGATATAATTTCCTAAAAATGCAAATAATGCAAAATTTCCTAACATTTCTAACCTAAAATTATTCCTAACATTTCTATCCTAAAAAATTTCCTAACACTTCTAACCTAAATTTTTTCCTAACATTTCTATCCTAAAAAATTTCCTAACATTTCTAACCTAAAATTATTCCTAACATTTCTTTCCTAAAAAATTTCCTAACATTTCTAACCTAAATTTTTTCCTAACATTTCTATCCTAAAAAATTTCCTAACATTTCTAACCTAAAATTTTTCCTAACATTTCTATCCTAAAATTTTTCCTAACATTTCTAACCTAAAATTTTCCTAACATTTCTAACCTAAAATTATTCCTAAAATTTCCTAACATATGGTGGCGGCGCCCGAGACCATATGGTCGCCTCCGGCGACCACGGCGGTCACCGGAGCGGCGGCCGAAGGAGGAGAAGACGAGGAGCTCACCCTAAGGCCGAAGGAGGGTCGAGCGGGGTCGGGCGAGGCCGGAGGAGGTCGAGGTCGTCGGGATCGACCACGGCGAGCGGCGGCCGAGGTCGGGCGAGGTCGGGCCGGGGTACGGGCGGAGGAGCCGCGGCGTCGGGGGCGAGGTCGGGCCGGGGTGCGGGCGGAGGAGGTCGGGGCGAGCGGCCGGGGTGTGGGCGGAGGAGGTCGGGGCGAGCGCGCGGGTGAGGTCGATCGGGACGAGCGGGGCGAGCGGCCGGAGGAGCCGCGGCGTCGAGGGCGGCGCGCCGGAGGAGCAGGGCTTCGCAGGAGCAGGGATTCGCCGGACCAAGGCTTCGCCAGGAGCAGGGGATCACGCCGGTGGGGAGTGAGGAATGGGGAGAACGGGGCCGCCGGTGGGGAGTTAGAAAAACATAGACAGGCCTCTAGTACCGGTTGGTAAGAACAACCGGTACTAGAGGGCCTCTAGTACCGGTTCGTGCTACCAACCGGTACTAGAGGTGAAGCTCCAGTACCGGTTGGTAGCACGAACCGGTACTAGAAGTTTTTCGGGCCGCCGCGGAAATTTGCGCGCACGCGGCGGCCCTTTTGTAACGGTTGGTTGTACCAACCGGTACTACATGGGCTTTTGGGCCAAACTTTTGTGCGCAAAGCCCCTTTTTTCTTTTTTTTAATTTTTTTTAAAAAATGTAACAAAATTATAAAATCAATATCTTTTGCTCTGCTTATCAGAAAAATGCAAGTTATATATCAAATTGTTCAGAAAAATGTAATCTATATGTTTATTACAAATTCATTAATGTTTCAAATTATTTATATCTACTGATTTAATTTATATCAAATTGTTTAGAAAATTGTAATCTATATATTTATTACAAATTCATTAATGTTTCAAATTATTTATATCAAATTGTTCAGAAAAATGTAATCTATATATTTATTATGAATTCATTAATGTTTCAAATTATTTATATCTATTGATTTAATTTATATCAAATTGTTTAGAAAAATGTAATCTATATATTTATTAATACCTTTAATTCATATCTACCAAATTTTTTATATCTATTCATTTCATTTATATCTATTCATTTAATTTATATCTAATCATTTCATTTATATATATTCATTTCATTGATATATATTGATTTAATTTATATCCATTACTTTTTTATATCTATTCATTTCATTTATATCTATTCATTTAATATATATCTATTGAAGACCCTTTAGTCCCGGTTGGTGGCTGGAACCGGGATAGTATGCCCTTCGGGATAGTATGCCCAATCAAGAAGAAGCACACGGATCGTGTGTTTCCTTCGAGCGCTTATGAGCAGTTGGATCAGCGGTGTGTTTCTTTCGAGCGCTTGTGAGTTGTTGGATCAGCACTATCACGACCACTTCGTGAGCCACGCGACCCTATATATAGCCCACCTCTCGGACATCTTCGGCACTCTCAGTGTGTACTCATTGTAGTTCATTTGGTATACAGAGCATTCGGATTCCCTGCATACGTTCTATGGTGCATTTGATATGCGGGCACTCTCTAGCCACCGTAGGGCTGTATGCAGGTGAAACCGTGTGTTTTGTTCTGTCTAGAAATCCTTTAGTTCATCGACCGAATACAAATCATTCAGATTCCTGATACGTCTCAAACGTATCTATAATTTTTGAGTGAGCCATGCTAGTTTTGTGATATTGTCACATGTTTTTACTGTCATTTATATCATTTTTATGCATTTTGTCAGACTAACCTATTGACAAGATGCCTAGTGCCAGTTTCCTGTTTTTGCTGTTTTTGTATTTCAGAAAGTCCACCACAGGAAATATCGTCGGATTGCGCTGAAAATTTACGGAGATTTTTTTATGCGACGGAAGACACCTGTGGACCAAAGGGCAGCCTGGGGGGCCACCCACAGGGCAGGGGCGGCCTGCTGCCGCGGCCCCACCTGGACCCGCGGGTGGGACCCGCCCCTGCTCCTGGGGCGTCCCCTCGGCCCCCTCTGACGCCTATAAAATCCCTTTTAACCTAAAAACATGAGGGCGGCGATTATTTTCCAAAAACTCGACCCCGACGCGTCGTCACCAAAAACCCTAGTTCGAGGTCCAATCTGAAGCTAATCCCGGCACTCTGCCGGAGGGGAGATCGATCCCGGAGGGCTCTTCATCGTCATGCCTTCCTCCGGGATGATTTGTGAGTAGTCTCACCTGGGACTACGGGTCCATGGCAGTAGATAGTTGGTAGTCTCTCTCTCTCTCTCGTGCTTCATGTCTTCTGATCTTGTGAGCTGCCTAACATGATCAAGATCGATTTTTGTAATGCTATGTAATGTGTTTGGTGGGATCCGATGGATTATGAAGTTATGTTCAGATTGTGCATGATTCTTATATGAGTAATTTATGTTCTTGCATGCTCTCCGATGTGCGTAGTTACTTTGGCCAAGTGATTGTGTGTATCTCCAAGAGAGGGTATTTATGCTAGATAGTGGGTTCATGCCCCCTTTTGTTCCTGGGCACGAGTGACAGAAACGTCTAAGGGCGAGGGTGTGTTGTTGCTACTAAGGATAAAACAGCGGTGTTAATGTCTCTTTTGATATTAGTATTGATTACTTCATGCACTTTACTTAATGCAATTGTATGTTGCTTGCAACTTAATACCGTTGGGTGACAGGCTGGATAGCGATCCCACGGTGGACTTTTTAGACAAAGACGCAGTTGGACTCAACGATCTTTGTTCCTTGTCATGATGCCTACATAAATATTATCATGTCCTTTTTGTCATAGCTAAATTGGGTTTGTGTCATGATCTTGTCAATTGCCTAGCTGTAATTCGTTCACCCATCACATGCATATTTATTTGCTTGAGAGAGTCCACTAGTGAACCCATGGCCCCTGGTCCATCTTTTTACATTGTTTACAACCTCATTTACTTGCTTTTAATCATCATTACTCCTCTAGTCACTTTTCATATTTTATCTATTTCATCATAGAATTAACCACTTTGTTTTCTGCGAGACCGGAAAGATTGACAACCTTTCCGCCGTTGGGGGCAAAGTATTTTGGTTGAGTGTGTGCAGGTCCACGTCTGTTGAAGGTCAAGCGCCAGAGATCTTCAACATTCATCTCGTTGTTGATTTCAAAGTCCTACTGGTTCGATAAACCTCGGTTCGTTAAACGAGGGAAAACTGCTACTAGCTATAATTCCGCCTTCGCTTGGGGCACCAATCAACTTATCAATATCCACCATCAATTCCCTACATACGTCCTACGGTGAATTTGATATGCGGGCACTCTCTAGCCACCGTAGGGCTGTATGCAGGTGAAACCGTGTGTTTTGTTCTATCTAGAAATCCTTCATTTCATCGACCGAATACAAATAATTCGGATTCCCTGCATACATCCCGACAGTGCATTTGATATGCGGGCACTCTCTAGCCACCGTCGGGTTGTATGCAGGGGAACCTTTGTGTTTTGTTCCAACTTCTTCTGAGTTTTCGGAACATAGTTACATAAAAGTAATCTATATATTTATTACAAATTCATTAATGTTTCAAATTATTTATATCATCTATTGATTTAATTTATATCAAATTGTTCAGAAAAATGTAATCTATATATTTATTACAAATTCATTAATGTTTCAAATTATTTATATCTATTGATTTAATTTATATCAAATTGTTTAGAAAAATGTAATCTATATATTTATTACAAATTCATTAATGTTTCAAATTATTTATATCTATTGATTTAATTTATATCAAATTGTTCAGAAAAATGTAATCTGTATATTTATTACAAACATCTTCGAGGAGCTCGGCATAGAAGCGTTCTCTCGGGGCTAATAGGGTTCATACTGTAGTCAAACTAGTCCGAAAGAGAAAGACAGAGGACTCCTCTACGTGAGAGATTCTCGAAGATGTCCTTGGGCAGTGACCTAGGACACCTTCGAGGATGTAACGCCCCAAGATCGGTACTATGCAGATTTTAGCGTTCCAGCCAAATCCGCATAATAACGATCCTAAAGGACGCCCACCAGGCATAACGTGCACGTCGCAACACACACGTTATGCGGTTGGAATTTGTGATAACATTACAATAGTTCTCGACGGAACCCACAAAAGAACATATATACAATAACGACTCACAGAGTTAAGAACAAAGATACAATACAAAGATCCAATTAACAACGGAAGCGGGTAGTGTCCGACTACAGACAAGATACAAATTGGACTAAGAGTCCTGAAGATAAGCAAAGGCACCATATCCCTGACCAGGCCAAGCCGGAGGGATTCCCAAGCTAACGTCGTCAGACTTCAAACCTGTTGGCTGCATTGTAATAGCAGCCCCAAAGGGGTCAGTACTAGTAGAAGTACTGACAAGTAATACTCACAAGATATCAAAGCTGGAATTCCGGGGGAAAGGGGTAGCGATGAAGTGGCGGCAAGCAGCACTAACAACTTATAGAGACACGCTACAACTTTCGTCTATCAGAGACAAGGTAAGAGAGCGCATAAGAAACCAACTATACTACTCACCAAACAAACCCGCCCTAAAACGACTCCCTCGTATCCTCAGCCCACGAGGAAGAAGTCCGGGCACTCACACGGTGGACAAATTTTATGGCTTATTATTCAAGTAATCTATCTTACTAGTCAAGTTATAATCATTAGGTGCAAGTTGTCTATGATCTTTTTAGCCAGCGCATTTCACCAAGTCGTCCATAACCGCGGACACGGCTTTTCGAAAAGATTTAACCCTGCAGGGATGCACCAATGAACCCACACGCATCGAAACACTCGCTTAGAGGTGTACCGGTGGAGCGTTCGACGCAATACTTCCCTTCTCTACAAACAAGTCCAGGGAGCCACCTAGCTAGGTCTGATCCACCTTGAGAGTTCGGCCGAAGCTTCGAGGTGGGCCTAACCGTTGCGCGCACGGCTTCGGGAGGAACACTCATACGATTGCCCTCCTTCCACATGCGGTAAACGCCCATGCCGCAAGCCCTACCGTAAGTAACCACGTAACCATCATCATCTTACCTTCACATCATCATCGTAATACGCGCGCAAATGGAAACACCCGAACTAAGTTGTGGCTCCTGGACAAGTTTGAGGATCCGGTAATAGATTGCGGGGAGGCCCATAGAACTCCCACATGTGGTTAGTGCGCTCAGTCTTGGATCAGCAGAAAAGAACTCGGGTCCTAGGCGACACTAGCAGAACAAATCACCACGATTGGCCTTCCGCCGGTGCCTTATCTTTATTAAGTTATTACCATCGCAACAGAAAATAAAGATTGCCATTTTAGTTGAGCCTAGCTATCATGTTAAGAACAAGATTAGACAAAGAGATAACAGGACTCAAGCACAGCACCTAAGCATGCACTAGGACTCGCAAGGCCAACCAGGTAAACAAACAATAGGTAATAGGATGTGGAGGTGTGGCTATATCATGGCTGCAAGGTAAACATGCATATAGGATCGAGACACAAGCATCGTGACATAAGGCTAGCAAGGAACAAAAGATAGGACGAGTAAGAGGCAGAAAACAAGCAAAGATAGCAAGGGAGTATCACTTGCCTGCAATCCGGAAGAGGCAGCAGAACCTGTCGTTGCTCACATCAACTCAACGTCCTATTCCCGAAGAAGCAACAAACACCGGAAAGCGGAAAGGATGCATTTTACTCTATGGCAAAAGAAGCGGCATGTTGATGACATGATGCATGACAAATTAATTGTGATTCAATTTTTATCCCTAACACATGGCAAATCAATTTAAATGGGATCGGTGCAAAATATAGATGCACCGAACAAACCCCATAATTAAATGGATTTAATTCGACTAAATGGATAAAGGTGCGATGTTGATTAGGCATGCATGATTTTATAAGATACGGATATATATGGCATAGGGTTAGGGTTGGGGTCACACATCGGATTCGGGGAACTTCGGATTGGAAGCCGTCGTCTTCGAGTCGTAGTTGAAGTAGTCGTCGTAGTCGAAGTAGTCGTTCGTTCGGAGTCAGGGTAGTCGAGGTAGTCGACGTCTTGGAAGTAGTCGTACTCGGGTCGTCGTCGTGGCGGACCTTGGCGTTCCGGTCTTCGGGGTTGACGGGGTTCACGGTGGTCGAGGACCAGTCTTCTCGGACACGCACGAAGGCGGCCGGCACAAACGGACATCGGTGGAGAACTTGGCGGTTCCGGTTGAAGTAGACCTTGGCGGGTTGTCATCGTTCCCACATCGGGGAAGATCTTGGCGGCTCCGTTCTTGGACTTCACGGCGCCGGGTTCGGCTTCACGGAGGCAAACGGGGAACTACTTCACGACGGGGAAAACGTCGGGGAAAATCCACGACAGGGACGGTAACGGAGACACGACCGGTACGGCCGTCGGGGAAACGGGAAACGCCGGGATCGGGAAGCGGCCGTCGGGAACGGAATCAGGGACGGGCACATCACGGAGAACGGGTTGGGGACGAACACGGAGATACCAAGGGTACACACGGCAACACGGAGACGGGGCAGCGGACACGGCCGTCCAGGACAGAGACACGACACAACAGGGGACGCCGGCAGGAGCATGCATGCACAGGAGGAGCGGTGTTCGGGGTCGAGGAGGAGAGCACGAGCTCGGGCTGGGATTGGTGGGAGGAGGAGAGGTGCGGGAGATGGCTGGGGAAGGAGAGGCGAGGAGGGGCACCGCGGGGGGGAGGAGGCACGCGCGGGGAGAGGTGACGGCGGTGGTCGAGCTTGAGGGAAAACCGGGTGCGGCCAGAGGTGGAGGACGAGCGCGGCGGCGGGCCGGCACGGCAGGGGAACTAGAGGAGAGGAAGGAGAGGGTCGTGGGGCAAGGCGAGGACGGCGGAGGACGCGGCGGTGGAGGAGAAGCCGACCGGGGCGGAGGCCGGCCGGAACGAGGATGCGGCGGCGAGGTCCAGGGGCGACCACGAGCGGGGCGAGCTCGGCGGAAGAAGAGGCGCGGGCGCGCGGGGAGAGAGGGAGGAGATGCGGGGGAGAGAGAGGGGCAGGGAGGAAAGGTGGAGCTGGGGACAGAGGAGCTTGAAGGGGATCGAGCCGGGGAGGATGACAGCGCGAGGGAGGACGGCCGGAGAGGAGCACGGGGTCGGGGAGAGCACGCGCGGGTGAGGGAAGAGAGAGAAGGATTAGGGGAAAAAGAAAAGGGAAGAAAAAGAAAAGGAAAAGGAGAAAAGGAAAAAAAGGGGGGAAAAAGAAAAGAGGGGGGCCCTTTTGAGAGGTGGAAGGGCACAACTGCGAAAAGGAAAAAGAGGGAGAGGGTGGCTGCAAAAACACAGGGGGTGGGAAAGGAAAAAGGCAGGGGCAGGATTAGGGTTTGGTCTAGGGTTTGCTTTGCTGGGCTTTTGGGCCTAGCTAGCTGGGCTACTCTCTCTCGCATCTAAAAATTATTTTTCTTTTGCAAAAATAATTTCGGGAAATAACTTTAGAAAACGGAGACGACTGTCTCGATAAAATATTTTCCGAAAATTTTAGAAAAATAAAATAGGGTTTATTAAAAATAATTTTTGCGGTCAAAAACATGCGATGCGATGATGTTGACGTCATGATGATGCAAAAATAAAATAACAGGCAATTTTAATTTGGGGAAAAACCCCGGGCATTACAGAGGAGGTCGGCATAGAAGCGTTCTCTCAGGGCTAATAGGGTTCATACTGTAGTCAAACTAGTCCGAAAGACAAAGACAAAGACAACAAAAATAATTGCAATTCATAGACATTAAAGTATATATGGTACACCCAGAACACAATAATTAAAATTAGGAAGTTTAGTCATCACCAACATCCCCATCTAGTGTTTCTTCGTGTGTGTCCCTTTCTTATGATTGCGCCGTAACCATGGACAATCTTCATCATTTAACACGATGCTCGGGTCAGTTTTCACTGTGAAGGGTGGAATTTCATCAAACTTATTGTAATCTTCTGACATGTCTGTCTTGTCCTCCACTCCCACGATGTTTCTTTTCCCTGAAAGAACTATGTGGCGCTTTGGCTCACCGTATGATGTATTCGCTTCCTTATCTTTTCTTTTTCTCGGTTTGGTTGACATGTCCTTCACATAGAAAACCTGAGCCACATCATTGGCTAGGACGAATGGTTCGGTTTTGTACCCAAGATTGTTGAGATCCACCGTAGTCATTCCGTATTGCGGGTCTACCTGTACCCCGCCTGTCAGGTTGAACCATTTTCACCAAAACAAAGGGACCTTAAAAGAATATCCATAGTCAAGCTCCCATATCTGCTCTATATAACCATAATATGTGTCCTTTTGCCCATTGTTGTTTGTTGCATCAAAGCGGACACCACTGTTTTGGCAGGTGCTTTTTTATCTTGGGCGGCCGTTTAAAATGTATTTCCATTTATCTCGTACCCTTGGAAAGTCAATATAGTCAAAGATGGTGAAATACAGCTCATCTCCAACAGTATTGTTATTCATGAGATGGGTCTGCAACCAACCGCCGAATGTCTCCATGTGTTTTCCTTGAATCCAGGAGTCAGTACGATCCAGGTTTTCGGAGCGTACAATATTCATGTGTTCCTCAATATACGGAGCCACCAAGCTGGAATTATGTAGAACTGTGTAGTGTGCTTAAGTGAAAGAATGTCCGTCCATACTTATTATTGCTTTCTTTCCTAGCGTGCCTTTTCCATGCAGTCTCCCCTCATGGCGTGATTGAGGAACACCGATCGGCTTAAGGTCAGGAATAAAGTCAACACAAAACTCAATGACCTCCTCTGTTCCATAGCCCTTGGAGATGCTTCCTTCTGGCCTAGCACGGTTACGAACGTATTTCTTTAAGACTCCCATGAACCTCTCAAAGGGGAACATATTGTGTAGAAATACAGGACCAAGAATGGAAATCTCTTCGACTAGGTGAACTATGAGGTGCGTCATAATATTGAAGAAGGATGGTGGGAACACCAACTCGAAGCTGACAAGACATTGGACCACATCCTTCTGTAAACCTTGTAGATTTTCTGGATTGATCACCTTCTATAAAATTGCATTGAGAAATGCACATATCTTCACAATAGGTACTCGAACATTTTCTGGTAGAAGCCCCCTCAATGCAACCGGAAGTAACTGTGTCATAATCACGTGGCAATCATGAGACTTTAGGTTTTGCACTACAAGAAATACGTTGATTTATGACCTTCTGATAATGACCGATGATAAATTAGTCATAAATCTATGACCATTTTGGTTTTATTGGTCATAAGGCATTTGGGAGGGTCTGAAGCCTAAACGCTAACGACCTTTTTCGTGAAAAAAGTCATAATTTTCTTGACATGAGATGGTCATAACCTAGTAGCCATTGCGTATGACCTTTTTTGCGACCAATTCAAATTGTCATAACGCCTATGACCATATTATTTGGTCGTTAGGGGTGATCCTTTTGAATTACTTGGCAGCCACCTCAGCAGGTGGGACCCAGTAACTGACACGTGGACCCACCCTACTCAGATATGAGACCTTTCTTGTGGACCCACCCTGTTGACCAGTGGGACCCACCCTGTTGACCAGTGGACCCCCCATGTGGGACACACTGCTGACGAGTGGGACCCAACTTGTTAACAACCCGCCATATACTAAACATTTGAAACACAATCATTTGGTTATTTGTACATAAAATGTGATCTAATAGTTTTTAAAATTAGTGTGGTTCAAATTTGCAACATATTGTTGGTAGGTGGTTCCAATATTTGCAATTATCTCAAACATGATGACTATGTTTCTTCTATTTCACCAATGCGAGTTGTAAAGAACTCGGAAAATCGTGTAATATTGTCCATTCAAATATTCCAACAGTCATAAAATAATTTAATGTATATGCAAATATCAATGTATTTCAAATAGAACATAAATAATACTAAAAATATTGAAGTAGGCAAATAGGAAAAGAAAGTAAAAAAAAGTACTAGTACTAGTTTTGGGCCTGTGAGAAGTAGATGGAGGCCCGACCGGTGCGCAAGTAGGTCCTTCGCACGACCAAGATATAAACCCCCATTCGCCTCACTTAGGTCAAAAGATCGGCTCCCTCACCTCCCATCGCGCGCGGCCTCCGCCGCCGCGCCGCGCCGCCGCCCTCTCTTCTTCTCTCCGTGCGTCGACCCTAACCCTAGCCCCACCGCTCGGCTCCCCCGTCCGCGCCCCCTCTGTCTCCCCTACATCGGCCGCCTCCACCTCACGAACACCTCCACGCCACAAAACCTAGATCGGCAGCGCCGCCGCCTCCCTCCCTCCCTCACCATCACCAGCCATGGCGACTGATGAAGGCCTTCAAGGAGGGTTTCCAGGTCTCGCACTATGACCCACGGCGGCGCTCCTTCCTCTCTCGATCTCGACCCCATCTCTCCCTTCACTGTTGCTCGTCCCCAACATCGCTGTCCTGGGATCTTGGAGCCCCGTCCTTCGATGCTGACGGCTCTGGCCGCCCGGAGCTCGCCATCCCGACCATGGGGCGCATTAGGCGTGGATCTAGGCAGCATGGAGGATCCGGCCACCCGCACATCACCGCCGACGGATCCAGAGAGGAGACGCCTCTCTCTCTCGATATCTCAATCTCTCTCTCTATCTATGTGCAGGCACCCCTGGCCGCGTGAGTGGAGCCTCACTGGAGCGTGGATGGAACTGACCGGAGTTGGAGCCCTGCTCACCGACGCCAACCCCATCCAGATCACCGTACACGCCATCATTAACTGGTACTGGCCTATCGATTCCCTTCTCTCCCTAATTGAGACATCTAGTATTAGGTCATGTGAGTTGAATGGATGAGAGTAGCAGTAGGATAGTATTTTTCTTCAGGTGCATATCCTATGTGGTTATCCTGGCCATGAGCTTGAATGAGTAGTAGAACATCCATCATGTTAATTTGTGGCAGTGAGGTTTCTGAAAATTTGGAATGAGCTATGTCCTGTTTCGCATACATGAGAGCATCATTAGGCAATTGCAGTATTTCTTATAAAATATTATTTGTTGAATTGTAGTTTTCTATGAGCACAAACTTTAATGAAATAATTACTCTCACTTGAAATAATTTATACACTGTGAATGATGAACTTGTTTGTGCTCTGCACTGTGCTGAATTACATATTATTCAGTTCATTGCACTCTGCATTTGAGGTGCCGTTTATAAACTGACTAGCATTTCCGGAGTCTCGCGTTGAATTAGTGATGTTGATATCAGATACATTTGTTGGGTGCTCCTTTAGTCGTTGATACTTGAAACCTTTCCTGTAATTTTTTGTAAATATTAAGTCATCAAAGTTGTTTTATGCATGCTGTTAATAACTGTATACTCTCTCCTAACAGTTTTATTACTTGTTGTACGCAGGCTGTTGGAGCCTATTTTTAACCTTTTAAAGCCTATTTTTTTTATATCAGATGCTCATTGAGGTGTCAAAGAAAAAGAAGATCATACTTTCACCTTCTTCGGCCGCCCCAGGGTATGTCATCTCATTGGTCTCTTCCAGCCTTAGCATTGCCTTCTTTGTTCCCGTCTAGTTTAGAAAACTGATGCATTTGCCCTGTTCTAAAGTGGAAAATCACTAATAGCTATGCCTCTTTTTGCTTGTTCTGAGCACCTTTTTTGGCATTGTTTGCTGCTAATAGTATTTAATATTCTCTGTTTAGGTCTTCCTCACTGACGCCGGCAGGAACGCATGGTAGACTTCTAAATGGACTAGTACCTGCAACTTCCAGCGTCAATGATGATGCAGACGGGATGTTCAACTGCAGCCCTATCCATCGCATCCACATGAAGTCAGGTATCTTGTTGAACAGATTTGGGCCTGATGCTTGATGGCCTAATGGTTGATGCATGTATCATGTGACGCACACATTCAAGATAGCGACTTTGTGATGCATGTATCATGGCCTAATGCTTGATGCATGTATCATGTTTGAGCTGACTGGTCCTCAACTTGTATGATATGAACCTTTAGTTTCTCCCAGCTTGGCACCTTAACTAGATCGGTAGTTTCTGCTGGTTTGCCTGTGTTGGGTAAATCTGAATAACTTTAACTTTGTTCTGTTATCTTGCACTGGGCTCTGGTACATATTGGAAAAATATATCTCTGTTTTCGCTGTTATGATAATGTTATATGCACTGTTTCTTGTTAGATATAATTCTGCAGCATTTTTTCAGTGTTATGAGAATGTTATATGCACGGATTCACTTGATTAGGTTCCTTACTTTTCATCTTTATTATTTGCAGATTCTGGCATTCATTCTTAAAAGTTGGGTGTACAAGAGCTCTAGGAAGAAGAATCCGCCGTATAAGTGTAGATGCCAAGCTTGTGGGTTGCCTCTGGTGGGACAATCATTCTGTAGAGTAGCATATTATATGTTGTCATCAGAATATCTAGGTTGTAATAGGCTGTAAATATTGTAATAGACTAATTTAGTGTTGTTTCGATGAATTTCATGTTCTATCTGGTCCGTTTGAAATATTGTTTGTGTATGTGATTTGAATACATGCACTAGTAGAAAAACACCCTATTGTCCCGGTTGGTTTGGGCCATTAGTCCCGGTTCCCCAACCGGGACTAACCAATCGGGACTAATGTTAGTCCCGGTTGGGACACGAACCGGGACTAATGGGGGGAGCTTTAGTCCCGGTTCGTAATACGAACCGGGACTAATGGGGGGAGCTTTAGTCCCGGTTCGTAATACGAACCGGGACTAATGGAAGGACCTTTAGTCCCGGTTCGTAACACGAACCGGGACTAAAGGCGACACGAACCGGGACTAAAGGATTTTTTTTTTTGATTTTTTTTCAAATTTTTTTTTCAAAATTTTTTTAATTTTTTTTCCGAATTTCAAATCTTTGAATTATTTGACAATTTCATCTCTAATCACCCATATTCTCAGATCAAAGTGCATACCTACCGGTCAGCCCTAATCTCTAACTTCCCGTCCGGTCACCCATCCTCTCACTGCTCTAGCCCCAGCACGCTTAACTTCCCAGTTCCCTCTCCCCCAGCTGCCAAGTCTGCAATTGTTGTTTTCTTGACAATAGTAAGCTATCAATCCTATTAACCCTTAGGTTTTGATGGCACATGATTAAATTTTTTGAATTCCAAACAATTATTAAAATAAACAACAATGATTAAAAAAACAATAATGATTAATTTATAAACTCAAAAATTTGAAAAAAAACTCAAAATTTTCAAATAAACTCAAAAATTCCAAAAAAACTACAAAAATTTAAAAAAAACTAAAAAATTCGCAAAAATCAAAAAAAATCTAAAATTCTAAAATAATAATAAAAGTTAAAAATAATTGAAAAATAAAAGAAACAACAAAAGAATTTCAATTATTAACATAAACAACAATGATTAAGTAATACTATTATGCAGAAATCAATTATTAATTCCAAAAAAATTAAAAATAATTTGAATTTCTGGCAAAAATCTTCCTGCTTTAGTCCCGGTTTGAATTCCAAAAAGCAATTTGAATTTTTTGAGATATTAAACAATTTTTTTCGAGTTCGTACGCAAAAACCAACCGGGACTAAAGGACGCCACCCCGTTAGTCCCGGTTCATAGCACGAACCGGGACTAAAGGCTACACCTTTAGTCCCGGTTGGAACCACCAACCGGGACTAAAGGACGCCACCCCTTTAGTCCCGGTTCATAGCACGAACCGGGACTAATGCCCCCATCCGAACCGGGACCAATAGCTCACGGGGACCTGGCAGCACGAACCGGGACTAATGCCGGGCATTAGTCCCGGTTTTTCGCCCAACCGGGACTAATGGCTTTGGAGCTCCTTCCGAAAGGGTGTTTTTCTACTAGTGATGCAAAATGGATATCTGACAAATTTCGAATTTTCTGACGTGTGGGACCTATTAGAATATCTGCTTGACTGGTGGGACCAGCACAAAAATAAAATTGCTGAAATTATAACAGAAGCAGACAGTGAAAGGCCATGGCCGGGAAAATAAAAAGGCTGATTGTTGGGCTTGGCCCATATAGCTGACCAAAATTGACGTAAAATAATACTGTAATAGATGGGCTGAATTATTGGTCTCGGCCCATGTAAAGGAACAAACTGGACTGGGCTGATTCATATCTATGACTTTCTCATTTGGTCACAATTTTGCCACGTAGGATTGTCCACGTAGGATCTGACGTGGCCACGGCAGACAGCGTATGACCAAAATAATTGGTCATAAATGTTATGACCCTCTAATTTGGTCATGGATGGTTATGACCATTCCAAAAAAAAGGTCATGATCGACCGTTTTAGTCGCTCGGTATGTGACCATCAATTTTTGGTCATAAAGGGGTCATGAATGGAACATTGTGACCTTCTAGTGACCAATATTGAGGGTCACCAGTCAGCATATTTCATGTAGTGTTGGAACTATTTCTCTGACATATTTATTATTCCCTTTATATTCGACGAGAAGCCAGATGGGACCTTGATACTGCTCAGGACTTCAAAAAAGATCTCCTTCTCTTCTTTGGTAAGAGCGTAGCTGGCATGACCTTGATACTTCTGTGGATGCAGGTCGTCGTCTCCTTCGTGCATGCGTTGCTGGTCATGCTGTGCATCTGGTGTATCTTTCATCTTCCCATACATGTCCAAGAAGTTTAGCAGGTTCACGCAAAGATTTTTCGTCACATGCATCACGTCGATTGCATGGCGAACCTCTAGGATTTTCCAATAGGGTAGCTACCAAAATATAGATTTCTTCTTCCACATGGGTGCGTGTCCGTCGGCGTCATTCAGAACAGATTGTCCGCCAGGACCCTTTCCAAAGATTACTTTTAAATCCTTGACCATACCATATATATCTTCACCAGTTGGGCGGGTAGGCTTCGTCCAGTTTTCTGTCTCACCTTTGAAATGCTTGCCTTTCTTTCTTACGGGATGCTTGGCCGGAAGAAATCGACGATGCCCCAGGTACACAACCTTCTTACATTTCTCCAAATATATACTATCAGTCTTATCTAAACAGTGTGTGCATGCATTGTATCCCTTGTTTATCTGTCCTGAAAGGTTACTAGGAGCTGGCTAATCATTGATGGTTATGAACAACAACGCTCGTAGGTCAAATTACTCCTATTTGTGCTCATCCCACACACGTACACCTTTTACGTCCCACAACTGTAGAAGTTCTTTAACTAATGGCCTCAGATACATATCAATGTCGTTGCCGGGTTGCTTCGGGCCTTGGATAAGCACTGGCATCATAATGAACTTCCGCTTCATGCACAACCAAGGAGGGAGGTTATAGATACATAGAGTCACAGGCCAGGTGCTATGACTACAGCTCTGCTCCCCAAAAGGATTCATGCCATCTGTATTTAGACCAAACCTTAAGTTCCTGGCGTCACCTGCAAAGTCGTTGAACTCTCTATTGATTTTTCTCCACTGCGATCCATCTGCGGGGTGTCTCAGCATCACGTCTTTCTTACGGTCTTTTTTGTGCCATCGCAACAACTTGGCATGCTCTTTATTTTGGAACAAACGTTTCAACCGTGGTATTATAGGAGCATACCACATCACCTTCGCAGGAACCCTCTTCCTGGGGCGCTCGCCCTCAACATCACCGGGGTCATCTCGTCTGATCTTATACCGCAATGCACCGCATACCGGGCATGTATTCAAATTCTCGTACTCCTCACCATGGTAAAGGATTCAATCATTAATGTATGCATGTATCTTTTGCACCTCTAATCCTAGAGGGCAGACCACCTTCTTTGCTTCGTACGTACTGGGGGGTAATTCGTTATCCTTTGGAAGCTTGTTTTTTAATATTGTCAGCAACTTTTCAAATCCCTTGTCAGATACACCATTCTCTGCCTTCCATTGCAGCAATTCCAGTGTGGTACCCAGCTTTTTCTGGCCATCTTCGCAATTTGGGTACAACAATTTTTTGTGATCCTCTAACATGCGCTCCAACTTCAACCTCCCGTTTTCACTTCCGCAGTGTGCATCAAGAATGGCCCGACGAAGATTATCGTCGGGCTCATCAACAATGACCTCTTCTTCAGCTTCGTCTTCCCCCACTGTAGTACCACCATGTGTAGTGAACATAGGATAGTTGTCATCATCCTCTCCTTCTTCATTGTCTTCCATTATAAGCCCTGGTTCTCCGTGCTTGGTCCAACAATTATAGCCGGACATGAAACCGGACTGCAACAGGTGGAAGTGAAGGGTTTTTGAGGAGGAGTAATCCTTCGTGTTCTGACAGACACTACATGGACAACTAATAAAACCATTCTGCTTCTTGTTTGTCTCAGCCACACGGAGAAATTTATGCATTCCATCAATGAACTCGGGATTGCGTCGGTCACCGTACATCCATTGACGGCTCATCTACATTATATAATTCAGTTTATAAAAATCATTACACACAACATCATGAATAGAGAAGTGACCAAATTAATTAATTCATACAAGTTCATCACATTAAAACCAAAGTAGAGTAGTGACCAAATGTAATATATAGTTCTCATAAAACATACATTGAAACTAACATACAACTATCTAATGCATTTAAATACAACAGCACATGCGATCAAAATCGCAACTAAGGTAACCATTGATCCAACAACATAGTGATACCAAGCCTCTTTATTAATGACATATTTTCTAATCTTCCTAATCTTCAAGCGCATTGCATCCATCTTGATCTTGTGATCATCGACGACATCGGCAAGATACAACTCCAATTTCATCTTTTCTTCTTCACTTCTTTTCAATTTTGCTTTCAAATCATTGTTTTCTTTTTCAAATAAAATCTAGCATCTCGACAAGAGGGTCGGTTGGAATTTCTGGTTCAACTACCTCCTAGATAAGAATATCTATGTCAAGTGTTGGTCGGCATAATTGTTATAAACACGAAATTAAACAAATAGTTATAAAAGATAATATACCACATCCGAATCATAGACCGGACGAGGGCCGACGGGGACGGATACCAACGTCATGGCACTATTATATAACAAACAATCATACAAGTAAGCAAAATTATACAAGTAACTATGTAAAAAAAATAAGAACAAGAGTCTCACCAAGGTGGTGCCGGTGACGGGGCGGCGCGGGCGATCGACGGCGGTGAGGAAGGGGACAGGACGGCCCTAAAACCCACAAATCACAATAATTTGAGCTCAAATTGCATATAAAAAAATGAACTCCCTCATGTAGGCATTTCATCAAACACCTATCGAGCACTAAAAAAATGATGTGAGCTAAACTAGCAACGAAATGAGCTAAACAGGCAATGCCGGATGAAGGATGAAGTTGCTAACCCTTGAATAGATAGGTGCCACCAATCTTAACAAATGGTGGGGGAAAAAAGGAGATGAACTCGAGCTCGGGAGAGCAAAAATGGAGTTTGCTCTCGAGCAGGAAAAATGGAAGATGGCAGCTCGGTAGGAGATGATATAGGAAAACTTTTAGTACCGGCTCGTATCACGAACCGGTACAAAAGGTCGATCTTTAGAACTGGTTCGTGATACGAATCGGTACTAAAGGTTCTATCGCTGGGACCCTTCTCTGCCGCAGCCTGCCGCTCACCTCTAGTCCCGGTTCCTGTAACAAACCGGTACTAAAGCATCCGAACGAACCGGGACTAGCTCTGGTTGGTGTCCTGTCTGTTCAAACCAGTACTAAACCCTAACCTTGTCCCGGTTTGTTACCTGGCCGGTACGATAGGCAGGTAGCTAGGAAGGGTCTTTTTCTACTAGTGTGATCTCGCTTGGGGATGGAGAGACTTCATTGAACACGAGGATCTCGACAAGGAGAAGCATCTGATCAAGGACGACTGCCTCGCCGTCGTGTGCGACATCACCGTCACCAGGCTGCACGTGGACGACCACGCCGGGGTCGCCGAGGTCGCCGAGCCGGAACGGGCACTCGTTTTGCCGCCGGCGTCGCCGCCGTTCGACTTGCATGGGCCACTTGGAGAAGTCATCTGGAATAAGCAGAAACCAGACGTGAAGATAGAGGCCGGCGGGGAGACATTCGCCGTGCACCGGTGGGTGCTCGAGGCCCGGTCCCCCGTCTTCAAGGCAGACCTCTCGCTTGCCTCGTCAGCTGGCGCCGAGCTACGCATCGACGACATGGACTCCGAGAAGATAGATAGGTTTTTGTGTATATTACATTGATTCACCAAAGGGTACATTATATAGGAGTACAAGGGAGAGAGAATAGGAAAACCCTAACCCTAATGGAACCGAACCGGTTCCGGTTACAACACATCGTTCAACACCCCCCGCAGTCGAAACGTGGCTTGGTAAAACGTTGAGACTGGTTCGGAATTCCTCAAACACTGGTGTAGGTAATCCTTTGGTGAAAATATCGGCAAACTGTGAGCTTGTTGGAACATGAAGGACACGAGCTTCACCAAGAGCAACTCGGTCACGAACAAAATGCAAGTCGATCTCTATGTGTTTTGTGCGCTGATGTTGCACATGATTTGTCGACAAATAGGTGGCGCTGATGTTGTCACAATACACAACAGTGGCTTTGGAAGGAGGCTGATGAAGCTCGGTAAGGAGTTGACATAGCCATACTGATTCAGCGACACAATTTGCGACAGCTCGATATTCTGCTTTAGCACTGGACCGAGACACAGTCTGTTGTCGTTTGGAAGACCATGAGACCAAATTGGAGCCAAGAAAAACGCAGAAGCCGGAAGTAGACTTCCATGTGTCAGGGCAACCGGCCCAATCGGCATCGGAATATGCTACCAAGTCTGATGAGGAACATGCATGTAACTGAAGACCAAGATGAGCTGTCCCCCTTGACGTAGCGCAAAATCCGTTTTACCAGTTGAAGCTGAGCATCACATGGATCATGCATAAACAAGCAAACTTGTTGTACAGCATGAGAGAGGTCTGGACGGGTGAGTGTCAAATACTGAAGGGCTCCAACAATACTTCGATACTGAGACGGATCCGAAACATGTTTGCCATCAGTTGCAAACAATTTGCACTTGGTGTCAATGGGTGTAGAGATAGGGTTGCAATTCAGCATGTTGGCCTGTTCCAGGAGTTCAATAGCATACTACTGCTGCGAGAGAAACAACCCATGAGAAGTACGATGCACATTGACACCAAGAAAATGATGTAGTGCTCCTAGATCTGTCATGGCAAATTCTGAATTGAGTGAAGTAATGACTTGATGTAGAAAGGTAGTAGTACTGGCTGTTAATATGATATCGTCGACATATAGTAAGTAGGCAGTAACCGTGGAGGATCTGAAAATGAAGAGTGAAGAATCACTTCTGGAGGTGACAAACCCGAGTGTATGAAGATAAGCAGTGAACCGAAGAAACCAGGTGCGAGGTGCTTGTTTGAGACCATATAGTGACTTCTTCAGTTTGCAAACATGAGTGGGTCGAGCTGCATCAATAAAACCGGCGGGCTGAGTGCAATAGACGGTGTCAGTGAGTTCCCCATGTAAGAAGGCATTCTTCACATCCAACTGATGAATAGGCCAAGATCGAGAGGTAGCAATACTGATGACCACACGAACTGTTGCGGGTTTCACTACTGGACTGAATGTCTCATTATAATCAACTCCTTCCTGTTGTGTGAACCCTCGAAGAACCCAACGAGCCTTGTACCTTGCCAGGGTTCCATCAGGATGAAGTTTATGTCGAAAAATCCATTTTCCAGTCACAACATTAACACCTGCAGGACAAGGAACTAAAGACCAAGTGTCATTCCGAATTAGAGCATCAAATTCATCACGCATAGCATCGTGCCAACGGGCGTCCTTAAGTGCTGTACGGTACGACGAAGGAATAGGTGAAATAGCGGTGGAAACGTAGTTACTAAAGTGTTGTTTGGGCATGAAATAACCAGATTTGGCACGAGTGTGCATGCGATGGGAATTTTCAGGAGGAGTCACTGGAATGGAGAGAGGAGGGGGCGCGCTAGTAGTGGTAATCGATGACGAGAGAGGTGGGGGCGAGCTAATGGGGCTAGGCATAGGTGTTGGTGGCTGGGTTGGCGATGGTGTTGGCGTCTAGATGGGGTGTGGCGGAGAGGTAGGAGATGGTGAATGGCGCGGAGTTGTGTGACGAGGCGATATCGGGGTGGTGGGATGAACAGGAGGTGGGGACGATAGCGATGGAGCTCGCGGATCGAAGAAGATTGGCGTGGGTCCGGTGGGAAGGGCTGACTGGACGATGAGATCGTTTGGAGATGGCGGTGGTGAGGGAACAGGTATATTATTGACAGAGGGAAAACAAGTTTCATCAAAGACAACATGTCGTGAGATTATAACTTTACGTGTGTGAAGATCAAGACACCGATAGCCTTTTTGCTCGCGTGGGGATCCAAGAAAGATGCATCGTGTAGAACGAGGGGAGAGTTTGTGGTCGATGGAGTATGAAAGGTTGGGAAAGCAAAGGCAGCCGAAGGTGCGTAGGTAATCATATGTAGGGTGGACGCCATAGAGGAGAAAGTAGGGAGTGAAGTTGCCAATAGCATGGGATGGTCATATGTTTAAGAGATGGATTGCGGTGTGGAGTGCTTCAACCCAGAAGTGTGGTGGGAGTTTGGATTGAAAAAGAAGTGTACGAACTACATCATTAGTGGTGCGAATCATGCGCTCAGCACGTCCGTTTTGCGGTGAAGTGTAGGGGCAGGAGAGGCGTAACGAAACACCGTGAGATGACATGAAAGTGCGTAGGGTGGTAGTAAGGAATTCACCACCGTTATCACATTGGAGGCAGCGAATAGTGGTATGAAACTGTGTGCCGACAAAGGAGAAGAATCGAAGGAGAGTATCACAAGTGTCGGATTTAGCTCGTAGAGGAAACACCCAAGTAAAACAAGAAAAATCATCCAAGACCACAAGGTAATATTTATAGCCAGAACAACTAATAATCGGTGATGTCCAAAGATCACAGTGAATAAGATCAAACGGAGAGGACGCATGAGAATGAGAGGTGGAAAAAGGTAATCGAGTATGTTTTCCTAACTGGCAAGCATCACACAAGGTTTGCGAATGAGTACTTTTATTACAATGGGATAAAAATTCTAAGGGTAAATGCGACAGGGCGGAAGCGCTGGGATGGCCAAGACGTCGATGCCAGAGATCACTAGTGACGGTGAGGGCGGAGGTGGTGGAGGTGCCGTGATCGCCAAAGAACGGGTACAAGTCGCCGGAGCTATTGGAGCGCATGAGGACCTTCCTGGTGAACAGATCCTTCAAGGAGAAGCCAAATGGGTCAAATTCAACGGTGCAACTATTATCACGGACAAATTTACGAGTGCTGCAAAGGTTTTGATTAATGGAAGGGGAGACAAGGACATCACGGAGAGTGAAAGGTCTAGATGTGAGATGAGCCGTACTGGTAGCAAGCACAGGAAGACGAGACCCATTACCAACAACAATATGATGAGAATTGTGATCTAAAACGGGACGAGATGAGGTCAATATACCTTGGTTGCCGGTGACATGAGAAGTGGCGCCCGAGTCCATGATCCAATCATTGCCTTGGGGGAACGCGTTGCCGTAGCTAGGAGCACTTTGGTAGAGGGCGGTGTGATCCCATGATGGTGTCGAGGGAGGTGGAGCGGCAGGCTGGTACATCAGTGGGTATGCCTGAGTAGGCATACCGGGGCGCGGGCCAAGGACACCGGAGGAATTTGGTGGAATCCAGGGGGAACGGGGAGGGAAGGGCGTCCCCATCGGTGCGAAGTAGCCAAGCCAGGGTTGCTGGGCACCCCCACGGCCACCTTGGTCATTGTGGCCACGGCCACCTTGGTCAGTGCGGCCGTTGCCCTGATCAGTGCGGCCACCGCCGCCGTTGCGGCCACGACCACCGCCACGGTTGTTCTCACGACCTCCGTTGGTGCCCTGGTTAGGGTGTTGGAACCCAGGGATCGGATTCCGACCCTTGTAGTTAGGGCTGACGCCGGGGATACGTGGGGGAGCGCCACTGGTAGGGGTGCTACGTGCACTGGTATGGACAGCGAGCGCCTGAGCACCGGCTTGTTGCTGTTGAGAGGCGTCGTCGACTTCGGCAAGTTGGAGACGAGAGCAGGCATCCGAGAAGGAGGGCACCGCAATCTTGAGGATCTCAGCCTGAAGCTTGAACTTGTCACCGAGACCGTCGATGAACTGGAGAGTCAGATCACGGTCGTCGACGGGCCGACCGATCGCAGCTAGGTCGTCAGCGAGGCGTTGCAGCTTGCTGGCGTAGGTGGAGATGGGGAGATCACCGCGTGTCGTAGATCGGAAGGCCTTGCTGAGGAAGAGGTAGCGTGAAGCCTCGTTGTTGATGAAGAACCTCATAAGTCTGGACCAGGTGGAGCAGGCGCGGCCGTCGGTGCTGGAGACGAGGCGGTAGAGGTCGTCGCTTAGAGTCGTCATGAACCACAGGGAGATGTGGATGTCCACTGCCATCCAGAGGTCGTCGGGGGCGCTGGGAGCGGCACCGTCGGTGATGTGATCCATGGCCTTGTACATGGTGAGAAGGAAGGTGACAATCTGCCGCCACTTGGAGAAGTTCTCGCCGGCGGAGGTGACTTGGAACTTGATGTAGTTGGTGATGTGGATGCCGAGGAGGGGGTGGGAGGAGGGGTAAGGCGCGAGTAGGTTCTGGAAGGCCATGGACGGCGGAGCCGTGGTTGTGTTGACGAGCGGTAGGGTGGCGCTGAGGCTGCGCAGATCGAGCGCGTCGGTGGTGGTGATGGCAGGGTTTTGGGTTTGGTTTTGTTGATCTGAAGAGGGGAGAGGGTTTTGGAGATCCGTGGGTAGGGGAGCACCGGTTGTCAATGGTGGTACAGGAGAGGTGGTGGAGGAGGAGGTGGTGTCGGCCATGGCGGCGCAAGAAGAGAAGAAGCGCGGCGGCGGAAGAAAACCTGGTGCTCTGATACCAAGAAGATAGATAGGTTTTTGTGTATATTACATTGATTCACCAAAGGGTACATTATATAGGAGTACAAGGGAGAGAGTAGAGGGAAACCCTAACCCTAACGGAACCGAACCGGTTCCGGTTACAACACATCGTTCAACACTCCGACGTGTGCAAGGCTCTGCTCCAGTTCATCTACACCGACAGGCTGGACCTGTCCCTTGTCCGGTTCATCTACAACGATATACCGGGCACGGACTTGCTAGAGACCGCCGGAGTGGCGGAGCGGCTGCTCGTTGCGGCGGACAAGTATAAGCTGGAGAAGCTGAAGCAGATATGCGAGACGGCACTGCTGCCGAGCGTCCGCCTGAGTTCCGTGGCTGACAGGCTCGCGTTGGCGGAGCAGCATCATTGCCCCGAGCTGAGGAAAGCATGCATGCGGTTCCTATCTTCTCGTGACAACCTGAGAGCGCTTGTGGAGACGGATGGTTTTGCTCTGCTGGAGCTGTGGTCGTGAAACGGTGAAAAGAGAAGGTGGGACTGAACCAATAGGGCCCGGCTGATGCAATGTGTCATCTCTTTTTTCTTTTTGGTTTTGCTAGTTCTTTGTAGCCGAGATTTTCTTAAGTCTTGCCTATTTCTCAAAAGTGAAATTTCAATTTAGTGAGAAGTACAAATCGTAGGTGCAACTCGGTGAAATAGCCTAAGTCATACTTTTCACTGAACCGAAGTTTCATTTCATAATCGCTGGAGACATAAGAAAATCTTGGTCGGTTAGATATAGACGAACAACTTTTAAACTTTACCAACTACTAGCAAAAAAAATGTTCGTGCCTTGCTACAGAAGATAAAAATAATCAATTATTGTCAAAATTGTCGACGCAGCCTAAATTTTGCCCGAAAATCGATTGTTGAAATCAATGTACGCCGGCACAACCTAAATTGCGCCAAAATCAATCGACACGTGTGTTGCAACAGAAGAGAAAAAATCACTTATTGTCGAAATCATCGGCACAACCTAATTTTGCCCCGTACATCAATCAACTCACATAACCCTAGCCTCAGTTCATCCTTTCATTTTAATCTTTATTTTTTCTAGCAAATATGTACGGACGTGTTGTTTACGGTTTATTTTTATATAATATTTTTAAAGTCATATAGAATTTTATTACTGGAAATGAATTTTTCTTTCATCTCCTTCCATAAATAATCAATGGAAACACAAACCGTGACAATACTAATTACTCAATATATATATATGTGATATTGATCCATGAATGTGAGTTATGTTTATATTTATACATTTTTTTTACAATGTGGTCCAGTTTTTAGGCTCAAAACTCTTATCATATGTTTACCTGTTGCCATGGACTTAGCCACCTGATTTGTCATAATATTTTGCAACTAAATATATAATTTTTTAATGTCTAATTGTGTTCAACATCATAATATATGTCCCTGTTGAAACGCACGGACACTTACCTAATTACCCCAAGAAAATCGTGGCGGGAGGGTGGTGGGGGGGGGGGGGGGGGGGGGG